>CM053769.1:142614738-142637238 GCA_028658325.1 Potorous gilbertii | reverse complement strand
TTTTTAATGTGGCTTTCAGGTAGACCAATAATTTTTAAATTCTGTCTCCTGATTCTATTTTCCAGGTCAGTTGTTTTTCCAGTAAGATAATTCACTTTGTTTTCTTTTTTTATTATTTTTTATTATTTCTTGGTCTATTTATTTATTGTGCTAGAGCATTAAATGTTTATTTTGAATTTTTCTTGTGCTTGGCCTTGGGGATAAAAAAGGGGGCCATTATAACAATACAGAACAACAGGAGAATTTATTGTTTTCCTGCTGAGGTCCAGAACTAGATGAGTTGCTTAGGTATAAAGACAAAGAAAAACCCTCAAAGTACATACCCTCAAAGAACTATAATCTGTTGAAATATGAAAAAATTGTAAGCAACATATTTCCTTTTTAAAAGCTTACAGTAAAGGTTTCTACACACACACACACACACACACACACACACACACACACAAACTGGTAACATTAAAAGAAACTTTCTTTCTAGAATTCAGTAGTTGATCATCCTCTGTATTCTTATCTAGTAAGATTTCATTTGAAATATTGTTCTCAATTCTTCATAACACATTTTAGGAATGACATTGTGAAGATAGGAAATATGTATATATACACACATGTATATGCATATACACACACACATTATATATACACATATACATACACAAATATACACACATATACATATCCATACATAAATATGCACAAATACACATATATATATACACACATATCATTTTGTGCTTCTGATGGTCTAGAATTTTTTTAGAGTCATTTTTTATAAGTATTTTGAAGGGTTTGGATGGAGAGCTCAAGTAAGTCTCTGATTCTACTCTGTCATCTTGGCTCTGCCCCACCATTTTAATTTTTAAGGAATTATTTTCTTCAGTGAGCTTTTTCATATTTTTGTACATTTGACCAATTCTACTTTTTAAGGAGTTTTTATTTTCCTTCTTCAGTTAATGTTTGTGCTTCTTTTCCATTTGGACGATTCTGCTTTTTGAGACATTCTTCTCTTCACTGGCCATTTTGTACCTCTTTCAGCATTTGACCTAGTCTGTTTTTAAGGTATTATTTCCTTCAGTATTTTTTCCCATTCCTTTTACTAAGCTATTAACTCATATTTCATGATTTCCTTGCCTCACTCATTTCTCTTCCGAATTTTTCTTATTTCTCTCCATAATGCCAATGTGATACCATAGCAGCCACTATGGATATGCATGTATATTTTTCCAGGGTGAATTCACAAAATATAAACTCTTCCTCAAAAATGAAACCAAAATATTTATTCAGATACCAGAAAGTCAATTCCACCATGGTAACAATGAAGTTTGTTTTACCAATGAAGGCAACACCATCATCCCCAAGCCTTTCTTCCATTAAGCTTCCCCCAAAATAAGCTCCCCTAGGCAAAATCCTACCCTCTCACTCACCATAGCTGCTCGGTCTCATCTCTGTTTCATTCTCTCACAGCTCTGCCTCACTATCTCTTCCTGCTCCATCCATTGAACAAGCTCCTCCCATCATGGATTTCATGTGACTCAAGCTGTGGACTAGGCCAAAGCTCAATGCAGGTCAAATGGGCACATTAAGGGACAGGGAAGATCTTCTGATTCCCTTATCATTACACCCTCTTCCTTGATTTTCAAAGTCCTCTTTTTTTATTTTTTTTTTAATTTTTAATGTTCTACAATCACTACCAAAAAACTTAGATTTTTTTCCCTGCTAACTACCCTCCACAACCTTCCTCCTTCCCCAAGACAGTATACAATTCTATATAAGATCTGCACATATTTTCCTATTGAATATGTTTTCACTATAGTCATGCCGTGTAGATGAACTAAAATAAATGGAAGAAATCATATAACAAATCAAAACTTATTACACACACACACACACACACACACACACACACACACACACATGATCTGCTACATTCTGCAAATGAATTCCATATTTCTTTCTCTGAGTATGGAAGGCATTTGACCTTAGAAGATTTTTTTTTTGAGTTCTTGTGTTGTTACAAAGTTCCAAGTCTACCAGAAAAACTCTTGCACACTATGGTTGTTGCTGTGCACAAAGTTCTCCTGGTTCTGCTCATTTCACTCAGTATCAGATCATATAAATCCTTCTAGGCCTCTCTGAAGTCTTTTCATTCATCATTTCTTATGGTGTAATATTACTCCAGTGCATTCATATACCATAATTTATTCAACCATTCCCCAATTGATGGGTATTCCCTTGATTTCCAGTTTTTAGCAACTACAAAGAGTGCTGCTATAAATATTTTTGTACATGTGGTACCCTTTCCCATTTTTATGATCTCTTGGGGATACAGTCCTAGAAGTAATATTGGTGGGTCAAAGGGTATGCGCATTTTGGTAGTCCTTTGGGCATAGTTCCAAACCACTCTCCAGAATGATTGAATGAGCTCACAGCTCCACCAAAAATGAATTAGTGCTCCAACTCTCCCACATCCTATCCAACATTTATCATTTTCCTGTTGTGTCATGTTTGCCAGTCTAATAGGTGTGATGTGGTACCTCAGAGTTGTTTTGATTTGCATCTCTGTAATCGAAAGTGATTTAGAGCATTTTTTCATATGATTATAGATACCTTTAATTTCTTCCTCTGAAAATTGCCTGTTCATATCCTTTGACTTTTATCCCTTGTGGAATGATTGTATTGTTGTATATTTGACTTAATTGTCTATATATTCTAGAAATGAGGCCTTTGTCCTCGAGATGAGCTGTAAGAATTCTTTTCCTATTTACTACATTCCTCCAATTTTGGTTGCATTGGGTTTGGCTGTGCAAAACCTTTTCAGTTTAATGTAATCAAAATTATCCATCTTGCATTTTGTAATGCTTTCTATCTTTTCTTTAGTCAAAAATTCTTCCGTTCTCCATAAATCTGAAAAATACACTATTCCTAGCTCCTCCAGTTTGTCCATGGTATCAATCTTTATACCTAGATTGTGTACCCATTTGGACTTTATTCTTGTGTATGGTGTCAGGCATGGGTCTATGCCTAGTTTTTGCCACAGTGTTATCCAGTTTTCCCAACAATTTTTGTCGAACAGTGAGTTCTTATCCCAGAAGCTGGAGTGCTCCAGTTTATCAAATAGGAGGTTGCTATATTCCTTGCCTACTGTGTCTTGAGTGCCTAGTCTATTCCACTTGTCTACCCTTCTGTTTCTTAGCCAATACCAAGTGGTTTTGATAATTGCTGCTTTGTAATATCATTTGAGATCTGGTAGTGCTAGGCCACTTTCCCTAACATTTGTTTTCATTAGTCCCTTTGATACCTTTTGTTCTTCCAGATGAATTTTAATATTATTTTATCCAACTCTAGAAAATAATTATCTGATAGTTTAATTGGTATGACACTACATAAGTAAATTAATTTAGGTAGAATTGTCATTTTTATTATATTATCTCGGCCTACCCATGAGTAACTGATGTTTTTCCACTTACATAGATCTGACTTTATTTGTGCAAAAAATGTCTTGTAATTGTGTTCATACAGTCCCTGGGTTTATTTTGGCAGGTAAACTCCCAAGTATTTCATAGTATCTACCCTAGCTTTAAATGGGATTTCTCTTTCTATCTCTTACTGTTGGACTTTGTTGATAATATATAGGAATGCAGAAGATTTGTGTGGGTTTATTTTGTAACCTGCAACTTTGCCAAAGTTGTTTATTGTTTCAAGTACTTTTTTACTTGAATCTCTGGGATTCTCTAAGTATATCATCATAGCATCTGCAAAGATTGATAACTTAGTTTCTTCTTTGCTTATTCTTATTTCTTCAATTCCTTTATCTTGTCTAAGTACTACAGCTAATATTTCTAGTATCATATTGAATAATAGTGGTGATAATGGACATCCTTGTTTTACCCCTGATCTTATTGAAAATGCGTCTAGCTTATCTCCATTGCATATAATGCTTGCTGAAGGTTTTAGGTAGATATTGCTTATTATTTTATGGAAAATTCCCTTTATTCCTATGTTCTCCAGTATTTTTAATAGAGATGAGTGTTGTATTTTGTCAAAAGCTTTTTCTGCATCTTTTGAGATAATCATGTGGTTTTTGTTAGTTTTCTTGTTGATATGATCAATAATGCTAATAATTTTCCTGACATTGAACCAGCCTTGCATTCCTGGTATGAAACCTACCTGATCATAATGTGTTATTATCACGATAAGATGCCACATTCATTTTGCTAAAATCTTATTTACAATTTTTGCATTTACATTCGTTAGAGAAATTGGTCTATAATTTTCTTTGTTTTGTCTCTTCCTGGTTTGGGTATCAAAACCATACTTGTATCATAAAAAGAATTTGGGAGAACTGTTTCTTCCCCAGTTTTCAAAAATAGTCTATATAGTATTGAAATTAACTGTTCTTTAAATGTTTGATAGAATTCACTTGTAAATCCACCTGGTCCTGGAGACTTTTTCCTAGGGATTTTATTGATGGCTTGTTCAATTTCTTTTTCTGAGATGGGGTTGTTTAAGTATTCAACTTCCTTTTCTCTTAATCTGGGCAATTTGTATTTTTTAAAATTCTCATCCATCTCATTTAGATTATCGAATTTGTGGGCATAAAGTTGGGCAAAGTAATTTCTAATTATTGTTTTAATTTCCTCCTCATTGGAGGTGAGTTTACCCCTTTTTATTTTTGATATTAGTAATTTGATTTTCTCCTTTTTTAACATCAGATTGACCAAAGATTTATCAATTTTGTTAGTTTTTATTTCATAAAACCAACTATTGGTTTTATTTATTAATTCAATAGTTTTCTTAATTTCAATTTTATTAATCTCTCCTTTGGTTTTCAGCATTTCTAATTTGGTATTTACTTGGGGATTTTCAATTTGTTCTTTTTCTAGCTTTTTCAGCTGCATGCCCAAGTCATTGATCTCCTCTTTATTTTATTTATGTAGGCATTCAAAGATATAAAAATTCCTCTAAGAACTGCTTTTGCAGTATCCCATAAAATTTGGTAAGTTGTCTCATTGCTGTCATTCTCTTGAATGAAGTTGTTGATTGTTTCTATGATTTCTTCTTTAACCCATTCCTTCTTTAGGCTTAGATTATTTAGTTTTCAATTGATTTTTGGTTCATCTTTCCATGACCTTTTATTACATATAATTTTTATTGCATTATGATCTGAGAAGGATGCATTGATTATCTGTGCCTTTCTGCACTGGATTAGGAGGTTTTTATGTCCTAGTGCATGGTCAATTTTTGTATATGTGCCATGTACCACTGAGAAAAAAAGTATATTCCCTTCAATTCCCATTCAGTTTTCTCCAAGGATCTATCATATCTACCTTATCCAGAGTTTTATTTATCTCCTTAACCTCTTTCTTGTTTCTTTTGAGGTTAGATTTATCAAGTTCAGAGAGGGGGAGGTTCAAGTCCCCCACTAGGGTAGTTTTTCTGTCAATTTCTTCCTTCAACTCTCCCAACCTCTCCTCTAAGAATTTGGATGCCACTTCGAGCATACATGTTTAATAATGATATTGCTATGGTACCTTTTAGTAGGATATAGTTTCCATCCTTATCTCTTTTGATTAGATATATTTCTGCTTTTGCTTTATCTGAGATTAGGATCGCTACTCCTGCATTTCTTACATCAACTGAAGCACAATATATTGTGCTCCAACCTTTGACCTTTATCCTGTGTGTATCAACCCATTTCAAATGTGTTTCTTGTAAACAACATATTGTTCAATTATGGCTTTTACTCCATTCTGTTATTCGTCTCAGTTTTATGAGAGAGTTCATTCCATTCACAATCACAGTTATGAATGCAATCTGTGTATTTCCCTCCATCCTCTTTCTCACCTTTTGTGCTTTTAGCTCTCCCATCTCCCTTCCCCTCCTCAATAGTTTTGACTTTTCACCACCACCTCCTGCAGCCTTCCCTTCCTTCTTTTGGCCTCCCTCCCTTTTACTCCCCTTTACCCTTACTGTTTCCTCCCTCCCTTTTAGCTTCCCTCACCTTCCTTCCCCCTTCCCCTTCTATTGCCTATAGAGCTAGCTAGGATTATATATTTAATTTTATTGTTCCCTCCTTGAACCAAATCAGATGAGAGTACCTCTCAAACAATGTTCGTCTCCCTCCCCTCTTTCCCTCTACTATAATTTTGTAACTCTTCCTGTGATATAATTTACCATTTTCTGCTTCCTCCTTTTCACACCTCCTGTTACAATACCTTCTCATACTTAAATCATATTTTTAACATGATGTCATTTACTTTATACCTCTTCCCTCTATGTATATCCCTTTTATATTTCATAATTTTCAAGATTAACAGGTATCATCTTCCCTTATCAGGAGGTAAGCAGTTTGCCCAAACTGAGTAACAAGTTTGTTTTTTGTTTTTTTTTTTCCATTTTTCTCCCCCTGTTTACCTTTTTATGCCTCTCTTGAGACATGCATTTGAAGATCGAATTTTCTATTAAGTTCTGGTGTTTTTGTCAGGAAGGTCTGGAAATCCCTTATTTCATTGAATGATCATCTCCTTGCCCAAAATGTTATGCTGAACTTTGCTGGGTAGTTGATCTTTGGTTGTAGTCCCAACTCCTTGGTCTTATGGAATATTGGATTCCATTTCCTTCAGTCTTTTAATGTAGAAGCTGCAAGGTCCTGTGTGATCCTGATTGTGCTCCTCGATATTTGAATGGTTTCTTTTTGGCTGCCTGTAGTATCCTCTCCTTAACTTGATAGTTCTGGAATTTGGTAATGATATTTCTTGGGGTTTTGAGTTTGGGATCCCTTTCAGGAGGGGAACGGTGGATTCTGTTGATGACTATTTTTCCCCTTGGATCTAGCACTTCTGGGCAGTTTTCCTTGATGATTTCCTGGAAGATGTTGTCCAGACACATTTTTTTTTCATCATGGTTTTCTGGTAGGCCAATAATTCTTAAATTTTCTGTCCTGGATCTATTTTCCAGGTCAGTTGTTTTTCCAATTAGATTTTTTACATTTTATTCTATCTTTTCATTCTTTAGATTTTGTTTGACTGATTCTTGCTGTCTCATATAGTCATTAGTTTCTACTTGCCCAATTCTAATCTTTATCAAATTGTTTTCTTTGGTTAACTTTTGCCTCCCTTTTCCATCTGCCCAATTTTTCCTTTTAAGGAGTTATTTTCTCCAGTTAATTTTTGTACTTCCTTTATCATTTGTTCAATTTTCCTTTTCAAAGAGATGTTCTCATTTGTGAATTCTTTTTTTATGCTTTTAAAATCATTGGTCAGTTTTTCTTCTATTTCCTTCTTATCTGTTCCAGGAGAGCTGTTTGTGCATGTGAATAGTTCATAGTCCCTTCTGAAGTTTCAGATGGAAATATAGTCTCACCACTGACCTCTTTGGTATTTGTGTTTTGGTCTTTGTCCTCATAGAAAGATTCTATGTTTTCTTTTGTTTTTTCCTCCTTTCTTTTGCTTTTTCTTGTTCATGATGGTGATTGTGTTGTGGCTTCTGGTTCTTTCAGTTAGAAGCTGCAGAACTTGGTGTTAAACTGACTTGTATGAAAAAGCTAAGAGGAGGTTTTTGTTTTGTGTTTCCCCGATCAGCCCTGGGGTTAGCTTGTTAAGTGTGGGGAAGGGGTGGTCATGGGAGATCTCCACAGCTGAACTGAGGCAAAGGCAAGCTCAGAGGATGGCGACCCCAACTGCCCTATTGCCTCCCCTTTTCTTCTGGAGTGCTGAGGCATGCCTAGATCCTAGTTCAAGTTTCCACCCCTCCTGGGGCTGAGGCTTGGCTGGGTCCTACTGTGAGTTTTCTCCACTCTGGTTCCCCTTTCCTTCCAGTTTGCCTCCACCACAGTAGGTGGAATCCCCCTTAGCTATTTTCCTAGCCTCAAGTGTTATGAAACTATTTGCTCCCTCTGCTGTTTCCACTGATCCAGATTTTTTCTGGGGAAATATTTTATGGTTCTTTCAAGGTCATTAAGGGGGGAAGAGAGAGCGTTTACTGACCACTTTGCCATCCTGGCTCCCAGAAGTTTAAGTAGGTGACTTACAGATGTTCAATCTGCAGGCTGAAAGTCTCAGGAGCTGCTGTGCTGATATTTGGTGCTCATTTGTTGTCACTGGCTAGGTTCTGCTGGTCTCTCACCCTGGGCTGTGGTTCTGCCTACTGCTGTCTCATATTTCCTGGGGCCCTCCTGCTCCACTGCTCTGGACTAACCACACTGTGTGCTGTGGGCTCATCCCCCACGGAACAGATCCTTCCCATGGACCTTCCAGTCTGTCCTGGGCTTTGAATCTACCATAGTCTGTCTCCTTTTGGAATATGTACCTCCAAAATTTGGTCAAATTCTTTTGAGAGGTATCTGAAGGAGTTTGTCTAAGAGCATAGGTGAGTTGTTGCTCTCATCCCATCATCTTGGCTCTGCCCTCAAAATCTTCTTTGAACATTTCAGTGTTCTAAGACCAATTCACATTTTTCTTAGAGGCTTTGGATGTATGAGCTTTGACTTTATTTTCTTCTTTTGAGTGTGTTTTGTTCCTCTTTGTCACCATAGCAATTTTCTATGGCTAGATTTTTTCTCTGTTTCCTCTTTTTCTCAAGCTGTTTCTTGACTTTTAACTCTTTGTTAAAGTAGGGCTCTGCTCCCAGGGTGAGGGGACCATTCTGTGCAGAGATATTTCTAGAGACCTGTACATTTTTAAAAGTTTCTAAAAATTCTATTATAGCAATCCCCCAACCCCCAGCCAATTCCAGAAGGTTACTTAGCATTACTGGACATTCTAGTAACAAATTGGGAGCAGTTGAACCAATAAGAGGCTTCTGTCTCATTAGTTATAAAATTACCAAAGTCCACATGAATCTCCATTAGGATGTTCTTTTTTTATCAGGACCTTTATTAGAATGGAACGTTAGAGACTTATGTAAGTTTCTAGCTCTTCTAAGATTGTATGATCCAAGGAGAGCTGCATTTACTACATTCCTGACTCGAATCTGATCTGTGAGTGACCACAAGCACTATTTCTGCCCTAGAACTGTGACAAGGGTCCCCACTCCACTGCAACCACAAATTCTGGTATACTAGTACTTCTCCTTACCCTAGGACTGCCACCCAAGACTGTGACTCAGAGTCCAAATGTGGTCAGATCAACAGAGTTCTACCTCAGTGCCAGGAGACTCCTGTCATCTCCTTCTGACTATTATTTTGAACCCCTACTGACTGATGTGAGAGCTCTGGTGTTCTCCCTGTTGATTCAGTGACTCCCAAGGCCTGCTTCTTGTTTGCTGGGGCCAGGACTGTGCTGATATGACCCCTGCTGGACTTTGTTCCATTCTTAAGCAAGTGCAACAGATCTTTCCTGCTTACCTTCTAAGTTGTCGTTGGCTGGAAAATTATTTCACCTTGTACTTTTGTGGGTGATTCTGTTCCAGGAAATGTTTTATAGAATTATTCAAAGGTGTTCAGAGGATTTTCTTGGAAAGCTCAGTGAGTCAATGCCTTTTCTCCATCATTTTGGTTCTGCCCTTCCTCTACATGATTAATATTTTTTATGGTATACCTTTGAACTAATAGTTAAAATTTGAATAATCTAATCCATACTCAAATATGCCTTTACATAACATTCTCTCATATACAAGTACAACAGCAACAAAGCTGTAGACTATGTATTATACCCATTTTGTAAATAATCAGTATAAAACTCAGGTAGATTCATAGAGGCAGCTGAGTAACACATTACATTGAACACTAGATCTGGGGTAAGAAAGACCTAAATTCTAATCCAGCTTCTAAAATTTATTAGTTGTAGCCTCTGAGAAATTTGTTTAACTTTTCACTGCTTCAGTTTCCTAATCTGTAAAGTAAGAACCACACTAGAACCTTTATCTCATGGCTATTGAGTATAAAATGATGTTATATGTGTAAGATCTCTGAAAAACTAAAAGTGGTAAATAAATGGCATCAATATTCTTATTTATAATTTTCATCACATTTTCTCAGAACTGATACTAAAACCCATACCTTTAATGTCTTTAAAGTTGTAATCTTAAAACCTATAAGTCACAGATAGACAAGTATCATTCAAGACCATCTGCTCCAACCCCTTTTATACAAATAAGGAAATTGTGGCACTGAGGGCAAATGTCTCATTTCAAGTCACACGATTCAAAGCAGAACCAGACTCCAACAGAAGTTGCCATATGTCTAAATAATCATTTAATTATATTACTCCTCTGATGTGAGTGGTAGCTAACAGTGGAGGGTCTGGTAAGTGTTTTGTTCCTCTTACTACGAGAAGTCTGCTATAGTAAGTAATATTACCACCCTCCCCCTACCCAAGTTAAATATAGCTCTCCCCAACACTGGTTAAAAGTTCTACTATAGCAATACAGCAATCCCCGAACCCCCAACCAATTCTAGGTTACTTAGCAGCTTCTAGATGTTCTAGTAACAAATTGGGAACAGTTGAACCAATAAAAGACTTCTGGCTCATTAGTTATGAAATTGCCAAGCTCAACATGGATCTCCAATAGAATGTTCTTTTTAATCAGCACTTTGATTAGAATGGAACCATCAGAGACTAATGTATTCTTGTATCAATTGCTTTAACTTTCTGCACTTGACTAGTCACTCTTTACTCCATGTGATTTAATCCTGCATCCAGGGCTACCTTTTTTGGGTGTGAATGGAGCTTATCCTACTTTGCCATGGTTAGTTTGAAATACTTCTAATTAGAATCTGTCAGCTCATCATCCTGTGATGGGCGTCCATGGTCTCTAAATCACACTGAAGGACAACTGACTCTGGAAAGTTGTGAAACTATCCATTTTGAGTGAATTAGGACCTTATTGACATTCATCGTAGTTCCTTCAACCTCATCTGAGATTTCCCACTTAAAACTTAAACATGTCAGATCTGTTTTATTGAGGCACAACTCACCTCATTATTTTTAACAACTGCCCATTGCAGCTGTGTGTGTGTATGTGTGTGTGTGTGTTTGGATAATAGTTCTAGTGAAAAAAAGATGTGGAGGACTTCCAGTGCCAAGATGGCAGAATGAAGCAAGAACCCTCTGAATCCCTCCCACATTCCCATTCAAACAACTAGGCACTCACCTCAAAATTGATCTAGGAACAGGGAAGCAGTTTATCAGCCAACAGGAAAGGTCTGTCTCACTAGCATTGGAGGAGAGCAAGGTCTAAGAGCAATAGAAGTAACCAGTCTCAAAACAGGGATCCTACAGAAACCTGGGGCTATTTGCTAGTCAACCCCCTCACACAAACCATCAGTCCCCTAGGCAAGTGAGCAGGTGGTGCAGCACAGTAAGGCCCCACCCTAGCAACTCTACTCCCAGAACAAGCCACGAGCCAGATTTTGACCTGATTGCTGATCATAGTAAATATCCACTCTGGAGTTGGCCAACAGCAAGACCCCAACCTGGAGGCCTACCAGCAGAGAGACCTTGTTTCCATAGAAACCCAGAAGCAGGGACCCAACTCTGGGGCAGACTAGCAACAGGATCCCTCAACTAGGAGCAACTTCTAGAAAGACTGTTACATAGCAACACACCAGCAAGCCAGCTGGGAGCTGCACCCACACCAAGGGGATATCAAAAGGAAAGGCCCTGTCCTCCAATAGAAACCAGAAGGGAAGTCTACCCTCCAGGGAAAATAAACAGCTAAACCCTGAAGCCTAGGGAGAGCAAACAGTAAGACCTAGAGACCCAATATAGAAAACTTGGGAAAGTGTAGGATCAGAGCACAAATCTAACATAAAAAACACCAAGTCACAAAAAAGACAGAAAAAAATGAGCACAAAACCCCAAATTAAAAAAAATTTTGATTATAGAAAGTTACTATGATGATAGAGAGAATGGAGGCATAAATATAGAAGAGGACAATAGTGTCAAAATGAGAACATGTGAAGCATCAAAGAAAAATGTAATTTGATATCAAGCCCAAAAATAATTCCTAGAAGAGTTAAAAAGGATTTTAAAAAATCAATTTGGAGAAATAGAAGAAAAATTGGGAAAAGAAATGAGAGTAATATGAAAGAATCATGAAAAAAGTCAATAACATGGGAGAAGATAAAAATTGCAGAGAAAAAATAACTCTGTAAAAAATGAAATTAGCCAAATGGAAAAAAAGAAGTATAGAAACTTCCCAGATAAAACAATTCCTTAAAAAAAATAGAATTGAACAAGTGGAAATCAATGACTATATGAGATATCAAGGTATGATAAAACAAAATTTAAAAAATTTAAAACCAAAAGCAAATGTGAAATTTCTCATTATATAAACAACTGATGTATGAAAATGTAAGAATTATTGAACTACACACACACACACACACACACACACACACACACATACACACACACAAATTATTTCCAAATAAAAGAATCAAGGAAAACATAAAAATAAAAAAAACAAAAAACAAAAAAGAGAAAACATAGCAAAGTCAATAAGGTTAAACTCTTTGTATTTCTATATATCAAGATAATATTTGTAACTCTTAAGAACTTTATTCCTAGAAGAACAATTAGAAGGAACATATGTAGACAGAGGGTGTGGTTATAAGGTAACTTTGATGGGATACTACCCCAAACAGAAAATAAAAGGGGGAGAAAAAAGTTTACTGGAAGAAGGAAGGACAAGATTGAATGGCATAAAATCTAGGTGGTAGTGGTGGAAAGGGGGAAGGAGGTGGTGGTGGTGGTGGAAAAAGCTTAAGCATTACTCTCATCAAAAGGGATTCAAAGAAGAAATAACAAACACTCTCAGTTGAATATAATCATCTAACTGTATAAGGAGTAGAATGGGGAATGTGGTACCCAAGTACCCAGCAATAGTATTGTCTGATGAATAACTGGGAATGGCAGCTATTTTCAGTAATGCAACAATCCAAGACAATCCCAAAGGACTAATGAAGAAGCATACTATCCACCTCCAGAGAAAGAAGTGATACTGATTGAATACAGACTAAAGTATACTATTTTCACTTTCTTTTATTTTTTTTCATTTACTCAAGTCTTCTTGTATTAAATGAAAAATATGAAAGTGTTTCACATAATTGTACATGTATAACCTATATCTGGGAGGGGTTGTGGGAAGAAGAAGGATAGAAAATGGCATCCAAAACTTTGAATACAAATATTTAAAAATTGTGAAGAAAAAACAAAGAAAAGGCGACCTTAAAGTTTCATGTGGTTCAGGAGTGTGACAAATGCCACACAAAGCTGATCTGAATTGACTCTGTACTAATAGATACTATACACACTTACATGTGCATGTATGTTCATGTGTGTAATTTAACTTTTGATCAGTTCTTTTTAAATTTCTGAGCAATTTAAGAGCAAACCATATACCTCTTTCTACTCTTAGGAGAAAAAAAATAAATTAAACTTAGCTAACTACACCAAACTAAAAAATATACTTGCCTATCCTGTTAAAGAGATATTCATAAATTCAAAGCATCAAGAAAATAAAACAATAATTCCTCCTACTTATAGGTAGGCTTAATGTACTATTACAGATATAGAATATCTTAAAATAATTTGCCAATTAATATACTATAAACCCTTTTTGACATAGAAAAATTCATTTACTTTTTACTTTAATAAGAAAAATATTGCCTTTGAATAAAGAAATTCATTTATTTCTTCATAATGCATTGTTATCATTGTTTTAAAAATTCCCCATTGACCCCTTGTTCACCATTTCATCACCAACCTTTTATTCAAAGATTTATCTAATATTTCTCTGCACCATTATCTGATCAATTCTAAGAATTTCTTAATAAGGAATACATTGCAAAATTTCCTCCTTCCTTTCTTATACTGAGTCAGATAGGAACATGCTTTCATAGAAGTGATGTAAAAGATGGCTAAATTCAGGCCCCACCTCTTATAACTCTAATTTGTATAATTCTTGAATAGAGTGAAAACTGATAAGAACCACATATTTTATATGAGGAAGTAGGGATTACTTATAAAAAAATATGATAGCCCCAAATAAGACTAGTATGAACTTAAAACATCTGCATTTGACCTATTAGCACCTATACCATTATACTCAAAAAAAAGAGATTTCCTGAGGAATGGGGGAAAAGATTGAAGAAATATCCTAAATGGAAATGCATGTGTGTCATTCTTAAGCAGCTGTGTTTCAATTTACTTAACCCTAAGGGCTAACTAAGTACACTTGAAAATTATGTCACAGATGTTAATATTTTCACTTTTGTTTTCATTTCTCTTATGTAGCTGCCAAGGAATTGCACTGGATTTATTGAGAGAATTTTCTGCTTAGTGGAGAAGGTCAAGAAACATGGTGCATGCCAGTTCACAAGTAATGGATAACATAACCAATCTAACAATTTTTGGAAAAGCTCATCATCAGATGAGTTGAAGGATAAATTTTAATAGTTATTGTAATTCTCTATTTTCTTACTTCTTTTTCATATCTGTCATTTCTTTTCCCATTCTTTTCCTACCTCTCTTACTTGATTTTCAAGATCATTTTTGAGTTTGTCCAAGAAGACTTCTTAGGCTTGAGACCAATTCGTTTTCAGGTTTCATGTGTAGGCAAGACTCCTCTTCTGAGTTTTTGTTGCCATAGTAGTTTTCTATGATCATGGATCTCTTCTATTTCTTACTCATTTTTCCTGCTTATTTGTGACTTGTAAAGTTGAGCTCTGTTCCTGGGAAACAGGGAGCACTATCTCAAGTTTCTTATGCTGAAGGCCAGGGGCCTGGTCATTGACTTTCTGTTCTGGGACCTCAGGAGCTTGCAGCTTGCCCACTGAACTGGAGGTGGCTCAGTCTAGTTGTGCCTATTGTGTCCTGGGTTCCATGGCTCTCTGTTTGCTTTTTACGTTGAGGCTGGAGGCCCCACAGCTGTCCTACTATGTCACAGGTCTGCTGAGCCAGGACTGAGGGGCCTCAGTTGCTGATCTATGGGGTGGCTAAGAGCTTGCTACTGGCTTGCTTGGACTCTATCTGTGCTGGCCTGTGCTCCCTTTTTACTCAAATGAAACAGACCTTCCCTGAAGTCCTTCTAAGTTATTTTAAGTTGAAAAATTGTTTCACTATGTGTTTTTATGGGTTATGTCCCTCCAGAATCTGTTTAGAGCCTTGATTGAATGTTGTATACAAGAAAAAATGAGGAGAGTTCAGGAAACTTTCTAGCTTCTCTCTGCCCCCTCAGTTATTGTAATTCTCAAGCCAAATAACTGTTATTCTCTCATGAAACACTGAAAATACTATGATGCCCTTAGAGGTCACAAAGTACATTCAGCATATCATATATAATGTTTACTTCAAGTCCCAGAACAGAAGATAAAAGGATTCAAAGAAGGTCTCTCCATTCTCCAGTCTATTGGTAGAGATGAAGAGATTTTAAATAAATTCTAAGTTCTAAGAGTTCTAACTTAGTTCTAAGTTCTAAGAAAAAGAGTAAAAAGAAGAAAGAGAGAGAGAGAGAAAGGAAGGAAGGAAGGAAGGAAGGAAGGAAGGAAGGAAGAAAGGAAGGAAGGAAAAGAAAGAAAAAATGTAAAAATAAAAGAAAGATTAAATCTTCAAGTTAAATGTTCACTGAAAATAATATGGCGCAGAGCAGAAATGAAAATATTGCACTGAGTTCATAGAGATAAATAAAAAAACAACAACAAAAAAAAGCTCCAGAAAAGTACCAGGATACACAGTCTATACTCATGTTCTCATGTTGAGGGAGCTACAAATTTCAAATGTAATATTTTTCTACTTGTTGCTCATAGAGTTTGTTACATTTAATAGAAGAATAAAGTTGTAATACAATGATTTGGCCAATCTGATAAATAATATTCAATTCTGGTGAATTAAATGGACCTGAATGATCCTTCTAGGAAGAATGGGTAGAAGTGTAAGAGAGACCAATATTGGCATAGCATAAGGAAAATTTCCCAATAACTATAATTGTTTAGAAAAAGGGATGTTGGCATACCATGGGAAAGTGGAAGGGACAGATACAATATGTCAGAGTAGAGAAATACTCAATATTTCCTTCAAAATAATTTTAAAATAAAACCTAAATTATATGCTGGAGTGGCAGAGATAACAAAAGATTTGAGGGAGACATTTTTCCAGTTCAAGACAAAGCAGAAGGTTAGAAAGAGAAATCTATGTGTGACAGAACCAAGGTGATGGAGTAAAAGCAGGACTCCACTAGAGCCCTGCTAGAGCTCTTACTCCAAATTCAGACAAGTACCTGTAAAAAAATGACTACACTCATTCTGGAGTTACAGAAGCCACAGAATGACAAAATGAAGCAAATCGCCAGCCCAAGACAGCTTAGAAGGTCAATGGAAAGCATCTGTCATGCCAGTCTGAGAACAGAGTGCAGTTCAGCATGGACTGCACCAGCACAGAGAGGAAATGAGTAGGCCTCAGTGGTATTTAATCACTGGCACCCTTGGCAAGTCTCCAGACTTCTCCATCCCAAAACACCAAGGATAAATTGTTAGGTGAGTGGAAAAAACTGTCAGACCTGTGTGAGAGAGTAGAGTTGTCCTGACCCAACCACATGGTGGCAGAGGGAGGAGAGGAGCCTGTGGCAGTCACAGCAGCAGCAGCAGCTGTGGCAGTGACTGTTTCTGGAGCTCTAGGTCCACAAATTGCAGGGGAATTGAGCAGTTGACAGTATATCCCCCAAACCCCACTAGAAGAAGAGAACTACCTTGACAAAGAGCTCAAAAGTCAAGTAATTTTCTGGGGAAATGACCAAAAACAGGGAAAAAAAAGACTATAGAATCTTACATTGGTAACAAGGAAGATCAAAACATACAGCTAGAAGGAGACAACAAAGCCAAAACGCCTACAAGCAAAATATGAATTTGTCTCAGGCCATGAAATAGCTAAAAGAGGATTTTTAAAATCAAATTAGAGAGAAGTAAAGCAGAAATTGGAAAGAGAAATGAGTGATGCAAAAAAATCATGAAAAATGGTCAACTGCTTGCTTAAAGTGGACCCAAAAAATGTTGAAGAAAATAAAGTAAATATTAAAAATGATTTTAAAAATAGTTTTTATAAATTATAATTTTATATTATAAATATTTGTAAAATACTAAAATTAACTTTAAAATTAAAAAATAGAATAACCCAAATGGCAAAAAGAGATCCAAAAAGCCAATGAGAAGAATGGCTTAAAAAAGCAGAATGGACCAAATGGAAAAGGAGGTTCAAAAACTCACTGAAGAAAAGAATTCCTTCAAAATTAGAATGGAGCAAATGGAAGCTATGACTTTATGATAAATCAAAAATTATAACACAAAACCAAAAGAATAGGAAAAATAGAAAACAATGTGAAATATCCCATTGGAAATACCACTGACCTGGAAAATAGATCCAGGAGTAACAACTTAAAAATTATTGGACTACCTTAAAGCTGTGATCAAAAAAAGATCCTGGACATCATCTTCTAAGAAATTATCAAGAAAAACTGTCCTGAAATTCTAGAACAAGAGGCCAAAATAAATATTGAAATAACTCACTGATCACCTCCTGAAAGAGATCCCAAAAGAAAAACTCCTAAGAATATTATAGCCAAATTCCAGAGCTCCTGGGTCAAGAAGAAAATGCTGGAAGCTGTCAGAAAGAAACAATTCAAGGATTATGGAAACAATCAAGATAACACAAGATCTAGCAGCTTCCATATTAAAGCATCAGACAGCTGAAATATGGTATTCCAGATATCAGAGGAGCTACTACCTACCCAGCAATACTGAGTATAATACTTCAGGGGAAAAATGGTCATTCAATGAAATAGAGAATTTTCAAGTATTCTAGATGAAATTACCAGACCTGAATAGAAAATGTGACTATTAAACACAAGAATCAAGAGAAGCATGAAAGGGTAAACAGGACAAAGAAATGATAAGGGACTTATTAAAGTTGAACTGTTTACATTCCTACATGGAAAGATAATATTTGTCACTCGAGATTTTCTCAGTATTTGGGTAATTGGAGGGATTAAATACATATAGCCAGAGGGCACAGGGTGAATTGAATATGAAGAAATGATAACTAAAAAAATAAAATTAAAGGGTGAGAAAGGAATATATTGGGAGAAGGAAAAAAGGAGAAATAGAATGGGGTAAATTATCTCTCACATAAAAGGGGTGAGAAAAAGCTTTTTCAATGGAGTAGTTGAGGGGAGAGAGAAAGAGTGAACCTTACTCTCATTGGATTTGGTTTAAGGATGGAACAACATGCACACTCAATTTGGTATGAGAAACTTTCTTACCCTACAGGAAAGTAGTGAGGAAGAGGATGATAGAAGGGAGGGGATAATTAGTAATAAATACTTTTTTGAAGGACAAGGTCAAAAAAGAGAATAGAATAAAAGAGGAGACAGGATAGGATGGAGGAAAATATAGTTAATCTTTCACAACATGACTGTTATGGAAGTGTTTTGCATGATTGCAGATGTGTAACCTGTATTGAATTGCTTGCCTTCTCAATGGCATTGAGTGGGGAGAGAGGAAGGAAGAGAAGCTGGAACTTAAGGATTTTAAAACGAATGTTAGAAGTTGTTTTTACATTTAACTGTTAAATAAGACATGAAGGAAATGTGGTATAGAAATGTATTTTGCCCTACAAGAAAGTAAGTGGGGAGGGGATAAGAGAAAAGATGGGTGTAATAAAAGGGAGGGAAGATTAGGGGAAGGGGTAATCAGAATTCATGTTGTCTTGGGATGGGGGAGGGGAAAGATGGGAAAAAATTTGGAACTCAAAATCTTGTGGAAATGAAAGTTGAAAATGAAAAATAAATTAATTATTTTTTTTAAAAGAAGAGAAATTTGTGATGCCAGGGAGGAAGCAAACACAAAGTACATTTAGGTAAAACATGAATAGTGGGACTAGGTGGCAGAGACAGAAAAAGGCAGTGGTTTCAGAAGCTTCCAAGACAGAGATGATAAGGGGACCTGAAACTAGTCTGAAAGAGATGACAGGATACCCGTGTGATAAAGGGGAATATGAGAGCAGAAATGCAAAAAGCAAAAACAAAAGCAAAACCTTAAGTTTGAGACAGAGCCCCTTTACTTCCCAGGAACAAAGCCCAACAGAAATATAAAGTTCCAAATCAAGAAATAGGGGTTGGGCAGAATCAGTAAATGACACAAAAAGAACTCGACCATAAAAATCTACTATGGTGAAATTAAAGGTTGAGACAAAAACTCATAAAAAGAGAGTAAAGTTAAAGCATCTATCAACAAAGCCTATGTGAATTAGACAAAAGACAAACAAAAATTCCTGGAAGAGCTCATAAATGATTTCCATCAAATAAGAGTATTAGAGGTAAAATTAAGTAAAGTAATAAAAACAAAAGAAGAATTGTTTTATGATTTCTTTTTCCTTTGGAGCTTTATTCATACCTGCTAGAGACACAAAAAATATTGAAGAAAATATCACCTTACAACCAGAATTGGCCAAATAGCTAAAGAGTTACAAAATCTGACTGCTGAAAATAACTTCTTAAAAAGCAGAAATGGCCAAAATGAAGAAGAGGTACAAACTCTCACTGAAAAAAAATAATTAATAGATTGGAATAAGTGAAGGTAATGACTTCATGAGACACAATAAAAAAGAAAAAGAATGAAAAAAGACAAAAGAGAAATACATTATTGGAAAAATAACTAAACTGAAAAATAGATCAAGTAATTTAAGTTTTAAAAAACAAAATTTGAGAATTATTGGATAACTGAAAGTTATGATCAAAAAAAGAATCTGTCAATCATATTTCAAGATACTATCAAAGAAAACTGCCCCAATCTCCTAAAATTGGAGGGCAAAATACTAATTCAAAGAAATCATTAATCACTACCTATCAGCGCTTCCTGAATGAAAACTTTGAGGAATATCATAACCAAATCTCAAAGCTCCCAATCAAAGAAAAATATACTTCAAGCAGTGACACTGAAACCAATTAAATACCATGAAGCTACAGTCAGGATTGCACAAGATTTAGCAGCTACCACATTAAGGGAGCAAAGGACAGGGGATATAATATTCCAAAAGGCAAAAAAAAAAACCAAACTACTGGGATTCAACAAATAATCTACCCAGAAAAACTGTGAATACTTGGGGAAAATGGTTATTTATTGAAATAGAAGACTTTCAATATTTTCTGAAATACCAGAGCAGAATAGAAAATTTGACTTTCAAATGCGAAACTCAAGAGAAATATTAAAAAGCAAACATGAAAGAGAAATCCTAAGGGATTCAAGGTTAAACTGATTACTTTTCAAAAGTGAAATTAATTATATAATGTTATGAACAGTAAAACTGTACTAGTGGGGCACCTGAACTTTGCCCTCTCCAAGCTAGATAAATCTAACTATAAAATATCTAAGTCAAGGAGGTAAAAAAATTTTTTTGGAAAAGTTAAATAGAGAGAAATCTGGAAAAAACTGAATTGGAATAAAAAAATATATAAAATATACCTTTTTTTTACCCTCAGCAATAAATGGCACATTCACAAAAGTTGACTATTTCTTAGTGCATAAAAACCTTACAGCCAAATATAGAACAACACAGATATTAAATATGTCCTTTTCAGATCATAAAGCAATAAAAATTCATTTAAGAAAGAGCTATGGAAGCAAGAATTAAAAACTAATTGAAAACATAATAATCTAATCCTAAAGAATAAGTGGTTGAAGAACAAACGATAGAACCATTTAATACTTTCATTAAAGAAAATGATAACAATGAGACAACATTCGAAATTTTTTTTGAATTCAGCAAAAGCAGCAATTAGGAGAAATTTAGAGAAGTTAAGTGTCCAGTTTTGATGTATTATCCAATATTATATAGGTCTGGGAAGTCCCATGACTCCAGACCCAACTCTATTTCTACTACGCTACTTTGCTCTTGAGATATGCGGGTTTGGCTTGATGGCCCCAATGCTCCTTTCAGCTTTGAGAGTCTATAATTCTTTGAAAGTTGTCATTGATGTCCAAAGTACACTTCAATTTATCAAGTTTTTCTTAGTCATTGATGCCTTGATAGTAACTTTTGCTCTCAAAGTGCCACAACAGAAAAGTACATTTCTTTGTGAGGCATAGAGAAAAGATAAGTCATCCACAAAACCAGGGTCAGCGTTTCACATTAAAGGGAGTTTGTGTTTGTGTTTGGTTTGGTTTCATTTTGCTTCAACATCTCTAGGGGCACAATAGTCTCTATAGCTGTCATACTTGGGTTGGACAAATTGGACATAATGTAAATAAGTGGCCCCTCAGCTTTGAATTTCAGACACTCAGCAGAACCTGCAAAGCTTGGTGAAGGAAAGAAATACAATAAACTTGTTATTTAAGAAGAGGTTTCACATAACGAGAAATATCTTGGATCTTCAAACATGACTTCACTAAGCAATTAGCTTACGTCAGGACCAACATCACTGAATTACTGATATGGAAGAAAGGATATCCAGAAATAACTAATTTTAAACTGAGAAAATAATAAAAGCTCACATTTCCATGTAGTCCTTTTTGTGATGAAGAATCCTTCCTTCCACTTCCCCTGCCCTACAACTTTTTCCTTTACCAGTGGCTAATACTGATTGAGATAGTCTTTACTATTTTTCCCATTCTCCCTCGACTGAGGAATATAAGTCTTAGAGAGGTGGTATGATTCCCATTAATTTACCCAGTGAATGCAAAGTTTGGACTAAATCATACTTAGGTGTTCTAACTTCAAAAAATGACATATCTCCTGGTACTAAGCTGACTGAATAAATAGATTGTGACATACAGGGAAGAAATAATAGCAGTAGGTGATATGTACATAAAGCTTAAGGATTACAAAACACTTACACTCTCTCATAAATGACATCTCACAATAACCTTAGGAGGTAGAATTTACAGTTATTCTTATTTCCAGTTATAGAGGATAGAGTACCAGGACTGAGGTCAGGAAAACCCATCTTCCTGAGTCAAATCTGGCCTCAGACACTGGATTTTTGATCCTGAGCAAGTCATTTAACAACTGTTTGTTTCAGTTTTCTCCTCTGTAAAACATCTTGGAGAAGGAAATGATAAAATACTCCAGTATCTCTGCAAAAAAATACCCCAAATGGGGTCACAGAGAGTCAGATGCAACTAAAAAATAACTGAACAGCTCCAAAATTATCTCCATTTTAAAGATAAATTGATGTTCAATGAAAGTGACTTTATATGGAAACTCCAAAGGGTCAGTGCTCTGTTTAAACCCATGTCTTTTGTCTTGATGTCTAGAACTCTGTCCATTATGTTACCTTAATGAAAGTCACTAGTTAGCAGAAATTACCTGAATTAGACTCTAATTATCTCAACCCTGATTTCACTCTAACAGTTTTCCCACTTGATCATTGGAAGAAATGTTTTCTTGAAAGAATCAGTTAAGGATTTTAACAGAAAATTGATATTAGAAAATCTTGTGCAAATAAAATCATAAAAATATCAGAGATAGATTATCAAGATCTAATTGAATTAAAAGAAAAAAATAAAATCACTTA
>CM053769.1:142595514-142614238 GCA_028658325.1 Potorous gilbertii | reverse complement strand
TTCAATGGGAGCTTATCTGCTGGTTCTCAGGTGGGGGCAGGGCCACCTCTCAGGCTCAGTTCCCTCAGGGGGTTTGTGCAGAGATCTCTTGCAATGGAGATGTCGCGTAGCCCCTGCCCGCCCCGGGAGTCTCAGGCGGAGCTGCCTCTGCCTTGCCTCTGCCGCAGCCGCCGCCTCCCGAGGGGGTCCGAGTCCCGGAGATCCCCTGCTCCCCTCTCAGCCCGTCTCTCTCACTGACCTGTGCGTCTGTGGGTGGAGGGACCTTCGCAGCTGCCGGAGATTCAGCTCCCTGACGCCTGCTTGGGTCTGCTTGCTCCTCTCATTGCCACGTGCCCTCGGCGGGGGAGGGGAGGGGAGGGGAGGACTCCGCTGGGCAGGGCTCCGCTCCCGTCCAGGGTACCTTTGCAGTCGGTTTTTCAGGGCTCTCTGCAACAGAAATCTCCTTCACTGTGTTTCTGCACAGCTTCCACTGTTCCAGAATTTGTCAGGAGTTCTTTTTAGAGGGAATCCATGGGCTGTGGGTTCAGAGCTAGCAAATGTGAGTCTTTCTATTCCGCCGTCTTGGCTCTGCCCCCCAAGAAATGAAGATATAAAGAAAAATCAAAAAGGTAATCCTGGCTCTCAAGAAGAATACAGTCTAATGAAAGAGATACCATGTAAACAACTATGTACAAACAAGATATATGATGTTATTAGAGTTAACCATAAATGTGAAGCACTAGCATCAAGAGGCATAAGGAAAGACTTAGTAGAATGTTCTATATTACACTAGAAGCAATAAAGAATGATTAATGTGCTTTGACTGGGAATGACCACATGGTCTGATTTGAACTTAGGGACATCAATTTGAGGGACATGTTGAGGGTAGATGGGAAAGAGATAGAGGCTGAAGTGAGAGAAACAATTAGAAAGTTATTGTAATATCTCAGGCAAAGGGTCATGAGGGTTGGTGAGGCTTTGTGAATGTAGATAAAGGGATACAGATGAGAACAATGAAGTAGGTAGATGATTAAATGAACTTACTCTGTTCCCCAATCTGATGTTCTTCCATCTATATGTTAAATAGTGAATTAAGAAATTCTGTTTATCATTTTTTGGGAAAAATGTTAAGAAAGGTGGAGGAATAAAGATAAAGACTTGCCTTAGCTATCCTCAAAACCTCTCCAAATACCTCTACATGATTATGCTACAGAAATTCTAGAGCAACAGAACCCACAAAAAGACAGTGAAACAATTTTACAGCCCAAGACAACTTAGAAGATTGACAGGAAAGCTCTGATGCACGAAGATGAGAGACAAGGGCAATCCAGCACAAGCCAAGTGCAGCAACAAGCATCCTGACATATCCAGGATGGTCTGCTAGCACAGGCTCTTAGATCTGCTTTTATAAAAGGGGAGCAACTTTTGAGTGGTCAACAATCTTCTTTAATCACATATACCAAGGATGAAAATACAAGCTGAGAAATAAAGACCAACAGACAGGGCTTCTAACTATCTGACAATAAAACAACACAGATCAACAGACAGATCCAACTGTATGCCCATTACATACATAATAATTAGCAGAGAGAAAAGAAGCAACAAATGGGTTTTCAAAGCTGAGGGGGCTCCTTAATGTCTATCCAGAGTCTCACCTGGCACACAAACCTTCTTCCAAAGAGTAAACCCCCAAAGCAAAACCTTACCTCAGAATTTATATGCACTTTTCACAGTCAAAGGGCATCACAACTCTCTTGGCCCAGTGCCTCATTGGCAATTAACAAAAGGTATGGATCTTCCTACAAAACAAGCTTCCCTTATGCAAGTTTCCCTTAATAGAAGCCACCTAAGGCCTATGAATTGATAGGGGAAGATCTTTAACTCTCGTTGACATTACACCATGCTACCATGTGACCCAGCAATTTCAATTCGAGAACTGTATCCCAAAAAGATCATAAAAATGGGAAAGGGTCCTACACATACAAAAATATTTATAGCAGTTCTCTTTGTGGTGGCCAAAAACTGGAAATCAAAGGGACGTCCATCAATTGGGAAATGACTGAACAAATTGTGGTATATGAGTGTAATGGAATACTATTGTGTTATAAGAAATGATGAGACTTCAGAGAGGCCTGGAAGGACTTATATGAACTAATGCTGAATGAAAGAAGTAGAACTGGGAGAACTTTGTTACAGCAACAACCACAGTGTGTGAGA
Organism: Potorous gilbertii; assembly: GCA_028658325.1. Taxonomy (NCBI): domain Eukaryota; kingdom Metazoa; phylum Chordata; class Mammalia; order Diprotodontia; family Potoroidae; genus Potorous; species Potorous gilbertii. Next base: position 142,612,042 of record CM053769.1, on the reverse strand, counting down.
AATTTTTCTGGTAGACTTAGTCCTTCATAGCAATGCAGGGACCTAAAAAATTCCCAATGGACTTTTGAGGCAAAATGCTTTCCATATCCACAGAAAGAGCTATGAAATTGGATTACAGATTGAAGAAGATCATTTTCTTTTGTACTATGTTTTTATTTGTTTTATCATTTCTCCCATTCATTTTAATTATTTATTCAGTGAGATGATGGTGAATAGAACCTATGTAATATTGTAAGCTGTCTTGGGGAGAGAGTGGAGAGGGAGAGGGGAAAGAAGGGGAGAAAAGGGAAAAATCTAAGATATATGGAGGTGATTATAGAACACTGAAAACAAATAAAATAATTATTAAAAAAAAAAGAACATCACAACATGCTAGCACAGATCAGGCCTCAGCAAACCAGAAGAAGGTCTGCAGATGATTGAATCAGTGGCAACAGTAGTAGTTCTAAGCCCACAGATGACAAAGACAATTTTGAAGGTCTGCTGGGTGAGAGTGAAGCCTAGTTCAGTGCAGGCTGTACCAGCACAGCCCCATCCCCAGCAAACCAGGAACAGGACTTGGGAGCTATTGAATCAGCAGCAGCAGCATTTACTTCCAGAGCTCTCAACACACAGATGGTAATGGGTTGAACAGCTGGTCAGAACTTAGCTAGAACCAGGGACAGGACTTAATTGCTCTACCTATATTCAGATCCAGGTCACAGTCCTGGATGGCAGTCTCTGGGCAAGGAGGAGCACTAGGACACCAGAGCTTGCAGCCACAGTGCAGTGGGCACCCTCCTCACAGTTCCAGGACAGAAAAGAGTGCTTGTGGTCACTCAGAGACCAGAGCACAGACCAGAAGAGTAGTCAATACTACTACACTCTTCTTCATGCCAACTTGGAAGAAATTAAAACTCATGGTCCAGGTCCCTAGAAATAACTCTGAAAACAGCTGCACAAAACCACTGAAGCTTGAGGCAGTGTGTCTGCCACCCTGGATGCAGAGCCCTACTTTATCAAATTGTTAAAAATCAAGCAATAATTTGGGTAAATGTACAAAAAAAATATTATGGCCATAAAAAGTTACTATGATGACAAGGAAGATAAAAAAACAAAAACAAAAGAAAACAAAGTCAAAGCTCATAAATCCAAAGCCTCCAAGAAAAATACGAAGTTGTCTCAGGCCATGAAAGAGCTCAAAAAATTTTGAAAATCAAGAGATATAGGGGAAACATTAGGAAGGGAAATGAGAGTGATACAATTAAATTATGAAAAAGAAGTCAACAGTTTGGTAAAGGACACACGTACATACACACACACACACACACATGCACACACACACACACACACACAAATAATGAAAAAGATAACACCTTTAAAAATAGCCTAAGTTAAATGGTAAAAGATGTACCAAAAGTCAGTGATGACAAGAATGCCTTAAAAAGAAAAATTGGCCAAATTGAAAAAAAAAAGACAGAAAACACTTCCCTGAAGAGGGAAAATAAGTCCCTAAATTGACCAAATCAAAAGGAAGATACAAAAAGTCACTGGAGAAAATAATACCTTAAAAAGTCCCTTAAAATTATAAAAAATGAGCAATAGATGCTAATAAATTTAGGAGAAATCAAGAAACAATAAAAGAAAATCTATTGAATGAAAAAAATAGAAGAAAATTTGAAATATCTCCTTGGAAAAGCAACTGCTCAGGAAAAATAGATCCAGGAGAGATGATTTAAAAATTATTGAAACATATAGTCATCATCTTTCAGGAAATTATCAAGGGAAATGCCCTGATATTCTAGAGCCGGATGGTAAAATAGAAATTGTAAGAATCCACAGATCACCTCCTGAAAGAGATACTAAAATGAAAACTGCCAGAAATATTATAGCCAAATTCCAGCGTTCCCATGTCAAAGAGAAAATATTGTAAGCAGCCATACAGAAACAATTCAAGTATCATAGTGTCACAGTTAGAATAACACAAGATGTAACAGCTTCTAAATTAAGGGATCAGAGGGTTTGGAACATGATATTCCTGAGGGCCAAGAAACCAGGATTATTAACAAGTATCATCTATCCAGCAACACTGTGTGTAATCTTTTAGGGAAAAATGGACACTCAAAGAAATAGAGAACTCACAGGCATTCTTTATGATAAGACAAAAACTGAATAGAATATTTGACTTTCAAATACAAGACTCAAGTGAAACTTAAAAAGGGAACTAGAAAGGGAATTCATAAGTGGCTTAATAAAGTTAAAATATTTGCATTTCTACACGACAAATTGATACATAGGAACTTTTTCATTATTGTGGCAGATAAAAGTAGTGTATATAGACAGGGCACAGGTATGAACTGCATATGAAGGAATGATATCTAAAAGTTAAATAATAAAATTAAGGGGTGAGAGAAGAATTCATTGGGAGAAAGAGAAATGGAGAGATAGCATGGGATAACTTATGTTACATAAAAGAGTCAAGAAAAAACTCTTACAGTGGGGAGAAGGGCAGGGAGAATACATGAGAAGGAGTGAGTGAATCTTACTTTCATCAAAATTAGCTCAAAGAGGGAATGATGGACACACTCAATTGAGTAAGGAAATCTATCTTACCCTGTAGGAAAATAGGAAGTGAAGGAGAAAAGAGAAGGAGGAGTTGTAACAGAAAGGAGGGCAGATTGAGGGAGAGGGTAGTCATAAGAAAACAATTTTGAAGAGGGACTGGGTCAAAGAAGAGAGAGGATAGAGTAAATGGGGGGATAAGGTGGAGGGAAATACAGTTAGAAATAGTTACTGTGAAAAAATTGAAGCAAGTTCTCTCATAAATGCCTCATTTATCAAACATATAGAGAAGTGAGTCAAATTAAAAAAAAGAAAGAGCCATTATCCTATAGATAAATGATTAAAAGATACAAACAGCTATCTATAGTCACATGAAAAAAATGCTGTAACTCAACTATTGATTGTAGAAATGCAAATTAAAACAATTCTGAGATACTACCTCATACTTAATAAATTGATTAAGGATCAAAAAGGAAAATGATGGATGGTAAAGTGGATGTGGGAAAAGTAAGATGCATTGTTGGTGGTGTTGTGATCTACTTCACCTATTCTGTAGATCAAAGCATGCTTTTTGCTCTCCATTTTTTGTTGGTTTTTTCTTTCTTGTGGTTCCTGCCATTAGTTCTAATTCTTCTTTACAATATGATTAACATGAAAATATTTTTAATATGAATGTATATGTACAGCCTATAGCAGATTTCATGCCATCTTGAGGTGGGGGAAAGGGATGGAAGAGGGGAGTATTTGGAACTCAAAATCTTAATGGAAGTGAATGTTGAAAATTAAAAATAAATAATATTTTTTTAAAAATGATAAGAAGGATGCTCTCAGAAAAACCTGGAAAGACTTACATGAGCTGATGCAAAATAAAATATACTGTGTATAATGTGACAGCATTATTATAAGATAATCATCTATGAGTGACTTATTTATTCTCACCAATACAATAGTCCTAGACAAGTCTGAAGGACCTGTGATGAAAAGTTCTATCCATCCCCAAAGAAAGAACTGATGGTGTCTAAATACAGCATATATTTGGTTTTGTTTTGTTTTACTTTATTTTTCTTGAGACTTTTTTGTTTATGTTTTCTTTCACAGTTTTGGAAATGTTTTACATGACCACATATACATAAACTATATTGAATTGTTAGCATTCTCAATGCAGGTCCTGGTGGAGGGAAGATGGGAGAGAATGTAGAACTCAATTTTTTTGAAAAAAAAATGAATGGCAAAAATTGTTTCATGTGTAATTGGAGAAAAAGAAAGTAAAATCCTAAAAAAATATATTTCATTCATAATCTTATTAGACTCTGAACTTATTTGTCATCCTAGGCAATTCTAGGCACCTTGGCCTATTCTTTCTAAGAATGAGCTAATCTTCTTATGATCCGTAAGTTTCATAAGGAACCCCTCCACCCTGCAATTTTCCCAGAGGCTGAGAGTAAGTAATGAAGACACCAGGAGGAAAATATGGGGTCTATTACCTGGCCCCAGTGATCCTGAAATGTCAATGGGCTTTCAAATTATTTTGATATTAAGACAATGCTCCTTTTCTGATGACATAGGTCTAAGAAGATGAGGAAATCAGTAGGAAGAAAAGTAATTAGGCTCATTGTGTAGCTTAATGACACCATGTAATGTATCTGTTAAGTGGATGTGAATATATGTAGGTTATTAAAGTGGGGTTATAGATCTGAAGAAAGTAATAACCAAACTCTAAAACATTTATGACAATATTTAACAAGTTAATATTAAATGACTTTTTTTTTAATTTCGGGCAACTTTATGTAATGAATGGAATTTGCCAGGAACAAGCATGGTTCAAAAGTGTATCAGCCTCATCCATCTTTTCCTCATTTGGTAATAATTTTCTTGCCTTATTCTCAAAGATGCTCTTAATGGGTTTGTTTATTTTTTCACTGATATCTTGAAGCTCATTATTAGGATTTTCATTTAAAATGAGCCCAGGAATATTCATCTACATTGGAAAGGAACTGCAATGTTATTTTTATTTTTAAGATGATTTTCCTTTATGTTTCTGGATATATCTGTCCAAATAAAATGTTTGAACTGAGGCAGGGAAAGAACTAAAGGGCATATGGAGTGACTGAAGAAAAACCTCTGAGATGTGAAACTCCATCTATAATAGAAAGTCTATATATAACCACAATATAAACAGATTGTCATGAGATCTTATAAACGATTTGCGTGATAAGAACATGGAAAATTTTCCTCCACAAATAATAAGTCACATTTCCACCATGATATCCTTATAGCAGTCTTGAAAATAGATGCTACAATGATTGCCATTCCCATTTCACAGATGAGGAAACTGAGGTTACTCACCTAGTAAACAAAAGAACAGTCTGGGTACAAATTCATCATTTTTCCTGATGATTCCTAAAATCTTAGTCATAGTTAATTTTCCACTTCCTGTTCAATTTCTTTTGAAAGCTTGTAATCAATTGCAAAGTACTATTTCTCTTCCACAATTTCTCATATTAGGCCATTCTTATTACCATATTAATCCCAGCTTCTTGCTTTTTACTTGGATTATGGTAATGCCCTTCCAGCTGTTTTCCTATCATGATTCTCTTCCTCCTCTCCAATTCATCTTCCTCAGACCTCCCAAAATATATTTCCTAATTCACAAATCTAACCAGTTGACTTTGCCCCTCAAAAATATTCTATGGCTCCCTCTTAATATATTTCTATCTATCTATCTATCTATGTATCTATATCTACACACATATATTCATACACACATATACATACATATACATGTATATGTATATATGTATATATACAAATACACACAAATATGTGTATATATGTATATGTATATATGCATATATATATACACATACACCTACACACAAATATGTGTATACATGTATATACACACATTCACACATATATGTGTTTATATACATATGTACATATATACACACATATGCATGCACACACACATATATATATGTAATTCTCTTTAACACTTTCCTTCCTACCTTCCCAGACTTATTTCAAATGATGTTATTGTAGCAGTAATTTCAAATTTGCTCTGAAGTAATTATAAAACTTACAAGCTGGTTACACAATGATTTTTAAGATGAATTGTGAATCATTCCAGTAAATGCTTCCTGAAGTGAAACATCTAATTAAAGTATATTAGTTGTATATAGCTGCATAAGCTATTTCTTGAGCTTGACTTTCGATTTCTTTTATCTCTATCATTGTCCTGTCTGTATCTCATCACTGAAGTTCACTATCCCCTCACCTTCATCTTCTGGAAATCTTATCCTCTTTTAAGATTCACCACCTTCAATAAGAATGTTTTCCTGATTCCCAATTTCTAATGTTCTCTCCTGAATCAAATGGCCTTCTTTTTATTTATATAGCACATGGAACAATGCGTACAGTTGACTTCAAAAGGGGGAAACCCTACCCTAATTTGAATATAAAACCCCCTACAAATCATTACCCACAAGCCCCCATCTGTGTGTTGATTTGTTAGTAGCTAATCAATGGAATAGTTTAAAACAAAAGATTTGAACAAAACAAAGAAATAACAACAAAACAAAGTAAGCCATAAGAAAATATTCTTCCCATGTATACAGAAGGAAGAACTCATCTTTCTGCATTCAAATTCAGCCTCAGACACTTATTAGGTGTGTGACCCTGGGCAAGGCAATTCAATATATTTGCCTCAGTTTCCTCACCTATAAAATGGACGGGTGAAATAAAGGGCAAACCATGCTAGTATTTTTGCCAAGAAAATCCCAAATGTGGTTATGAAGAGTAAAACACAACTGAAAAAGGATTGAATGACAACAAAAATAAGGGGCATATACTCTTGTAGGTTATTATATACTGAGTGGGGAAATAAACATACAGAGAAATTATATTCTTACTGAACATGTTAAATTATAGGGCACATGCCAGGAAGACAGGTGGCCACTGCATAAATGCCACCAAATCTACTCAAAAAACAAACAAACTCTTTCGGAGGACTCTACCAACAAACAAATAAATATGTGATCTTTATATAGACTAATAAAAAGGGGAATATTGCTCATATACCTAATTTTTCTCTTTCTTTTGCTTATTTCTTTATCCTATCATCATATGAATGCCAATCAATGGTTTTGTTGTATAACCTGATCCATGCTACAGTTCTGAGTCACAGTCATAGGGTGAGGAGGAACTCTAACAAACCAGAACTTGCAATCTCATGGAATATTCACAACTCAAAGGATAAGAAGAGTGCTTGTGGGGGTTCACAGAAGAGCACAGAGCAAGAAGGTAATAAACAGACTCATACCACCTTAGCAGAACTGAAAACTTAAGGACCCCTAGAACTAGCTCTGAAAATACCTGCAGACTTCCTTTGTCCTGTCCAAAACACAAAGTAAACCTGGAATCCCATCACAGTGCCCCCTCCACCCCAGGAGCAGAGCTCAGACTTTAACATAACCATAAAAGTGGGGAAAAAAGACTGGAAAAAGGAACAAACAACACAAAAAGAACTTGACTGTAGAAAGTTCCTTTTGTGACAGGGAAGATCAAAACAACAACTTAGAAGACAATGATGTTAAAATACCTCCCTGCAAAGTCTCAAAGAAAAAAATGTGAATTTGTGCCAGTCCCAAAAGAATTTCTGTAAGAATTCAAAAAGGATTACAACAATCAAATAAAAGAGGTAGAAGAAAAAAATGAAGAAAGAAGAGTGATGCAAGAACATCATAAAAAATGTCAAAAGAAATATTGAAGAAAATAATACCTTAAAAACAGAATAGGACAAGGGGTGAAAGAGGCACAATATTCACTGAAACAGAATTGGTCAAATGGGGAAAAAAAGACTTGTACAAAAATTCAGTGAAGGAAAGAACTCCTTAAAATTACAATTAACTATATTGAAAAAAAGAGATACAAAAACTCCCTGAAAAATAATTTCCTTAAAAATTAGAATTGGGCAAGTGGAAGCTAATGACTCCATGAGGCATCAAGAAGCAATCAAACAAAATCAAAAGAATGAAGAAATAAAACATAATGTGGAATATTTCATTGGAAAAACCACTGACCTGGGAAATAGATCAAGGAGAGAAAATTTAAGAATTATTGGGTTTACCTGAAAGTTGTACTCAAAAAATAAAAGGAACTTAGACATCATCTTTCAAAAACTTATCAGGATAGCAAGGAAAATTGCCCTGATATTCTAGAATCAGAAAGTAAAATCAACATTGAAAGAATCCACCAATCACTTGCTGGAAGGGATTCTGAAATGAATATCATAGCCAAATTCCATGGCTCCCAAGTTGAGGAGAAAGTATTCCAAGCAGTTAGAAAGAAATAATTCAAATATTGTGGAGCCACAATAAGGATAAACAAGCTTTAATATTTCCATATTAAAGAACTGAAGGTCTTACGATATTCCAGTGGACAAGAATTCTACGATTATAACCAAGAATTCCCTATCCAGCAAAACTATAGCTCCAAGAAATTGCAGCATGTGCAGAGGGCACATCTGTAAACAATCTTGGCAAAGGGGCTTAACCAGATTGTGAATAATAAGCAAACAAGTTAATGGTCTAAAACTTATGGTCTTGAGGCTACATGTGGCCTTCCATATAAGTCCTTGACTATGGCCTTTTGGCTGAGTCCAAGTTGCACAGAACAAATACTTTTACTAAGGGAATTGGTTCTGTGAAGTTTGGATTCAGTTAAAAGGCCACACTTCAGGACCTAAAGGGCCACATGTGGCCTTAAGACCACAGGTTCTCCAGCCCAGGTCTAATCACTTGGTGTGTTAAGGGATGCCTGCCCCAAGCATGTGAAGATTTTTCAAAGTGTAATGGGCTGATGTGAACAATTTATTTTAATGATCATGAAAGTGACTGAAAAAGCATTGTAGAGTGCTTAGAGCTTAGTCAGACATCAAAGACATGAGGGTCATCCATTGCAATCTAGGGCATTGCCAATTGTCTTAGCTTTTGTCTTACCACTGGACTTTGATGACTTTGGAAAAAAGTGAGGCTGAAAACTTTGTATAACTGCCTCACTTAAATCCAATTCACACGTGAATCAAATCATTATCCTTTGTTGTCATTGGTTTTCTTTGAAGATGAAGGACAAAAATACAATGTAGACAGAGGATATGAGTGTGAGTTGAATATTTTGGAATTATATCTAAAATAATGAAATTAATGGTTGAGCAATAAATGCACTGGGAGAAGGGGGAAGGGAGAGGTAGAATGGTGTAAATTATCTCACATAAAAGAGACAAGGAAAAGCCTTTCCAATGGAGTAGAAGAAGAGAATGGTGGAGGAAAGCACTTGAACCTTACTTTCATCAGTATTGACTCAAGAAAGGAATAACATATACACTCAGTTTTGAATAGATATCTATCTTATCCTACAGGAAGTAAGGAAGTGCTGACAGAATGGAGGGCAGATTGGGGGAGGTGATAATTGAAAAGAAAACACTTGAGGATGGACAAAGTGGAAGGAAAGTGAGAGAGAGAGAGAGACAGACAGACAGAGACAGACAGACAGAGAGAGACAGACAGAGACAGAGATGGAGATAGACAGACAAAGAGTATGATAAAAAAAGGAGAAATAGGATGCAAGGAAATAGCAAATATAACTGTAAAAATAAATTGCAGAGAGAGGACTCTGGGAAGATGGCCTAGTAGGTCAGAAAATTCCAAGGTCTCAAGATTTTCTCAGGCAAAAGTTAAAATAGCACCTTAAGGGGAACAAACTGTAGGTGGAGATAAATAAGAATAGGGGCACAACCTTTGTCTTCCTGGGACAATTTGAGAAGATCAGAAGAAAAATCCCAGGAAGAGGTTTGGTCCATGTGAAGAATAAACACCTCCAGGCTAAAGGATCTTTTAACAACAAGTGGCAAGTGGCTTAAACAACAAGTGGCAAATCCTGGGGTTAGTTGGTTTGAGAATCTTCCTCAGCCCCAGGCACAAGAACTTTCACCCCCATGCAACTTTCACTCAAGGGGAGTTGGAAATCTGAGCCATACCAAAAAAAAAAAAAAATACACAGGCAAAGGAGAAAGAATCCAACTATAGAAAGCTATTATAGGGATAGAGATGACCAGAGTTCATCTTCAGTGGAGGCTATTGAAGTAAAGAAATCTCCAGAGTAATGTCAAACAGCCACTTGCCCAAAAATTATTCTTAAAAGATCTTTAAAAAGAATTTAAAAACCAAGTGACAGAGAGGGGGAAAAACTAAAGCAAAAAATAAAGAATAATCCAAGAAAAACAAGAAAGTTATGAAAAGAAAGTCAACCAATTAGAAAAGAAAATTCAGAATCTTAAGTAAAAAGATGACGTCTTGAAAATTAGACTTGAACAAAGTGAATCCAGTGAAATTATAAATCAAGGAATAACTAACTCAAATATAAATAATGAAAAAATAGAAGAGAAAGTGAAACATCTTACGAGAAAAACAACAGATTTGGAGAAGAGATCAGAAAAGAAAATATAAAGAATAATCAGTCAAACTTAAAATTTATGATAAAAAAAGAATCGATAGAATAATACAGGAAATAATTCAAGAAATTGTTCTGAAGCATTAGAACAAGGGGGGAAAGTAGAAACAGAAAAAAAATCCATTAATCATCATTTAAAAGAGATCTTATGAGAAAAACTCATAGGAATATCATAGTCAAGTCCTGAAACCTTCAGCTTAACATAAAATATTAAAAGCATCAAGATTAGAACAGGTTAAATATGGTGGTGCCACCATTAGACTCACACAAGACCTAGCAGTAGACATGTTAAAGGACCACAAGTCTTGGAACATAATTTATGAAAGAGTGAAAGAACTGGGGCTCCAACCAAAAACGTCATACCCTTCAAGGTTAAGTATTTTCCTGAATGGAAAAAAAATATAGACATTTGATAAATTATCAGACTTTCAAGACTTTGCTAAAGAATCCTGAACTTAATAGAAAATTTTACATACAAGACGCAAGAGAAATATAAGGTACGTACCAAAGACTGATTATAAGGAATTCAGAAGGACAATTTACATTTTAGTTTTCATATATAGAGAATGTAAAATGTATGTCTAAGATTCTTATTAATAATTGGGTAGCTCATAAGTAAGACTGGGGAGAACTTGAGCGGGATATGAATTTTAAAAGTAAAACCATTTGGGAACAGTTAAAAAGAATAATTATTTTACACAAATGAGTTGCAAGAGGAAGACTCGATAGAGAGGAATTAGATGAGGGAGAAGGGCTGTTATTTCTGGTAACCTACTTTCATTGGGAATGTTTATAAGAGGAAACAATACATACATACATACATACATATATACATACATATAAGAGTATAAAATCTTCTAAATTCAGAATAAATATAAGGGTAGGGACATAGGGAGGGGGAGAGGATAAGGGAGGTACCTTTAGAAGGGAGTGGTAGGTAATACTTAAAAGGTGGGGTACAGAAGTGGGTTTAAATTTATGGGAATGGGAGGATAGGGGATGGATCTTTGGAGGGGGTAGGCAAGTAAGAGGAGGGGAAGGTAGTGGGTGGAAGTAAAGTAGAAGAGGCAAGAGGGATAGGAAACAAGAGATATGCACAAACACAGAAAACAAAAACCAGGAGTAGAATACATTTGGGAAAGTAGATGCCTATATGTTTATATACACATATGTATACACACATATACACATATAGATACATTTATGTTACATATATATTAAATATGTGTGTGTTTATCTATAGTTATAAAGAAAGCTATCTAAACTTTATTGCAGTTCTCTAGTGAGTAGGGGAAGGGAAAAAAAGAACAAAGTAAATGAGTTCGTAGCAGAGAACAAAAGAAATCACAAGAAAGCAAAAAAAAGATGGATGATTTTCAACACAAGTATTGTTTCTCATACGAGCTTCCTTGAAATGAAAATTTCTTGTTACGTAATTTGAATCTTATGTTTTGCTATGCACATGACATGCTTTTCTTTTTCCCTTTAACTTTGTATTTAAGTTCCAATATTTAAGTTTGTCAAATGTTTTTGGTTCTTTTCTCTAGTTTTTGTTTGTGTTCTGTTGATTGAGTCTAAAAATAAAATTAAAAAAGGAAAAAATTTGCAGTTTTTTACTGATAAAGGTCTCATTTCTCCAACATATGAACTTAATATATTTCTCCAAATTTGTAAGAACACAAGTCATTCCCCAATTGATAAATAGTCAGAGGGTATGAACAAGCAATTTTCAGATGAAGTAGTCAGTTATCTATAATTATATGAAAAAATGCTCTAAATCTCCACTGATTATAGAAATGCAAATTAATGCAATTCTGAGGTACCACCACATACCTCTCAGATTGGGTAATATGACAGACAACAAAAATGGTGAATGTTGGAAAGGATGTCTGGAAATTAAGACAATAATGCACTGTTGGAGTAGTAAATTGATTCAACCATTCTTGAAAACAGTTTGGAACTACACCCAAAGGTCTATAGAACTGTGCATATCCTTTAACCCCACAATGCCACTGCTAGGTCTGTATCCCCAAAAAGATAAAATACACAAAGGAAAAGGTCTTATATGAGAAAAAAATATGAGATCTCTTTTTGTGATGGAAATAATTGAAATTAAGGGCATCAAAGGGCATGATCAATTATGGAATGGCTAAATTAGTTGTATACAATTGTGATGAAATACTATTGTGCTATAAGCAATGATGAGTCAAATGCTCTTAGAAAAACCTGGAAAGTCTTACATAATCCAAAGCAAAGTGAAATGAGTAGAACCAGGAGATCATTGTACACAATAACAGCAATGTTGTATGACCATCAACTGTGAATGAGTCAGTTATTCTTAGCAATACAAAGATCTAAGACAATTCTGAAGGACTTTTGATCAAAAAAAAATGCTTTCCTCATCCAGATGGGGTTGACAGGAGGAAACTCTGATAGAGTCTGACTACAAATGGAAGTATATTTTTAAACTTTATTTTTTCTTTTCTTTGATCTGTGTTTTCTTTTACAATGTAAAAAATATGGAAATGTGTTTTACATGACTGTATATGTATGATCTTTATGACAGTGCTTACCTTTTCAATGGGGCAGCAGAGTTGGTGGGTTGAGGGATGGACAGAATTTGGAGATCAACACTTCTAGAAAATGTGGAAAGATGTTTCTATGTGTAATTGGGAAAATAAAATATTAAATAAAAAAATTTCTGTTCGAGAGAGTGGGGGAGGAAATGGTTTATTTTATACTTTTCTTTTTTTTACACCATTCCTTTCTGATGTCATTATATTTATATATACTCCTCTCCCTTCTAACCCAGCATTTAATCCTCTCATAATCAATATCTTAAACAAGAACTAAAAGAGGAGCCCTCCTGATAGTGTATATATTATGTACCATTGAGATCCAGTGGTACCAGCCTCCTTTCTGTTTTTTTAACTAGGCACTTTATCTCTTAACTCAGGCCATTTTTGCTTTCTCTTTCACATACCTTGAATATACTTTCTTTTCATCTCTGTCTCCTGACATGGCTGACTTTTTCAAATTTCAGAATCCTACCTTCTATTCAAAGACTTCCCTAATCTTTCTTAAATGCTAATAACTTACCTTGATTATTTTCAATTTATCCTAAATAGATCTTTTCAATAGTAATTTTCATGCTGTCTTTCATATTAAGTTATGAATTTTTTGATCTGCCATCCTTAGCTTAATGGCTGATACATACTAGGTACTTAATAAGTGCTTATTTACTGGTAGACATTCCAGTGTCTCTACTTTCCACCTCTTCATGATAGAAGGGAGATGTGTTTCTTAATCTGTTCTCCAAGTCTGAGATTGGTGAATAGCCACTGATTGAAGTTGCTGTAGAGCTGCAGATGTAGAGTGGATTGCTGGGAGATTTGGGATCATTTGCAGTCTGAGAGTCTCTGCTTTGAGTTGATGCTGGGTTGTAGTTAAATTCATTTAAATGCTTAAATAATACAATTTTTACTAAAGAAAAAAATAAACATACTATTTTGGCAGCAGAAAAGAACATTCACTATATTCCTTTCTAGAGGTGAGCAAAGTCATTTAAGAATGATCCTTCATTCCAGTATGAAATATGGTATCACATGTTGTTGTTAGGATTATAGTACTGTTCCCTTCCTTTTTTCCTACCTGTTGGGCAAAGATAAGCAAAAGACCAACAGAATCCATACATTCTCTTGGATCATCCATCCCTATGCTAAGGTCAAGGACAGACTAACAGATTAGAAAGTCTCCCTTCCCTTGGATAAATAAAACAAATAAAAAAAATGGCCTCAAGGCCAATGACTGTGTGGCTACAAAGCAGGTTGAAGATATTGTCTATATACCATAAAAACTAGCAGGAAGTGAGTCATAACCAGTCTTCTTGAATCAGTTTACTCAGTGTTTCAGTTAATCCTTTGTGTGTGTGTTCATTCTTCGATACTGAAGAAGACCATGACATCAGAGAACTAATGACATAACTTACACTTGACTTTGTTTTGGGTGAGGGAGGGCTGTGCAGGTCACCATCCTCACTTCTTGTCCAGAAACATCTGAATCCAGTGACCAGATATTCATCAAGATAACTGGAAATGACCCTGGATGAGGTAATTGGGGGTAAATGACTTGCCTAAGGTCACACAGCTAGTGAATATTAAGTGTCTGAGATGAGATTTGAACTGAGGTCCTCCTGACTCTTGCACTGGGGCTCTATCCACTGCACCACCTAACTGCCCCTCAGTTAATCCTCTACAGTACTGCTAAAGATAGGTTTCTGTAAGTACAAATCTGTCCACGTGATTTCTCCAGTCAGCAAAGTCCACCGACTTCATTATTGACTCTAGAATAAAATATAAACCATCAGTTTTAAAGCCCTACACAACCTGACACTAATCTATCTTCTAAATGAACATGTCTCTTCCTTCTGTATCATCAACTTTTCCTATAGTAGCCTTTTCTCTTTTCCTCATAATGGTATTCTATTTTTTTCACTGGCTAAACTAAGGACTAGAATGCACTTGTACCTCTCATTTCCACATCATAGAGCCCCTCTCTACTTTAAGATACAATTAAAGCACCATTTTCTGTATGAATCTCTTTTTTGTTGCCCTATTCATGTACTCACATACTTCACAACTTCATATTATATGTTTGTATTTTTTTTACTTTTTTCATATTCTATATCTGTTTTCATGGGTATTTGAGGTCTCTCCCAATTAGAAAAATAAATTCCTTGCAAATAAGAATTATTTCATTCTTTGGAGTTATAACTACAGTTCCTCCCATGATCTGTGGCATGTATTACGTTCTTTAAAAATGCCGGTTGATTGACTGATTGGTTACCACATCATTACAAATTTATCTTAGTGCCAACTGTGATTTTCCTAGACTAATTTTGCAGCTTATTATATAGAATAAACTTTTAACTCCCTTATATTCTTAATGGTAATAAATAGATTTTCTTAGCACAGCTATGTATTGGAATGGGAGTGTTATAGTAAAATATATATGTATTTTTAAAAAGCAGTGATAGAAGAGATGGTGTTTAGTCCTGACTGTGATTTGCTACATATATGGTCTGTGACAACTTGTATTATCTTTAGGAATTTCAGTTTCCTCACCTACAAAATGATGGATCTGATCTCTGAGATCCTTTTGAGCAAGAAAAAAAATTCAATATCACAAGAGTTAACTCTATAGCTGTATCTATGTGATATCCCCTTATTAAGTCAATACTTTCTGCTTAATTTAAAATCCAGAAAGGAACTCCATTAGTGTGGATGAATAAAGCATTTAGTAAGTGTTTCCTTTGTGCCAAACACTGTTTTATGTGCTTGGGACACAAAATAAGTACAAGAGAGTATGTGCTCTCAAGGAGCTTAAATTTTAAAAGGCAAAGATTTGGTAAGTAAGAGATGTGGCAAGGGAGGAATGGAACTTTAGAAGGAATTGTGGATAATTCATGCACCTTGTAGCCATGAAGATCTGGGTTCAGTTTGGGAATCATTGTCATGATGTTACACATAAGTTTAATCAAGGCAAATTAATTTTCTTAACAAGAATCTCAAAAGAGTCTAAAAAGCAGCTTACTAAGAAAATGCTTGATTTATTTGGCAAGGGTAGAAGGATGACAGTCATAACACAAGTTTATACAAGTTAATAATATAAACTTATTTGTACACTCTCATGCATAGGGATGATGGAAGATTATGAGCAATATAGGTGTTAAAGGAGACAGAGGGAGTGGAATATAAAGTCATCTATATGTCAGTCATTCAGCATTTATTTATTGAGTGCCTATTATGGGTTTGGCATACACAAGTTGTTACAGACATGAGTATCTGGCTTCAGTAAGGTATTTAAAGACCATATGTCCTATGATCAGAATTTATGCATACCAAGATTCTAGGGAAAAATAAATCAAATTAATAAGTAATCACATGATCTTTCCAATAAAGAAAGAAAATTTAATGCATTATAGAAATAATTTATAGCAAAACAACATAAAAATAATATATAATATAATCAAAAGCATTTTCTTTAAATAAAGAGCTAGTATTATAAAAAATGGGAAAAAATCAGAATATATTTTAAAAAGTCAGAGGTAAAGGAAGGATGTTACCTATCTCCAATACTTACCTAGTGACAGAAATGTAGAGTGCAAATGAGATGAGAAAGAGATAAAATAAGCAATTAAAGAGCTATATGATGCTTTGTTAAAGAGAACTACAGAGATTCAAAATAATAATCATAATATTTTTAAAAATAATTTCAAGTAGCCAGCTAAAAATTAAGTCAGATAAATCAACTTAATTTTTTTTTGCTATTTTACTAACAAAATTCATGAGAGATAGATGGAAACATTATTTTAAAGATTCTGAAATATTTAAAAAAATATATTTTGTGTTAGCCTAACAAGATACCCAGAAGTTTTATAGAAATAAAACTATACCACATTATTTACAGAAATTAAGGG
>CM053769.1:142565101-142595014 GCA_028658325.1 Potorous gilbertii | reverse complement strand
GATTTCAGCGCGGAGATTTTAATTATTCAGCTTGTCCCTAATAGGTAGAACTGAGACCAGAAGGGGAAAGTCAGAGAAAGGTTGATTTCATTTCAACACAATACAAACTTCTGAACAAGTTGTTCAAGACAATGTAGAATGACTTGGGATACAGTTCTCTGCCACCAGAGGTCTTTACCTAAAAGCTAGATGACCACTTGTTGGATATGACATTGACTTAGATCAGATCAAACAAGAGGACTACAGCCCTCACTAGTTTGTGCTGAATCAGATTAAAATTGGAAAATAGTTAACAAAATAAATAAAAATATAAGACGTAGCCCAAACTAATTCGGAATAATGATACAATTGGCTTATCTTTCAAGTTTCCTACTGGGCCTCCATAGTGATTGTAGTTATACTTCAAGACATGGTTGCCCCCATTGTACATTATCCTGCCTGGCTTCACCTTATTTTCCTACTGTCCCACCCTCACATTGTGAATGATTAATTGGGCTTGAGTGGCAGAAACTATGAATAATAGCTAGTATTTATCATATTTGTCTAAATATGGGTCATACTTCTTTGGCTTGTACAAAATCTAAATGCATAATTAACTCTGGATATGTTTCATCTGCCTTGCCAGTCATCTCCCTTTATAATAGGTAGGGGTCAAATATGGAATTTGCAGTTTGTTACCAGGATTTATCTGTCTATCTATCTATCTATCTATCTATCTGTCTGTCTGTTTGTCTATCTACCTTACTTCTCTGTTCATCTCTGATTTATAAGTTTGTACTTAATAGCAGTTTCCATAGAACCTATATTCAGGGGTGGCTCGTATTTAGACCCATATCACTTATAATGTTTTCATTCATTCATTCACAACTACCTATCTAATCCAATTCACATATTTATTAAAAATCTGTCAGGTGAAGGGCATTCTGTTAGGAAACGGCAATAGAAAGAGAAAAAAAAACATATACAGGAAAAGCAAAACAAAACATCTTTATCTTTAAGGAATATACATTCTTTGAACAGGATTGTGGGAGGAGGCTGAGGAGGGGAGTAGAAGTAAACTTCCAAACGTAGAAGAGAGGTAAACAAAAAGAAAGCAAGTAAAATGTGTACTTCTACACTGGAGAGTTACAAAGCATTTTATATCAGTTATCTCTTTTAATTGTCCAAATAACTCTATGAGATAGATAAGAGAAATATTATTCCCAATCTATTGATGAAAAAACTGAGATTTGGGAGCATAGTATGGCTTATCTAAGGTAATCTCACAGGTAAGTAAACTGGATAGAATAGGAATCCATTTCTCCAGATACCCCGGGCCATTATTTTAGATTTGCATTAGATAGACAGTCAAGTAAAATCACAGTCCACCTGTCAATAACTCAGAGAACTGCTATGATCTAGGGCATTTTAGATTTTTCTTCAGCATTGCCTGAATCACTGGATTAGATCAGTTATTTGTCAAAATGTTGAAATATGATTCTTCAATTGTTTGACTATTCTAAGTTAATTCAGGCAGTTTTAAATCTAGGGAATTGGAAACCACTAGTGGAAGATTTCCTAAAATAAATAGGAATTCCCTGAACAAAACCAAAGTAGCTTTTCATCAGAACACCTTGCCAGTTTAAAGACAAAGCAATTCTTAATGAAATACACTCCTATCTTACAGCTAATATATGGTCACAGTTAGTTTTTTTCTGCTAGCATGAAATAGCTTCCTGCCATCTGCTTCTTACACTCACTTCTTTCAGATATCCTTCATATACCTTTTAAAATAATCTTCCCCCACAAAAACCAGATTTGACCATGTCCATATCCACCCCCTCTACTCCCACTCCTCGTACCTCACTCAAGAATTTTAAGAGATACTCCTGGGTCTATAAATGAAATGTCAAACCCTCTACCTACATGTTTTTTTGCTCTTGCTTTTTTTTCCTTTTGTTTTTCTTTTCTTAATATCTCAGGGAGCATTCCATGATCCTACGAGGGCCCAGGCTGTTGCTCACACATTTCCCTCTATTCTCAGTGCCCTAACTCCTTACCTCCATATTTCCATATCTTTTATAACTTCTCTAAAGCCTTATCTCCTCTATATCCTACTATTGCAGCATGTGCACATTTCTCCCTGCACTAAACTCTTCTTGAGGGAAAAACATGTATTCAAAAGCAATGCTAAGCTGTGTAACTGTGACTATGCACTGACTTGTTTTGCCACTCATATATAGGTTACCTGACAGCAAAGATCTTATCTGACACTAGTTAGTCAAAAAAGTATTTCCTAAATATTTTTATGGGACAGGCATTGTATTAAATGTTGGGATATGAAAAAGAAAAGAAGGAAGAAAGGAAAGAAGGAAGGAAAGAAGGAAGGAAGACAGGAGGTAAGAAAGGAGCAAAGGAAGAAAGCATGGAAAGAAAAAGGAATGGATGGGAAAAGGGAAGGTAAGAAGAAAGAAGAAGACAAAGAGAAGGCAGGAAGGGGAGAAAAAAAGGGAAAAAAGCAAGGATGGAGAGAATGAAGAAAGGAAGGAGAAAAGGAAGAAAGAAGGGGAATAAGGAAAGATAAAGGAAAGAAAGGAAAAGAGGAATAAAATAAAGAAGAAAAAGCACAGAGAAATAGAGAGAAAGCAAGAAAAAGGGGAAGAGAAAGAAAAGAAGGAAGGGAGGAAGAAAAATAGTTCTTTCTTCCAAGACATCTTTATTCCCCTCACCTTAATCTTCAGTTTCTTTCTTTTTTTTTTTTGCGCAAAATGAGAGAGTTGGAGAAGATGACCTTTAACGCCTCTATCAGGTCTAGAGCAACAATCCCATGACCCTATAAGCACTAAGCTAGGCTATATAGATAATTAATATAAATGTGTTTTATATATACACATAAGCTGTCTATCATCTTCTGCCTCCTCTACCCTGAACTTTCCACCTCTTCCTCTGGGAACAGTAATCAAATCAATGCTTCTTGGAAAAGCCTTAAGGCTTCCCTCTGCTCTGTGACTCCCCAGTCCTATAATCCCTCCCCTAACCTTTGCTTTATAACTCCTCCACTTTTGTGGGGTAATAATCCTAAAAAAACTGCATGAAAGTAAAAAATGTGAATTCTTATACATTGAGCCTATAGTAAATGGGGGTTGCTTTCCTGCAACCAACAAAAACTGTATTTTTTTTGCTAGAGATTACTAAAAATATACTTTTCTTATACAATTCTTTAAAACAAAACCTTAATTATGATAATAAGGTCTTTTCCTAACAGAGTAGCAATGAAATAACTCATAAAATGCAGTATACAGAGTAAAATTGGTAACATGCAAAACATTTTTCTTGCTGGTAATTTCCTAGAATTATGTGAACTTTTGTGTTAACATCTCAATTTTAAAAAATCAGATATTTAGCTTTTTATAACACATGAAATCCATAATACCATAAATACTATAAAGCAGATAAAATTCTTAAAACTAAAACATTTTTGACCTGAATCTTTCCTTCAACTGTCAGATTGTGATGTGAGGTACAATACTGCTATAAACCTTTCTACTTGGACCACCCTCTGAAAAGCCAAAGGAGAGTTTGTTGAAACTTTTGTCAATACTGTTGGAAAACTCTGATGCTGGTGAGGTATCAGGATTACCTATAATATGTTGTCCTTCAAAAATGGTGGTTGGAGATACTGAAGGATGAACCAACTTTAAATAATACATATAATTGGTTGTTGTTGATTTGTTTCCTTTTACCTTAAAATTCAAGAGACTTATTCTATAATATGGAAGAATCAACAATAAATTAAATTCTAAGACTGAAAGTCTTTCCTTTCATTTCCTTTTCTTCACCCTTCCCCCCCAGGATTACTTGATCTATCTTATGCAAATAATGCCAAGTTTTTCTCATTATTTTCTATGATGTCTACATTTTCCTATGATTCTTGAAATGCTTGATTTTTCCACATCAAATGTGGTTGGGATGTCCCTGATAGTCGTTACAGTGTGCTCTACATGTACTATCCCTTGGTGTATTTCCTTGAAGTAATATTCATGCTAAAAAGTGACAGAATTAAAAATACAGCAAAAGAGATCAATGAGTCATGTGCATAGCATAAAATTCAGAAGTGAAATGATCAAACTAACTAAACATGGAAACTCAAGTTGATCCAGCTTCAGAATGGAAGGAATATACATTCTGAATCAATCTAGTGTCAACAGATCACTACTGTGCTCATAAAATAGAACCATATTAAATTATTATTTGACTTGAAAAATTAATATGTATACATATACATACACATATATATGTACATATACATATATTTTTTTTTCCTCTTTTGCTACATTTTTTTTCATGTTACATTGCTAAATCTACAGATTTATTTCTCTGCCATGTTGCAGGACCCTTCTCATCCTAGAACACCATTCCATATCTTTATTCCAATGGAGGATTCTTGTAACAATTTTATTTTTAAGGAAATTTGTCCAGGCCAGTCATGTTTGCATCAACATTCCTCTCTAGGATGTTCTATTGACTCTGAACTTCTTTCTTTGCATTCACTCTCACCAGTCCCTTAACACATACTTCTGAGCTTCCTTTTATATGTTGTTTTGTCTTATTAGAATATAAGCTTCATGAGAGCAAGGATTATTTTTATTTTAACTTTTTATTGATATTTTTATTATTTACCATGGTGTCTGGAATTTATTAGAATCATAATAAATAATTATTGAACTGACTGGACAATTTAATAATGCAATTTTTCTACTATTTTACAAGGTTTTTGTAAGTTACACAGACCTCACCTGACTAATTTCTGGCAGTTCTGGTTAATGCATTGCAGTAAAGACTTTGACAAATTGGAACATATTCACAGGAGGTCAGCCAGAAAGATGAGGAAAATGGAAAACATGCCATTTGAGATTTAGGTACAGAAATGGAGATTGCTTTATTCTGGAGAAGAGAAGTTATGCCAGGATAACACTAGTTTTTGAACTTTTGAAGCATTACTGTAAAGAAAGGAGGAGACTATTTGAAGAAGCATTGAATGAGTTACAGAATAAATGAATGATTCAATGAATAAAAATCATTAAATATTAGTATATTGCAATAACTAGGAATAGCAATATTAATACCAAGAGTTTCAAAGATGTCACACTTTAACTCGGGGAGAGAACAGGAAACAAAAGATAATTTAGCTGCAGGCAGATGGAAAGTCTCACAAGACCTAAAGGTATATATAGAATAAAGACTGATAACAAAATCTTAGATCAAGTCAGTAGGTGAGATGGCGATGTGATTTCTGAAGGGTATAGAAGTAGGGTAGATGGTAAGGCCTGGCCATCCTACATCTCATAAGAAGTAATAAAGTTGACAATTTCTCCCATCTCATCCAATCAATGTGAGTTGTTGAGTAGCCCCAAATGAGCCTGCATAGCCATGGCAAGGAGAGAAAAAGTGAAAGGGGAAGGTAAAGGAGGAAGGGGGCCCCTTGTGATGTCTTCTTGGCAATGTAATTAATTGGTTCAGTCATATTTTAGCTGATCTTGACAGAGACAGATGAGGTTATATCTGCCATATTCTAATCATCAGTGAAAGTGAACAATTCTTATATTTATGGATTGTATGCAACTTGGTAGAAAAAATTAGAGGAACACAAGTGTTTATCTCCATATATGGTGTACATAAATGGTTATAATGAGGAAAAAGGATTACTTTGCTTATTCACAGAGAGATAAAGCATGATATAGTATATAAAAAGCAATTCTCATTGCTTAGAAGACTTTTGTTCAAGATCGACCATGGACGCATTCTATCTGTAAGATCCTGGGCAAGACATGCAAATCACTAAGACTCAAAATGCAGAGAAGTTGCCAACCTAAATCTGTAGAGGGCATTTCCTCACCTGGGAGCTCTCTATATAGATAACATTCTATCAAGGAAATTTCTATATCTCCCTAAGGGGAGTAATAGGGAGAAGTCAAAGTACAGTGAATTTTGACTTATTTTAAAGAAGTTCCTAACAAAGCAATGTCCAAATGGAATGAAGTGAGTTCTTGACAAACAGAGGTGCTCAAGAGCTAACTACTTAATAACTTCTTGAGGATATTGGCTAAGAAATTTCTGCTTTAGGTAGGGTTTGAATGTAGTGAATGTTAGAGTGACTGTTGAGATATTCTTTGATATTCTATGATTTTAGTGACTGTTGAGATTCTTTTTTGCTTTGATAGTCTATGATTTTGACTAACAATAATAAGATTGGTCTAACTAAAGTGTTAACAAAAATTTGAATTATAAAACAGATTTTATGAACTTTAACATAATGACTTCAAGCGTATCTAAAATCACAATCTAATATGAAATGATATTTATTCATATAGCATTCAGATGTTTTCAAATACATTTAACTACATCGTCTAATTTTATCCACAAAACAAATTTATCCCTGTGTTCTAGATGAAGAAACAAAGACTTGAAGAAGTCATTTAAGTTGCCTAGGGTCAAAAAATTTGCAAGTGTCTGATTTTGCATTTGAATAAGAGTCTTTCTGGTTCCATGTCTACTGTCTACCATGTAAACCACTATGCCATATTGTCTTTCAAGATATGATCTAAGCAGATTTGTCCAAGTAAATTCTCCAATCGATCAGATATATACATAATTTAAATTATTTGTAATTATACATGCATTCTTCTAAAATAGTTTAAAAATCATTTAAAAATAATTTCTACTCCATAGCACAGTGATTGCATTATTTTTTTTCCCACTGCTAACATATTGCCAGTAGTAAATGACTTGTGGAAGAGGGCATAAGCATTATGGAAGAGGAATCTTTAAAGTGATATATATGGTGGCAATAAAGAATAAAAACGTATTAAATTTATATTCACTTATTTGCCATGAGATGTTGGTCAAAACATTTGTTCTTTCAGGAGTCAGTTTTCTTATCTGTAAAAGGAATGATGGGACTAGAAGGTTACTAAGCAACCTTGCATTTCTAGCTCTGTGAAGCTACGGTGAGAGGAAGTTGTTGCATTTTGCTGCCTTGTCCAATACTTGCCAGCTAAGTCCAAGGCTCCTGAACTGGGACCTTCAGTGAATTCAGAAGAGCTAAGCAGTCTTCCCCAGAGTTTAAAGGCACATTCACAAAGGGAGGCTTCTGTGGACTGTGCCTAACTCCCCTCTTACAAATACCACTTCCTATTAATACAGATTCTTTTCTGAGCCAGATCAGCAAATTCTGCTCATTTAAAAACCATCAGTCTCAATCCCATCTTTGCCACTCCTTGGAAGAACATAATGTGATTGTTTTCATGCTGTGAAGTGATAGATGAAGAATTCCTAGGGGCACAGAGAATTTTTGCAAGACTCAAAAGCCCTGATGATCCTGCCTTTTTCTGATATGAGAAAACTAGTAATTAACTTTCTTTCTCTCCCATCATGTTCCCTTTCCTGAGATTGAAGAAAGTTAAAAATGGTAAATAAAGATACTGTCGGAAGTTGAACCAGTTCTGTCTGACTATTTTGGGCTATTGAAAACCATTGTCTTCCTTTGCTAGACACAAGAAGAGGCTAGGGTTGTTTATGACTTTGTCCTCCCCGCTCTCTGAAGGGACAGGTAAGGTAATTTTTGTAAAGTATTTTGCAGGCCTTAAAGATTTTATATAAATCTTACATATCTATGAATATATATATGCATACACACATACATATAAGTATATGCACATATACTGTATATATGTATATGATATATGCACATGTATATTTATATATGAACACACACATATATGTGTGAGTATGTATGCATATATGTATGTATATATTCTCTCTCCAACTATAGCATTCTATTTAGTATGCCACAAAGCTAGTTGTAATGAATCATTAACTTTGGAAGTAAGTATTCTTACCTCTTATTCTATACTGTTGATAATATATAATATATACACAGACACAGATAAACAAACATAGATCCACACACACATACCCACATACACCCACTCACTACACACACACACACACACACACACACACACATACACACTTTAGTCTGACCTCCATTTACTGTAGAATGCCTCCACTCTGTTTAGGTTTATTCTTCTGATTCTCATTCATCTTTTTTTCATAAATTTTACAAAAAGAATATCTACAAAATATCATAATACTAAAGCCACCCAATCTGTTGTCCTTCATTGTCACCATCTAATTAATTTGCTTTCATTTCCAGTCATACATATCTTAAATAATGTAACCTACTTCTCATCCAACATCTGTATTGGTAAGGACCACTTAGATCCAAAACTTATTTGCACTTTGCTTTATTGGTTATTTGTAATTTAAATTCTTCTGAAATGGTGAAATTCCATGAATTTTAGTTTTATAGCATCCCTGAGGCATTATTGGTGTTAAAGTGATGTCTTGTTCTGTTTACATAAGGAAGTTTGTGATCATTGAAAGTACTTCACAATTTCCCCAATATCACTCTAACTTCTTTCCCCATTCAATTCCAGGTCCACTTTACTTTGCATTTGCAATAATTATCTTAGGATGGTGCTCATATTTAAGACATAGTCTAAGATGATGGAGTTGTCCACTCAACATTACATCACAATTTGGACCACAGGTGTTTTGCATACAATAAGTTTTTAATCTATAAATGGTAAACCCATCTCTTCCACATAAATATGAATTTTACTATGTATTTTCTAAGAAATAAATTAGCATTCTTTAATTTTTTGTTAACTTGCATTAAATGAAAAAGTGTATAAATAAAATATATTGATAGGATCATTCATCTCCTTTAAAAGTTTTCAATCCTTGAATATATATTTACATAGGTGTATTTATATGTATATATATAGATGATGGAAACATTCAGAAAAAATAACTATTGTCAAATATTCTTATCTTACACGTGTGCTCATTTTGCTTTCATGAAAAGAGGAAGTTCTTGCCAGGAAGTTCTTTTGGTATAAACTAGGTTTTTCTAACTTAAGTGTAATCCAAACCCTCTTCCTTTTTTTTTTAATTTTTGTAATTGGAGAGTAGGTACTCATAGAATATAGCATGTGGAATAGACTTGGAGCAAGTGGAAACCTTTGGAGGTCTCCTGATCCAGTGTTGTGATGAAGAGAAAACCAAAACCCAGAAAGAGGAAGTGATTTGTCCATTGTCATGTTCCTATATACATAGGATACAGACAAATGGGAAAACTAGATATTCTGATAGATTTCCTTCATGTTAAGTGATTCTGGAAACCTGCATTACCCATTCCTAGAACTTAGCAAAGTCTCCAAACTCTCCTGCTAACTCCACTGAGCAAACAATCATATGGAAATTTCAATGTTAGTTAATAGAATCCATCTGACTTTAAAGTTGAGATGCCTCCAAGGTGAGGGAAGGGGGCCATGTTAAAGTTTTAGAATTTGTTATTGGAATATGTCTTCTCTTTCTATCGGTCAGACCACTGACTTCAGATCTTTGGATAATTGGCTTTGCTGTGTAATAGTTCTGGGATGCTCTGCTCTCAGCAGAGATGTTTTATACACTGTGACCCTCCCTGAGGACACTCTCCTGAGTTGTGCTTATATGAATCTTCTGTAAAACTTTTCAGCCAGGGGAAAAAATAGAGTTCTGATGGCTGGAATTATATTTTAGATTCATGGTGTCCATAACAAAACAACAAGAATAAAATGTGGGAGAGCAATTTTTAATTTATTCAAGTATTCAATAAATACTAATTTAGTGCTTAACATATGCAAAATCTATACTAAACTTGAGGGAAGCTTAGACTAATACTACATAATCCTTGCCATAAAGAAACTTACAGTTTAGTTGAATTGGGGGGAGGATACGGCTAACAACAAAATTCTTTCATGGACTGACATACAACAACTAGCCATACAACAAATAGGAAAAAAAAATGAGCTCCAAATAGTCTAGACAACTTAACTAACTAATTGTATTGGAATCAGGCTATAACCTGGTAATAGCTACATGGCATAGAGGGGTGTATGGAGTGGTAAGGGAAAGTTAGATCCTTTAGAGTGAGGGTTAATGAACCCTTTTCAGAGTTGCTTTCTATCTTTGCTGTCCTCCTACCATCTAATTCTCACTGGTAGCTCCAAGAAGCAATGGCATCTATAGCAACTATACTCTAGAAAAACCATTTTGATTGATGTACTAAGCCAAGTTGAGGGTAATTGATCGGACTCAAACCTGATGGCAAATTGGGAGCATGGGGGTGTGGACCCCAAATATGTGAAGCAGAATAGGCTAATGTGAACAATGTATCCCAATGGGCCATAAATGTGGCAGAAGCAGGGACTTAGAGCTTGGTTAGACATCAAAAATTCCAAAATTATCCACTGTATCATGAGTCATTGCTAGTCATCAGTTGTTTTGTCTTGCCAATGGACTTCAATGACTCTCAATTCTGCCTCACTTAAACTCAATTCAGACAAAAGTCAAGACATCACCCATCATCCATCTGCAAAATCTGTACTAAGTTTTGTAGAAGATAAAAAAATGAATAATGCATAAGCCTTGCCTTCAAGAAATTTTCAACTGTGTGTGTGTGTGTGTATGTGGAGGGGGTAGAGCTAACAATAAAGTTATTTCATGGATTGACATGCAACAAATAGTCACAGGATCAATTTTCTGCCACTTATTCTAATTTTGTTCTGACAATTAACACCAAGAAAACAGAGGTTGTCCACCAATCAGCACCACACCATTCATATGTGAAACCAGCAGTTAACAGCAAATGGAAAAACTGTGAGTGCTTAGGATATGTTCACTTACCTTGGCAATATACTTTTAAGAGATATACACATAGATGATGACATCAATACATGTATTGCCAGAGTTAGGTAAGTGTTTGGAAGGTTCTGAAGGAAAATGGGGGAAAGAAGAGGTATTAAGCTGCATACCAAACTGACAGTCTACAGAGCCATTGTGTTGACCTCATTGTTGTACGCCTATGAAACCTGGACAGTATACCAGTAACATACCAAGAAACTGAATCATTTACATTTTAATTATCTTAGGAACATTTGGAAGATCACCTGGCAAGATAAAGTACCAAACACTGAGGTCTTTAGCAAATACAACTTCTGAGCATTTAAACCCTCTTGCAGAGAGCACAACTTGGATGATTTGGCCACATTGTTCAAATGCCAAATGTATATTTGTCTAAAAGACTATTTTATGGAGAACTCACATAAGAAAAATGTTTGTACAGTTAAAAAAATAATAAAAGAATACTCTCAAGGTCTCTCTGAAGAACTTTGAAATTGATTGTGAGATTTGGGAAACTGACACAGGACGGAATAGCATGACATACCCACATCAAAGAAGGTGATGAGCAAATCAGAATTTCAGTAGCTCAAAAGAAACACAAGATTCATAAATTTATTTTATTTACTTATTAGGAGGTGACAGTCTAGGTTAAGTGACCTGTTCAGGGTCAGTAAGTATCTAAGGACACATTTGAACTCTGGTCTTGCTGACTCCAGGGCTGGTTCTCTATCTACTGTGCCACCAAATTACCACAAAATGCACAAATTTAGAGACATCTTCATTGCCAATATTCATACAGATTCTATTTGCCTGACCTATGGTAGAAACTTCTGAGCTCATTTGGTCTGATCAGCTATGGTCAGACACACTGTACATTGATCCCCACATAGTGTTGTAATTTTAGTCCTCTTGATCTGTCAAGTAGTAACATAATCTAGTGTGTACTGTAGGGGACCTGGAGGAAGGAAGACCGAAGTTGGAATCCTGCTTCAGACACTTAATAGCTGGATGATACCAGTTATTTAGTTATTTAGTCTTTCTTGGCATTGATTTTCTCATCTGTAAAAAGGAAATAATAGTAGCACCCATATCACAGAGTGTTTGTGAGTGCTTTGTAAATCATAAAGTTCTATATGATAGCTATGATTGATGATAATGACGATGAATACAGTCCAAAATGTAGTCAAAAACCCCTTGAATATATTATTAGTTCATATAAAAATGGTTTTAATAGATGCTTCTATAAAAAAGATCCATAATCTCTAAATTACCTGGAATACAGAAGCTTTAAGTACATTGACATCTTGATTTGAGAAGGTAAAAATCATGTGGAAATGAGAAGAGGTACATAGCAGTCTTGTTATTATGTCTGCTAGTAGAGTAATACCAAGTACATACATTTTCTGTGTGAGGTCATATCTGCATCTTACCAAAAAAGCAATTATTTATTAACCTAAGCAAAAATCTCTAGAACATCGAATACAAAGAGTTAACAACAGGGTAATGACTTGTTCCAGTACCAATTCTACCTGAAACCCTTTTCAAATGATGAGAATGAGTGAGCTGATACTGACAAAAGTAACAGTCCTTCGGTCTTTTTCAATGCTCATCACCATAATTTTCTTCACCTAAAAGAAATAATTGTAGACACAACAGAGGGAGAAGAAGTAACAGAGCCATGTTTTTATGGGCTGATGGTGGCTGTCATGGTGAGATAAATCTTTTTTCCTACTTCTTCCTTATAGTCTCAGTCTTTGTTCCTCCCTTAAACAAATGGGGCAAAGAAAAGTCCGAGTCAAGTAACTGACCTTGACTGATTAGTGACTCTTGAATGCATCCCAATAAAGGTTACTAAATCAATCAACATTTCTCATACTGGCCAGAATCAGTTCCAAAACATCTGCATATGCTCCAAATACTGGAATAAGACAGATATATTATATGCCATCATGCCTATCTGGAAGCTGTTTCCCTAATCCCTACCTGAGAAATTGAATTGGCCTTCTCTATCCTCCCCTTTTATACATGCACATTATCTCATTTTATCATCAAATATCTATATAGAGTAGGTACTATTACTATTTTCCTTTGGTAGATGAAGAAACTGATATTCATAGAAGTTGTTAAGTGCTTATAAACTCTATGGAGAGAGCTTACATGATAAGGTTCAATTATCAGATTGTGCTTTAAAATAAGGTGAATTGATATTTATTTTCTGATCTATTTATTCATTTTATTTTATAGTTATCCTATTGAAAAATAATTCAGGATATTTTCCATGATCTTCACCTTGAAAAGAGATGGAATTATAGAATCACGAGATTCCAAATTATAAGAATCTTCAGTGGCCATTCAGTAAAACCATTATCATCTCACATTTTCCTGACATCATCCTCCACTCTCCCTTTCTTCATAAGAATGTCTAAATAAGAAGAGACTTTTCTCTTTGCCAAGGATAACTTCTCTAGATGTACTCAGGATCCTCTTCTGTCTTCTTTAGTAGATTGACCTCACTATCAACTCTTCCTAAGGAAATTCCAATTCCTCCCTATCTACTGATTCCTGTTCTTTTGCCCATAAACCTGCTCAGTTCTCCTCCACCTGTAAAACTCCCCCAAACAAATCAAAACAAGCCAACAAGTAAATAAATCATCATCATCATCATCATAAATTTCACTAGATTGTACCATGCCAGCTAGCTCTCATTCTATATCTCTCTGCTCCACCTCAGCTAGACTCTTTGAAGAAACTTACTCAGTCCCTTAATTCTTATTTTCTAAGTCCTTCCATGAGCTCTGTAATATGGCTTACAATCTCATCCATATGTGGATGACATAACACTCAAGATGTCCTCTACAAAGATACTGATGACCTCTCAATTGCCAAATTTAATGGTCTTTTTTA
This sequence comes from Potorous gilbertii, assembly GCA_028658325.1. NCBI lineage: Eukaryota > Metazoa > Chordata > Mammalia > Diprotodontia > Potoroidae > Potorous > Potorous gilbertii. Next base: position 142,581,343 of record CM053769.1, on the reverse strand, counting down.
AACCTCATGCTTCTCTGAAGCATTTACTATGTGTGATCACCTTCTCCTCATGGTTGTTCTTTACTTTGTAAGTTTTCATGATACCACTTTCTCAGTTTTTTCTTACATTTCTGATTATTCCTTTTCTGTCCCATATGCTTCTTCTTCACCTATATCACCCAAAGAAAGGTAACTGTATGAAGGTTCTATCCTGAGTCTTATCTTTTTTCCTCTATAATCATGCCCTTGATGATATAATAAGCTTTCATGGCTTGATATCTTTTTTCAGATGCTTCCTAGATCTAAATATTTAACACTAGTGTCCCTCCTCAGTTCCAGTCACCTGGCACCAATTGCATATCAAACTCATCAAATTGAATATCCCATAGATATCTCAAACTCAACATGTTCAAAACAGGAATCATCAACTTACCCCCCCAAACCTATTCTTCTAAACTCTCATTTTTTTGTTTCAGAGATATCACTGTCCTAGCCAACTAGACTTCAATCACAGTATCAACCTTGAATCCTCTCTACCAGTTGTACTTTATATCCAAATGAGTTAATATATGATATTTTATCTTTCTCCACACCATCTCTTCTCAATATCTCCTTCTCTCCACTAACAGGGACACTATCATACATCATAATAGGTCCTCATCACCTCTGGTATGATAATTGCTTCTTAATTGATCTCCCTGCCTGAAATCTTTCCTCAATCTAATTAATCTAAGTCAATTGTCAATGAATTTTCTAACACCCAAGTTTGATATTGTCACCCTCATTCAATAAACTCCAGTAGTTTTTTATGGTATCTATGATTAAATATAAACTCCTTTTTTTATTTAAAGTTCTTTAGCTTAGCAAACTTCTGGTTTTCTTACACACATTGCTCCTATCAGTGCTCTATACCATCAGAATATTTTCTGTTCTTCAAACACCATATTCACAATGACTTTTTATTGGTTGTCACCATTTCCTGGAAAGAGTTCTTTCCTCCTCTTCACTTTCAACAAGCCCTTCTTTCCTTCAAGATTCACCTTAAACTTTACATTCTGAAGGAAACATTTCCTGTTCTCCCTAATTGTAAATGTTTTCACCTCTAAGGCTACATTTCAACTAGGTTGAATAAAAACCACAAGCCAGTAGACTCTTTACCAGTACACCATTGGTGAATGAACAGCCAACATAGTTCAGTAGAAAACTGACACATCTTTGACCATTAAGTGGTCTCTTACCAACTAGACTACGTCTAATTGCTTCTAGCGGCTTTAGGCCTTGTTGGAACATAAATCATTTTATATCTATTTATATTTATACCTACTTATATTCACATTGCCTCCCTCATTTAACGTAAGTTTCTTGAGGGCAGAGCATATTTTTGATGTTTCTGTGTATTATTAATATTTAGCAAAATCCTTGGCAATCATTCAATAATCAATAAATGGCTGAGTAAATAAATAGTTCCCTTTAGCACCTAATATAAGCCAGACACTTGGTTAAGCACTAGTAATACAGAAAAAGGCAAAAGACAAGTCCTGCCTTAAGTCTTGGAAGCACGTACAATATGTTTTTTTGATTGACTAATTGATTGTCCAGAAAAATGTGGATTATTTATTCCTTGAGGAGCTATCCACTTGCCTTAAAATTTTTCTTTTTAAATTATTGATCTCCACCTCCTTGGAGAAGCCTTAACATGACAAGAATAAAGGGCATTGATTAGTTTTTTCTTTTTTTCATGGTTGCCCACTATCCATACCAAGGATCCATCATCAAATAATAAGCCTATAGAGGATGGATTCATAACTACTCTAAATATTTATGTAAAACCAGCCATACAGGAACACATGTACATGCCTCGTGATACAAAATAAGCTCACTGGAGACGGGGAATATTCCCTTGTTTGTTGATATTTTTTAAATCCTATATAAACTGCACATCGTAGATATTTAATAAATGCCTATTGATTGGTTTGCTGATTAGTTATTAAAATAATAATACTGCTTCTCTTAGAGTCTATTGATGGCACAGTGGCTAGAGTGTTGGCTTTGTAGTTAGGAAGACTAAAGTTCAAATCCAGCCTCAAACACTTACTAGCTGAGTGACAGCGGTAAATTCACGTAAGCTGTGTTTGTGTCAGTTTCCTCAACTTAGTTATGAGGACAATGACATCACCTGTTTCTCAGGGTTATTGCAAGGATAAAAGGAGATAACACTTGAAAAAAAAAGTGCTTAAGACAGTGCCTAATACATAGGAGGCGTTTTATAAATGTTTATACTTTTTCCACCTAAATCAACCAATCAATCAAGAAAGAAGTGAGAAGTAAATATTGTCTCCCAGAGCCTATTTTGGCATAGAGGACACAAAGACAGGAAAAAAAAGGATTATTACCTATTGTGGAGACCATTATATATAGATGGACAGCCTATAGAAGTAATGCAACAGTCTGTAGATGTACTTACATGTAAAAATAACAGATACGATAGATATGTAAATATAGATTGTTAAATACATATTTATAACTCACTACGGAAAAATTAAGCATGAGAGTCAAGTTCAGCCTCTGGCTTATGCTGGTTGTGGGAGCCTGGACAAGTTACTAACATCTCAGTGCCAAGGACAATTTACTAAGACCATAAATTGACTGAGCCAGGGGTGGGAAACCTGTGGCCTCAAGGCCACTTGTGACTCTGTAGGTCCTCGAGTTCAGCCCTTTGACTCAATCCAAACTTCACACAATAAATCCCCTTAATAAAAAGATTTGTTCTATAAACCTTTGACTCAGTCAAAAGGCCTCTCAGGCAAAGATCTAAAAGATCAGATGTGGCCTTGACACCACAGGTTCCCCATCGCTGCAGTGAGCAGATACAGATGTTAGTCAGAAGATAATTTTATCAAGAAATTTCTATAACAAGTCAATCACAGATATAGTTTCTTGTCCCCTTTGTCAAGATATGTCTGTGTTTGTATACGTTCATACATATCTAAATAAATGTATGCATGAGTATGTACTACTGATACATACACACAAATGCATACTAACACACAGATGTGTTCATAGCCACACATATGTCATAGAGGCTGGGGATATCAGCCAAACTGTGCATAGTTAAGCACTGAATTAAATATAGAGGAATTTGCCTAGTAGATAGAGAATTAACATCAAAGGCAGAATAATTTGAGTTCAAATCCCACTTGTGACATGTGTTCTCTATATGAATTTGGGTAACACATTTCACTTCTCAGTACCTCAAGTAATTTCCTAAGATAATATGTTGCAGAAAACATTTGGACCTTCATTGGTAGACAGAGTTTGCTCACCCACAATTTCCCTATATGAATGAAATCACAGTTCTGGTTCCTATATCATTGCTTGTAGACATAAAATATATACGCATAAATATAAATAAACATATACATACATATATAATAAACAAATGTACATAGACACACATGGTATATGCATAAATGTATATAAGGATATATGTATACATATACCTGCTTATGGGTATACATAAATACATCTTAATGTGTGTGTATATGTGTATATACATATATGTATATTAATAGATATGGAGACAGGTAGATAATTTATAGGGTTCAGACAAAGCAAGAGGAGAAGAGCATATTAACTTACCTTTGGAAAACTTTTTTTTTATGACTAAATTTCTCCCTGAAACAAAATCTGTCTTTGTTAACACCAATATTGTCTAAATATTGTCCTATGCAAATGGATCATAAAACATAATAGGCTACAAGGAATTAAAAATGAATGCCTCCAAGAAGGTAATGGGGAAATCCATGGTCATTGTGAGAAGATTGCCTTGCATAACAAATTGGAAGTTATAAGGCGAATCTGCAGTAAAATATATCATCAAAGGATGATATGAGTAAAAAAAAATAAAAAAGAAGAAGGGTTGGTCACTGACTCATAAGGAAGGATAAACTAATAGCCATGCTTTGTGTCCTACTTACATTCTTGATGCTAAATGTAGGAAAGGTCCTAATTTACTGAGTGGACCCCTCATGGTGCACTTACATAAGTTATGGACAGAAATGATATGGATGAGGAAGATAGATAGTCAAGGATAGGCCAAGGATAGGAATTCTGCATTTAGTGAGAATAGCTACATCAATGAGACTCCAGTTAAGGAATTAAAATCCTCAAATTAATAGACTGGGTAAATGGCAACCATCCTTTGCTTAAAGCCCTCTATTGAATGGAGACCAACTAGCTCTACCAAGGAAACTCATTCTACAGGTAGACTAAATAGATCTACCAAGGAAACTCATTCTACAGGTAGATTTAATCTTAGAGAGATTTTTTTCCCCTAATATTAAACGTAAATTTGACCCTTTGAAAGTTGATCCATGGTTCTAATTCTCTACCCTTCAGTCTAATAGGTATACTGAATCCAAAGACAAAGGCATGGAGGAGGGAGAGTATGAATCCTGTATTAGATTATTCAGTAATAAAATTTGGCTTGAATGAAGACTATGCAGTGGTCCAATACACCAGGAATAAACTAGTTTTGCCAGAAACTGGAGAATCTTGAATGAAAGACTTAACTCAGTCTTAATTTCAAAAGCTCTTTCACAATCATGTATAACATGATCATGTCACTATATGACACGAGTATATGTGTATATGTATGTATGCATATGTGTGTATGATAAAAAAGTTTGATATGAGTTGTAGAGTCATTGTAAGACTTTGAAAGGGAAATGAATGATCACGGTTGTGTCTAATTAAGATTATTCATTAATGAGATGGATAATCACAGAATGTTGGTGCTTGAAGGAACTTTAGAGCTCCTCTAGTTCAATATTTTCCTCACTTAACAAGAAAATTGAGGTTCAGTGCGAGGGAGGCATGCTTTTTAAGTCCAACATCAATGATTCTTACTTACATGTTTATGGTCCCACAGTAAGACAGTGGCAGGGCCAGGAACAGAAGCAATGTATTTTGCATCTGGATTAGTTGCGTACTAAGTATAAAGTTTTGAGAAGAGTTCTAATGTAGACAGCTGCTGAAACTGGTAACTGCTGAAACTTGTTATTTCACTAAAACAATGCAAACTGCTCACTGTGTCTAAATGTTTAATATAAACATTGACACAGAATATTTTTGCAGATCAACAGCTGTTAAAACAAAAGTGGCGGCTCTAATGGATTTCATACCAGAGACTCCCAATCAGCATGTAGCTCACATCCACAACTACAAGGCTTATTCAATTGTGTTTGTGTACTTGTATTTGTGACAAAATGATTATCTTCTTTTAATTACCTTCCAAGTAGCAATCAAAACAAACTGACTGAGCTGGTGTTCACATGGCAAGAAAAGTAGAAGACAATTAATTTATATTTTTGAAATGAAATCAGCTAACATGGATATGCCACAATACTTTTTAAAACTGCAATATAATAATTATAACTCACGTATCTATAACACCTTAAAGACTGGAAGAGATGTTTCTCCCAAAAGCCTGTAATGTGGTGAGTACAATTACTACCTTCATTTTTTTAAAGGTCAAAGGGATGTTTACAGAGCTAAGGTAAAGGGTCTCAGTTTATAATTTAGGAAGTCTCATAGCAAGAAAGCAAAGCCACTTCCTAATACCAGTTCTAGAATTATTTCTGTTATATCATATTACATTAATCAGTCAGCAATCAAACATATTAATTGCCTACTGTGTGTCAAGAATTATGCTAATTGCTGTGGGAGGCTAAGGCAAACTGAGGCAAACCTGACTCCACTCTTTTGGGAGAGGGAGTGGTGATTCAAGGTGTTGCCTCTGACCAAGGCAAATGTATATGCATTCTAACTGTATGTATATAATGTACACAGACTTTCTATAGAATTCCTTCTTAGTGCAGATTGAATAATTTATAATGGTTTGCTTAGGGAAATGTCACTTTAGAAAATATCATCATATCACCATCATTAATAACTCACATTTTTACGATATTTTATAGTCTGTATTTGGAAAGTGGGGAAAAGTATAGTTTTCCTCATTTTATAGATGTAAAAATGAAAGGGGTCAGATGACTTTCTTAAAGTCACATAACTAATGAATTACCATAATAGCTGAGAATTAGAGAATAGCAATATTAATTGTTAACAAGATTAACAATAATAGTTTATACCTTTAATTAGTCATAACAAATTGATAATACTGATGTTATTATAAGAAAATAATATATAGTTCTTTCAGATATATAAAGAACAGAGCACTAGAAATCACAGATTAATAACATCTCAAACATGGAAGAAACCTTAGCATCAATTTAGTTCAATTGACCTCTAACTAGTAATAGGATCTGTGATACTCCAGTGTCTGACAACTAACTTTTGGAAGATCTTTAGTGAAGCAGAGTACATGATATTCTGAGGCAATATGCTTCACTTTGGAACAGCTCTAACTATTGTGATGTTTTCTTTAATTGCATGTGTAAATCTATCTTCAATACCCATCTGTGAATTCTAATTTTGCCTTCTGGGTCCCACAAGAACACATAATTTAGCTCCTCTTCTGCAGGACAACAACTCAGGTACTGGGATATAGTCTCATTTCTCTCATAAGTTGTGTTGCCAGGTCAAACACTTCCAGATTATAAAACCTATCCTTAAATAGAAAGAGTTCCAAGTTCTCATACATCTTGTGCTCCCTTCTTTGAATGTTTTCCAACTGATCAATGATTTACTGAAAATACGGTACCCAGAACCAAACACTGTAATGTAAATGTAATGTGACTAGGGCAAAGAAGAGAAGTATTGTCAACTCCCTTGTTTTGGACCTTATGACTCTCAATAGCTCAATGAAATCCAAGATTTGTTTGTTTGTTTTTAATTTTGAGTTCATTTCTAACTAATATCTCATATTGATGTTCAAGTACACTGTAAATCCCATGTTGTTCTTCCAGGAATTCATCCATCCTATTTTACCATGAAAATCTCAACTTCCATTTTTTGGAAAATGACAATTTGAGAAAACAAGTGTGTGCAATATGATCATGCCTTTGCACCAACCTCACTTGCATTCATGAATATAACTTTTTAAAAATGATTCCAAATGTTGATTAGTAGAGTTTCTGTTTTGCTTTGTTTTTGCTACTCATCTTCTTTTAGAATATTCCCATGATTTGGTATTTACTATCATTTTTTAAAATCATAATTATATTATTTATTTGCATAGTGTTTTGTAATTGGATTCATATAATTTCCTGTGTGTGTCTTAGTAAGTAAATTCCCAAATATTTCATACTGTCTGAACTATTTCCAATAGATTTTCTCTATCATTTCCTAATGAATTTTATTGTTAATATATTGAAATTCTGATGATTGCTGTGGAATTTCTTTTATTACATATCCTGTAACTTTGATAAAGTGCTTAATTATTTCAATAGTTTTGATTATTGCTGACTTTCAAGGGGTTAATCTATATATACTTTCATATTATCTCCAAAAAGTGATATTTTTACTTCCTTCTTTCCTATATTTATTCCTTCAATTTATTTTTCTTATTTAATTGGTTCAGCTAAGATTTCTGGTATACTACAGAATAATAAAGGGGATAATTGACATTCTTGCTTTACCCCTGACCTTATTGGAAATGTTTCTAATTTATCCCCATTAGAGATAATGCTGGCTCCTGGTTTTAGATAGATATTACTTATCATTTTAATAAAAGCTCCATTTATTCCAAAACTACTTGAATTTTTAATAGGAATGAGTGTTACATTTAGTGAAAAGCTATTTCTGATTCTACTGACCCAATCATGTGATTTTTGTTGCTTTTTTATAATTGATGTGGTCTGTTATGCTTATTGTTTCTCTAATCTGCTATTACATTATTTCATTATATCAATTAGTATAATTAAATATTATTGTCATTTATATTATGTATCTAGTATAATTTTATTCTATTACAATATTACAATACCAATATTATAGTATAATAACATTGTACTCTGCGTGTGTATCTCATTGTTAACATTTTATTTAAAAGTTTTTATTGATATTCGTTAGGGAAATTGGTATAAAGTTTTCTTTTTCTATTTCTACTCTTCTGGGTTTAGGTATTAAAAACCATATTTCTCTCATAAAAGGAATTTGTTTGAACTTCTTTACTTAATTTTATCAAACATTTTATGTAATGGAATTTTTCTTTAACTATTTCATGTTATTAACTTATAAATCATCTTTTCCTGGGGAATTTTTCCTTAGGAAGCTATTTTATGTTTTTTTTTTAATTTCTTTTTCTAAGGTAGGGTGTTTAACTATTTTGTTTCCTCTTCTTTTAATGTTTTTCTAAATAGTAATTCATTTCACTGAAACTGTCAGTTTGTTGTCATGTAGTTGGGCACAAGAGCTCCTAATCATTGCTTCAATTTCCTCTTCATTTATGGTCCATTCACCCTTTTCATTTTTCTTTGTGATACTTTGATTTTATTCTTTAATAAATTTTGATAATAGTTTTATCTATTTTATTGTGTTTTTTTTACCATAAAACCAGATTTTATTTTTATGTATTAATTGCATTATTTTTATTTCAATGTTTATTAATCTCTTCTTTGGTGTTCAGATTTTTAATTTAGTACTTCAATGGAGATTTTTAATTTGCTCTTTTTATATTTTTAATTGCGTTCCCAATTCATTGTTCTATTCTTTGTTTCCTTTATCCATGCAAGCCTCTCTCTCTCTCTCTCTCTCTTTCTATATATATATATATATATATGTATGTATATATATATATATACATACATATATATATACACACACATATATATATGTATATATATACATATATATGTATATATGTATATTTTCCCCCTTAGCAATTCTTTGGTTGCATCTCACCAATTTTGTATGTTGTCTTATTGTCATGATCTTTGATGAAGGTATTCATTATTTCTATATTTTGTTCTTTTATCCACTCATTCTTAGGATTATATTATTTAGTACTATTGCTTCTAATATATGTTTTAAAACTCTTTTATGGAAGGTCATTTTATTGCTTTTGTATCAGAGCTCATTAAAACTTAAATACATAAGAAAAAGAAAAAGAAACATATAAACCTATATATTAAGACAAATATAAAGTAAGAAAAGAAAAAAGAACATGACATGCACAGCAGAATATAAGTACAGTAGAATGCAAAAGTATTCAGAACAAATAGCAACACATTTTCAATTCAAGAAAGCCCATATATTAAATGCTATCTGTTGTGTTTAGAACTGTCCATCTTTTCTTTGTACACTTGTAGATTTTCTTTTCTCCTCAGCTTTTTACTTTGTTCTTTTTCTGCCTTTCACCCCTCTTCCTCCCAAATTACAATTAAATATGGTTCTATTTATAGATAGATATAAACATAAACATATATTTGTAAACATTTGTTTTCCCTAACAGATTCTATTCCTAATCTTTGTTTTTGCGTTTGTGTGTATCTTATTTCCTGTCTCTCCTGACTCCCCTATTTTACGTCTACCCCAGCATCTTCACCTCCTATTACTTAACTTAACCTCTCCAATGGTTCTTCCCTTCTCATTCTCATAAATCCAAGCACCCTTTTAAATGCCTCTTTGACCTATTTTCTCAACCTCCCTTCTAAAGATTCCTCCCTTACCCTCCCAAAGTTCCCTCCTTTATCCTTTCATTCCCATAAATATACTCTTCTATATGCCCCATCTAACCTATTATCTCATCCTCCCATTGTCCACTTACTGTTTTATTTCTTTCTATATTTAGAAGTTTTATATTCTTCTAGATGTATATGTATTCTTCCTCTTTTTAAACCATTCCTGATTGAAAGTCTCCAGAATTGAGTCCTCCTTCCCCATCTAATTCCTCTATATCAATTTTTCCTCTTGCACCTCATTTATATAAGACAATCAACCTTTTTGGCTATTCTTGAATGGTTTTATTTTTTGGAGTTATATAATGCTCCAGTTTCATATCTAACTTTGTAAAAACTATTCATCTCTTTACCTTTTTTCTTTTTTATTTCATGATTAAATTTATCTAGGTCTAAGTTATGTAAATTAAGTACTTCCACTAGTATAATTTTTATTGTTTCTTCCTGTAACTCATTTAACTTTTCCTTAAAGATTTTGGATGCTCTGATATTTAGTCCATATACGTTCTTTATTGATATTAATTCATTGTCTATGACATCAATGAAATTATGTTACATGTATCATCTTCCCATAAAGGTGTATCAACAGTTTAACCTCATTAAGTTTCTTATAAATTCTCTTTCATGTTTACTTATTTATGTTTTTCTTGAATCTCATGAGTGAAGGTTGTTTTCTATTCAGCTCTTTTTTATCTTTTTTTTGCCATTCCAGAGTGCTTGAAGTCTTCTATTTAACTTTCTGAGGTAGATTATTCTTGGTAATAATTCTAGTTATTTTGCCTTATGGAATATCATATCAGAAATCTTCCACTCTTTTACACTGGCAGCTGCTAAATCTTTTGCGACCGTGAATATGGCTCCTTTGTATTTTAGTTGTTTCTGTCTGCTTGCTGTATTTTCTCTTTATCTAGGAAATTCTGGAATTTGCCTTTATTTCTGGAAGATTTTATTTGGGCATCTCAGGAGGTGAGTGGTGGATTCTTTCAATTTCTACTCTACTCTCTGGTTCTAAGATATTTGAGAAGTTTCCTTTTATTGTATCTCTAAATGTGGTGTCTAGGACATTCTTTTGAGTGTGGCTTTCCAGTAGTCCAATGATTATTTTGTTTCAATTATATTCATCTAAAGTTCTGATGCTTCCAAAGTGGTGTGATCCGGGGTTTGATATGATTACTACCTTCTTGGCTTATGCTCTTTTCCTTACCTAGGTATGCCTCCTGTTCCTTCACAATCACAATGCCCTTCCTTACTCTGGAACTGATTGCAACCCAGGATTGAGTACTGGGGGACAGAGTTGCCATGGTATTCAATCCTATATCCATGTAAGCATACTCTGGAATCTCCTTCTAACTAGGTGTTTAGTCTCCTTATCATACTTGGGCATGGGGTACTCTCAGTGTTGTGGATATTGCTGTTGCTTCCACCACCTCAAGAAACTATAATATTCTGAGTCAGCTGGTACCCTAGCATGTATTCACTTTTCTCTCTGCTCTCCTAAGCTTCTCTGACCTAGAAAAATGATACACTGTGACTTCCCATTGATATTCTATTCAGATTTTAACTCAACTTACTTCTATATGTTACTTAAAAGAGCTGGACTGGGAAAGCTTAGAAAAAAGAAATTGCTGACTTCACTCTTGCATCTTGCTTGCAAATTCTAATACACACAAGGTCAGAGATTTCTAGCTGGCAGAAAAATTAGAAGTTAGAAATAACAAGTCTCTCAATTGCAGATGATCTACTAGGCGAGAAGTGTATGGGTGACTTGCTTAAGGTCAAACATCTAATGCCTGAGGTAGGATTTTTACCCAGACGTCCCTAATTCAAATATAATACTTTATCAAGTATTTCATGCTTTCCTCAAATATCTATTTATTATCTCTATCCAACTATCCATCCATCCATCCATCCGTCTGTCTGTTTATCTATCTTTATTTTCCCCAATATTATACCTACTGATTAGCTTACTGGAACTAATGAAAATTAAAATCTGATAGTAATTTTTTTTTCCTTCTGTGTAGGGCCAAGTGGTGGTATTTTTCTGAGTAGCCCTAAAATCAACCTTGAAGAATGGAGATGATTTGTAAAAACAGCACATGCTGGGTCTTCTCACAGTTTCACATTACATAGCCCCTCACAGACCATCATCACCCCCACTGTCTCGATATGAAGTTCTGTAGGATATCAGGTTATTTTATTCATATCAGAAATGCTGAACTTCATATGACATTGTATTTCTCACCAGGGTTGAGAAAACAAGTTGTTATTTTCTTCACTGATATGTTTCTTTGAAACATATTTTTTAAATGTGAGTATAAAGGACTCTGGGGCCAGCTTTATAGAAACATGATTGTTTTTCCAAGACAGATTCTACTCGTCTAATGTACAATCTACATAATAAAAATATTGTTACTCAATTCAGTCCATTTAGCTTAATATTTTTAAGTACCTGTAGGGATTTCCGTTCAAAGTCTTAGAGGAAAATCAAAAAAGTAATACAATTCCTTTCTTCATGGAGCTTATAATCTATCAGAAGCAATGCGAAATGAACTATAACACAAACCTTCCAAAATTCTCCAATGCATCTTTATGGAATGGATATGACTTTAGGATCTCAAACTTTGCCCAATATCCCATGTTCTAACAAACCGTAAGAAACTTTGAGTATAGAGATTGTGAAAGACTATGTGCCTACCCCCTAGTTCTCAGAGAACAGACATGGAGTCTATCAATGTTGACTAATAAAACTTTTTGTTGCTTTTAGGTGCAGATATAAAAAAATTAAAATAGCTGAAATTTAGATAATATTATTAGGCTTATAAAATGCTTTGCATATATTATTCCATTTTACCCTCATTGATAGCTCTGAAGTTTGAACAATATGTCTTAGACTCTCCACTTTATGGATGTGGAAACAAATCTAGAAAGTTTAAATTATTTGTCTATGTTCATACAGTTGTTCAGTATTGAGTGTAAGATAATATTATGAACCCCCAAAATATTTACAATTTGTAGAGACCATTAAGTACATCATCTCATTTTTCATCTTCGCAATAACTCTATGATATGAGCTCCATGTCTTACCAGTGGCCATATAGCTAGAGTATCAGATATTGACAAAACACTCTTGCCACTAAATCATCTAAATGTTTCTAGAATTCAAATCCAGGTCCCTGAAGTCTAGGGTTATCACTCTCTACAAAATAACTCAATGTTTAGTAAACAGTAGTACTGGCCTGTGGTCTTCATTCACTGAGGTGACCCATATTACTGAAATCATCAATCTATTGTAGGATAAAGTAGCAATTCACGTAATACAAGGATTTATTGAAGTAGATTCGTTTTCAGTCTGCAGAAGAAAAGAGAAGGAAGAGAGAGTCATTGTCATCAGATAATTAAACAAAGGCTGGATAATCACAGGTTACATATGTTGCAACAAGTATCCTTTTCTAGGCATGAGTTAGACCTGATGAATACTGAGTTTCTTTCCATCAGTGAATGTTTTTACTGGGAAGGACTGGCAAGTAGACTTGTTCCGCTTGGGTCCAGAGGTCAAAGTGAAAATTATAAGGAGTTATAGGGAGACTGAATTTAGTCCAAATGTAGGAAAGCTTCCTTAATGGTTAGATCTTTTCCATAAGTCAAATACGTTGCCGGTTGTGAGTTATCTGTTATCTGAGGTCTTCAATCAAGGTTACTTGTTGGGAAAGCATTGGAGGAAATTCTTATGCAAATATGGTTTGGAAAAGATGGTTTCCAACGTCCCATCTGCCTGTAATTTTTTGATTCCTTCTATTTAAATGCATGAGTTGAATTTCCTAGGATTGTAATTCTTAGAACATGTCCACACCAAGAGGACAGTCCATGAATCTCCAGGGTATATGTCCAAATTAAGTGGTAGAAAATTAGTTTGATTTCTGAGAGAGATGGTCCTATGAGCAGTGTTCAAAAGTCTTAGAAATGGCATCAATCCAGGAATCACTGGAGCAGGGTTTCTATGGTTAAGCTGTGTGTGGATGTTGTGCATTCATTCACTATCATAAGGATAATTCAATTGTATACTAAAATGGTACAACCTTTATAAAGAAAGCAAAAAAATAACTATCTGTCTATCTATTTTCAATTATAATTCACAGTAGAGATGTTACTCAGGGAGGGAAATATATATATATATATATATATATATATATATATATATATACACACATATATGCATATACATATGTATTCAGAGATACATACACACAGAGATACATATACACATGTTATTATTCAGTTGTTTTTTGGTTGTGTACAACTCTTCATGACTCCATTTGGGGTTTTCTTTGCAAATATACTAGAGTAGTTTACCATTTCCTTCTTTGACTCATTTTACAGATGAGGAAACTGAAAGAAATAAGGTTAAGTGACTTGCCCAGGGTCACACAATCAGTAAGTGTATGAAACTAGATTTAAAATAAAGTCTTTTCTGGCTCATATTCTGTCACCTGAGGCATCTAACTGCTTTACATGTGTACATTTATGTATAAGGCAGCTAGGTGGTTCAGTGGTTAGAATATTGGGTTGGGGGTCAGGAAGACCTAACTTCAAATCTGGCCTCAAACATTTACTATCTGTCTGACCCTGAGCAAATCACTTAATCTCTTTTTATCATAATTCACTGAAACAGAAATTTTTTTTTAATTTAAAAAAACACTCCAGTATCTTTGCCAAGAAAACCCCATGGACCATAGATTTGACCTCATTCCAGCTTCTGCCTATGTCTCCTAGCTCTTCTGTCTCTGAGATCAAATAGAAAATGTTGAACGCCTCTTCCATCTGATAGCCCTGCTAGTACCTTAAATGATTTAGTTCTAACAGCTAAGAACTCAGTGCGTGTGTGTGTGTGTGTGTGTGTGTGTGTGTGTGTGTGTGTGTGTGTGGAGACTCCTTTGTCTATCAGATGAAGTCTATGTACCCCACCTCAGAATAATGACTACAAATGATTGGAGGAAATTGTTAATTTCATCTAGAGATTAAAGAAACACACTGTGATTTTGATCATGTACTTAGGATAGCCATGGTGTTTCCCTAAAATATGTTTTTTTCCCCTTCGGTAAAAATATCCTTATTTCCTTCAAATATTTTCCTATGACATGATCCCTAGTTTTCTTAATATACTAATATCCCTCCTCTACACAGCCAGGTTAGTAAATGTTCTGCCTAAAATGTAGCACCCAGACTTGGACCTGATGGTTCGAATTGTACCTCCCAAGGAACCAGTGAGTATAATAGGACTCTTACTTCCCTTATTCAAGATGATATTATGCTATACTATTTTTTTAATTCTTTTTAGGCTACTGTGTCATATTGTTCACTCCTGTGGAACTAATGATTCATCATTGTACCTCATGAATTCTGACTGACTGCTTAGTTTAACTGACTAGTTTGAACTTTACTGTCTTGGACCTACAATAAAATTAATGGTTTTTAGAAGAGAAGATTTTGCTTTTTTCTTTATGTCAAAGACCTCTTTGGAGCCATACTTAAGCCTAAAGATTGTTTCACAGAATGTGTTTTTAAATTAAATGCATTAACTTATGAAGGAGACAACTATATTTAGCTATCTACTTGTCTCTATCTATCTACCCATGTAATTAAAAAGTTCACCCATTCCATGTTAAGAAACCATGTTCTAAAGAAATGGATAAGATTCGTTGCCCCATGCTGATGGTTCATTTTACTCCAATTTTTTGTTAGGGAATTGCTGTGGAGCAAAGTTGCTTCACGCAGACAAAATGAAGGAACACAGGACTTGATATCCAAAGGATCTGGTACCCAAAGGAGTTTTGGCCCTGATTTAACAAGTAGTGGCATATTCCTTCTCTTATTTAAGAAAAAAAATCTTTTCTTCTGGATAGGCACTTCAGATTCTATTTCAGGGAAAATTGATTACACATTTCAATATCACTGGGCAACTATGGACCTCTTAATGCTTACCCCAGTTGGGCCATGTGTTTACATTCGAAAAGAAGTCAACATTCTGAGTTCAGCTGGACAGATTCTTAGAGTCTGTGACTACTGATAAGAAATGGAAATGGCTTCAAACTAACATGGTTCTAAGAATTCAGTTTTGTCTGTAACAATAATACCTGGGGAAGTGACATTCTCTTCACATTTGCCCAAGTTCTCAGTGATCCATCAAGCACTATAATATCATGAATGCTGTCTTTGCTCTTGACAGATATGAGGAGATCACTCTTCTATTCAAGGGAGTAACTACCTTTCAAAAATAAGGCAGGAAGTGCTCCAGCAACCCTTTCAAGAGACAACTGAAAGGAGGGAAAAATCACCAACACTTGTCTATCTACAAATAAAGACGCATGCTCTCCATTCAAGCTGAAGTAGAACTTACAAAAAGCACTTTACAGAACACTGAACATAGCTTAAGTATGAAGAGGCAGAGGTGGGCCATTATTCATATGTTGATTGTTTAGTAGATAATATGGGTATGTTATGGGAAGCAGTAGGCTCTGCCTATCTTCTGACCGATCACAGCAGTTTAATAGCAGATGGGCTCTGCTTCAAATATTCTACTGAAAATAGGGAGAGATCTGACTTTCTGGTAAATCCAAAAAAAAAAAAA
>CM053769.1:142512104-142564601 GCA_028658325.1 Potorous gilbertii | reverse complement strand
TGTCATTAATACAATGTTTTCCTCTTTAATTGAATTGACTTCTATCTATTTACACCACTTTTTCATGCTCTGGGGACAAAGAGAACAATTCTGATTCCTCTTACATATTGATTACCCTTTAGACATTTTAAGATTACAATCATATGCTAGTTATATTTTTTACACATTAGAGATTTTTAGTCATTTCAATTATTCCTTACATGGCTTTCTTTTTTTAACTCCCTTCATTATTCTACACATTGTTGCCAAAGTAATTGTCCTTAAGCACTGATCTGACTATGTTTCCCCACACCAATCAATAAACTACCAAGAGTTTCCTGTTGCCTCTAGAATCAAATATAAATTTCTCTGTTTAGCTTTTAAAGTCCCATTGTATATCATGTCTCTTCCCACACATTCTTCCATTCTTCAAATATAGCACTCTATCTTCCACTTCTATGACTTTGAAGTGGTTAACCCCCGTGCCTGGAATGTACTCTCTCCTCATCTTCACCTCACTGAAACGTCCTTTTCCTCTGAGACATGGCATGTGTAATGCATTTAATATGAACCCTTTCCTGATTCTTCCAACTACCAATGTCTTCTCTCTCTCAAATTACTTTGTGTTTAATTAATTTAGATTATTGGTATTCGTTGTCTTATATTTATTCTGTATGTATGTACTTATACACAACCTTGATGTCTTCCTCATTTAAATGTAAGCTCCTTGCCTACATGGATTATTTCTTTCATTGAATTTGCATCTATAGAATTTGGCACAATGTCTGCCAAATATCAGAAACATGATGAATGACTGATTGATCCTGGGCTCTCCTCTGTGGATCTTCAAGTTTGTCAATATCCTTCTTAAACTTTTCTTCAGGAAGAGTACAGTACTGCAGATGTATTCTGACCAGAGCAGGTGATAACAAAACTATTGCCTCTTTAATTCTGGACTCTGTTTCTATAGTACAATATGTTAAGTAAGAAAACTTTAACTCTCGGGGCTTCAGTGTCACCCCATATTGAGCCTGAATTCCATGCTTCACTCAGACTATTATAAATCAAGAGAGTTTTCTTACTTTTTATGTAATTTTCAACATAACTGATGATAGCACACAGAGTTGTTGGCCAGCTAAAGCTGGGAGCCTGTGAAAAGATAGAGTATTTAATTCAGTCATTTAAATTTAGTGAACCTCAGTTGGCATTTTAACTCAAATGGAAATAAATTGTCACCTATGTTTATGCAAGGAATGAACAAGACTGCCCCTGGAAGTCTCTTGTACTTAAGATTCTAAATATAGTATAAAAATTCTCCAGTCCACACAGATGATTCACAGATCAAGATATCCATAACTATTCTCTCACGTTTGTTTCTGTCCTGTATTACTAATTCCTAGTAAATATCTCAAACTGGATGCTTCATAGGCATTTTGAACTTGAAATGTCAAGTAAAGAATTCACTATCTTTTCCCCAAAACCAAACTTCCTTACTATTACAAAGGATACAGTCATCATCCTAAACACTAAGGTATGTAACTTCAGTGTCATCCTCCGAACCTCATTCTCATACTAAATATCTGATCAATTTTGTTGTTTTTATCCCTATTACGTAATTTAATCATACACTTTTCTCTCCACTCACATAGCTACAATATGAATGCTCATCCTCATCACCTCTCAAATGAGTAATATAATAATTTTCTGAAAGATCTCCAAACATCAAGTCTCTCATGTCTCCAATATGACTTCTACAAAGCTTCCAGGATGATTTTCCTAAAGTATCGCTCTAATGACGTGACCACTGTCCTTTCCTCTCCCCCACAAATACCCTCAACAAATCCCAATGATTCTGTATCATCTTTAGGCTACCAGTCCTCTGATTGACTTTTAAAGCACTTCAAAACTTTCTCTGCTTTGTGATGCTCTAGCCTTATTATACATTACTCCATGCTATGAATTCTGTAGTCTATCCTTTCTGACCTCATTACTATTCCTCACATATGACAGTCATCTCATTTCTATGAATTTATTTCTCATTGGCTGTCTCCATACCAAGAACTTTATCTCTCCTAACCTTTGCCTTTTGTAATTCCTAATTTCTTTACCTCGAGCATCAGTTTTAGGTGGATAGATAGATAGCTAGATGATAGATAGATATACATTTGTTTGTCTTTTACATATACCTAGCTAGATACACAATTTTTCCTCCATTAATATAAAAATGCAATGAAGGAAAGGATTGTTTGAGTTTTTCTTTGTATCCCCTGGTCCTAGTATAGTGATTGGCACATAAGTAAAAGCTGAATAAACAATTTATGTTTTTGTTTGTCCTTCCCAAAGGACAGGCAGTCGGGAGTTTGTTGTATCATCTGTGTTCTGCTGGAATCTTCTCTGGTTCATAGCTGGGTCCCACATTACTCTACAGTCAAGATATAACGTATGCAAAGAGGAGTTTTGGATGATGATATGTACTCACAGATTTGTCCTCAGTTCTGTACATGAGAAAAAGAGAGATTTTGAGAAAGGGAGGGCATGGAGATCAAAGTCAACTTGTTAAAAGAATTCTTTAACTTTTTTGAGGTTGTCAGCAGAACATATTGTCCCATGCTGAAAATTATATCAGCCTTTCCCCCTAGAAATCACTCCATTAAAATTTAACTCCAAACCATTTCAAATTCATCCGAAAGAAGGAGGGATAAAGGATCTTAAATCAAAGAGATTTATGTATTCCAATAAAACTGTAAGATTTAGTTTTGATAGCAATAACACCAGAGCCAACAGATTAAATGCTCTTGAAGAATGATTATCACTAAAGTCGTTATTTTTTTTCTTTCCCAAGATTGAATCACCATGCACGTTCTCTTTTGCAGTCATACAGATTGTGCTTGTTTATTGATAAGTGGCTTATGAGATATGGGGATGGTTTGGGCGGAGAGCATAATTTACTTTTAATTTGATTTTGTCTTGTAAACCTGCCTTTCCAAAATAAGTCGTAGTTATTTATGATGGAGTATTTAGGGCATAGGCTCTAATTTGCGTTTGAGGAACTCTTGAAAAGGAAATAAGCCCTACACTGAAAATCAGAATAGGTTTATCAGTAGATAACTGACTGACTTTAAACAAATCACTTCCCTCCTGGTCTGAGACTCAGTTTCTCTATCTGTAAAATGTAAAGGTTGGACTAGATAATCTCTAGATCCCTTCCAGCTCTGTTTAATATTTTTTATGTCACTCCCAGCTTTGGCATTCTTTGTTCTAATATTCTACATTCATTTTTATAATGATAGCCATTAATACCTTTTCCTTTATTTTTCTTAAATTTTTGCCTCACTTTTTCTACAACCTTTCCAAAGGTGCTATCTCATTTGATTTAAAAATGGTGTTTTTTTAAGAAAGAAAAAGAAAAGGAGGAAGAAAAAAGAAAAAAAAATGGGCAAAATCTACAGATACATGAGGAATTTCTGAAGATATATGTAACATTCCACATCCATGGACCTCCTACCTCTGCAAAAGAGGGAAAGCAGGATTTGTTTTTGAAGTGTTCTCATATCTCTTAGGATATGTTTCGAAAGGACCACATTTCTAGATATGCTTCTAACATACTACATAACGAGAAGATCGTTACTAGCTCAAAAATTCTATGTTCTAACATCCTCCCTTCTAAGGACCTTTCAAGTTTTGATATTGCTCTAACCCCTAAAATTTTATGAGGTGCCCAGGCTATCATGCTCATTTCATTCCCCAGATCCCTCCATACTCTCCAGAATGTTCAAGCTTCATTGTCTTTCACTCTGTTTCCTTTCCAAATTATTTTTATGTATTCTTATTAGAAAGTAAACTCCTTGAGGGTAGTGATTGTCTTTTTTGCTTACATTTACATTCTCATTCCTTAGCACAGTGCTTGACAGATAGTAAATACTCAATAAATAGTTTAATCTTTCCATCTATCTACCTATCTGTATAAACCAGATGACTCAAGTCAGTTACACTGTGCTATAGAGCTCTTTGACTCTACTGAATTTTGTTTTGTTTTGTTCTGTTTCTTTTTCTGCTCAAGTACCTATACAAAACAAGAATGACAATGTAGGAAGTAAGATGGAGTTTAGAGTGTCCTGAAAAATTAAACAATAGAAGGAGCCTTATCTTGCCCAATCCTTTCATTTTTTTTTTTTACACAACTTTAACTTTGAGAGAGGATGTGATTCCCTAAAGGTCACATTGCACCAATTCTGAATCAAGGACTAGAACCCAGATTCCATGAGCCTGCTTTTAACATTCATGTTAGTATACTGAATTCTTCTTGTCCAACGTAAAGGAAGGTCTTCTTTCCCCTTCTGTACTTAGCATTCATTAGAGAGTTGCAGAGCCCTAATGGATTGATCAAATGATCCAGAGGCAAGTCAAGATAAATTAGATGCTTAATTTACACACCAAGCATTACAGACAGACTAATTACACAAAGACAGCTTGATAAAGTAAAGGAAGACTCTGCACACATTTACCATCACTCCCTTCCATGAAATTATAGCTGATATATGTGCTCTGGGCTTTGAGTCTTTCAATGGAGAATTGTGCTGTGAGCACTTTATAAAACATACCAGGAAAAGCATAAGGAAGTGCATGTCCTCACATATTAGTCTGTCAGATGGGCTAGAATGATGGGCCAAATTTAACAAAATGAAAGGTAATTGAGAGAGATAAAAAGTCTTATACTTGATTTTTTTATAACTCAACGGCACAAGTATAAAAGGGGAAAACATGGTAAGAGAACTGGGTGTTGAAGATTTGGGGGATTTAATGGACTGAAAGCTCAACCCAACTCTGATATGCTATGGCATTCCAAATTATGAATTTAAACTTTAACTTCATTGAGACAGAAATATTGTGCAGTGAAAGTCAGATGGAAGTTCCACGGTCTTCTTCCTTGGTCATATCACATCTGAAGTGAAAATTGTATTATTAAGGCAAAATAGATGAGGAGAATAGAGACCATGCTTGGTAAATGATGATTAAAAGAAATATAGAGAAGATGAATTGAATATATTAACTACCTTCAAGTGTTTGAAAAAAAATATGGAATAGGGATTTAGTTTATTTTGTTTATCCCCAAAAGGAAGAACTAGGGCAATGGAAGGAATTTGCAGAGAGGTAAGGAGATAAAATTCAGCCTATTTTAAGAAACTGCTTCCCAACAATTAGAATGTCTTGATGGGGAATGGGTTACCTTGACAAGCAATAGGTTCGTCCTTATGGGAGCTTTTCAAGTAGAGGACTGAAGTCTTTTAAGAATGCTACAGCATGGTTTCCTGTTAGGTAACTAGAAAGACCTGATTTCTTATGGTTCTGAAAATTTGTTGACCATCACTTCCAAGGTTTGAGTTGGTAGGACTAATTTTCTAGAAGCAATTAGTTTTAACTTGGGTAGGTATCAACAGTGGCACCTAAGAAATGGTTGAAGGAGTCAATCATTTACTTTTTCTTCTACCTTTTCCCTTCATTTCAACAGCCACTTAAAATACATTACATCTTTTCTTAAGAGATGGAAAATGTGTTTTAAAGGTACATCAAATCTCATTTATTAAATGAATAAAATACTACTAGACATCATAATAGATTATACATATGAAAATAAAAAAATGTATAAATTATAATTTGATAATTGTGTAGGTAGAACACAATGAGACCAGTGAGGGAAAGAGCACTTCTAGAAAAGTCTGATGGAGAAATTAGGATTCAAGCAAAGAGCTAAAGGTACATATAGAAGGAGGAACTCTACATGTAGGGACTACCTTGAGGTAATGACCAAAAATTGGGAAAGTGTGGTGTTTATATGCAATTGGTGAGTAGTACAAGATAGCCTGTTGGGCAGAGTGGCAAGAGTTAAGATTAGATGGGCCATAAATGTCAGGGTAGTGAGCTGAATTTAATACCTCTACCCAAAGAGAAATCAAATAAACATTTTTGGGTAGGGAAGAGTAGGGCTTTCTTTTAGGAAGATCATTCCAGCAGATAAATTTAGACTGAGTTAAGGGTGAAGAAAAAAGATGATAGAAAGTGAAAGTATTTCCGAGGCTATTTTACAGGGCTAGAGAAGTAATTTTCAGTATAAATGTTTCTCGTTTGTTTGTTTTGTCATTACAGTTATGACTTGAGTGTTCCTTAGGAACGTAGAAGTAGTTATAGAAAGATTTTTCAGAATGAGAAAAGACTTTATTTTGCCTCTTTCTTAGCTCATTTAGCTCCAGGAGTTAAGAATATGCACTCTGCCATCCTTATACTTCCATTTTGTGAGGGGAAAATTGTTTCCTACTCATCTTCATGTTGCAAAATAAATATTATTCCTCCTTCCAGACCCTCAGTTTAGTCATCTGTAAAATGAGAGGTAAGTGATGCTTTGTCACCCTTGGTGACTCTGGAAACTTTAAGGTTAAGGGAGAAGAAGAAGGAAGAGGAGAAGGAAGAAAAGTGGGAGAAAAAGAAAAGCTAGCAATTTGTATAGAGCATGAAGGTTTACAAAGCAATTACCATGCATCTTTCCAATAAATCTTTCAATTAGGTGTGATTTTTATGCCAAAAACAAAAAACAAAACAAAAACTGAAGCTCAGAGGTATTATTAAACTTGTCCAGTATCACACAGCTTTCAAACAGAATCAGAGCTCACTTCTTCTTGACTTCAGTACTGTGGCCTTCAAGTATAAAAGGCCTTAAAGATTATTTGAAACAGTATAAGATTTGCATTGTTGCTAGGAGTTTCGTTTTCTAAACCAATTAAATCATGAGTCTGTCCTTCTATTCCTCCATGCCTCTCCCCTCTAATAAAATAGTGCAGTAGTATATACAGTCATAGTCAAAAATCAAATCATTCTTCTAAACGTCTTCTGACAAAACAAAGATGGCCATCAATTTGGTCAGATTACATTATGTGTACTCTAATACATTACATTTGGATTTGTCCTTGTGTGTTTTTATGTCTGTTTGCTTGTTTTGGTTTGGTAGAAACCTATTATTTCATCATTGTGGGAAATGTCCTCTGTAGAAATTCCCTCTAAGAAATCACATCAACAACCCTTTGGTAAGTTATAGTCTTAGATCTCTAAGATCTAAAATCCCACATGCCTGTATCTCCTGAGTCATTGCCATTTATTGTCCACAGATACAGAATTAGTATGTGTCAGATGTACATTTTAAGTCCATGTCTTCCTGATTCCAAGGCTGACCTCTATTAACTATTTCATGTCAATGATCACAAATGGAATGCTTTTTATTTTCATTTTCCCATATATTTTTATAGGAACATTAAGGAAATGGATCAGGATTAGAAGAGGGTGAACAGGATGTGGAGGGGTATTGATACTATGACAAGCAATAGCTGGATTTAGGGCATGTGTCATTTAGCTCAGAAAAGATGATATTGAAGGGAAGTTACTAACATTGTTTTCAATATTTGAAGAGTTGCCATATGGAAGGGAGTTTAGACTTATTCTCTCTGATTGCAGAGGACGTCAGTGGGATGAACAGAATTGTAGTTCTGGGCATTAGGCAGAGGTATTATACATTTCAGTAGAATAGCTTGATAAAAAGGAAAACTATCCAGAACTAGATGTTGTTTGGGTAATTATGTTTATCCATTCCTTATCTCAAGATGCATTCAAGATGAGGCTAGATAATTACTTATTATTATGGTTTCAGACAGCTTCAATGCCTTGGATAATGCTCATATGATATGAATTCTGAGACAACAAGGTATACTAGAAGGAAAGTTATCTCAAAGGCCATTTGCATAAGACTCTCCTCACTGGTGAAGATTAATTACTCAGCGCTATAAGCCTGTGTCAGTGGCAGAGTTGGTTAGAGACATGAGAAAGATGCTGGTCCTCTGGCAGGTTATAATTACATTCAGACAGCCTGGGTTCAAATCCCTGTTCTGTCATGTCTGTGATTAAGTTAGTGCTTTAGGCTTCGGTGCCATCTTCTGTTAATTGTGAAGTTTGGAGGACAGGATCTCTAAGGTTTTCTCTAACTCTAATACACAATGAATCAATGTGATTATGAGAGTCTATGGTTCTGTAATGTTTTCATTTGACTAGCGAGATTCCTACACACAGTGATGTATACACACATGTAATCTTTTCAGGTTGAGAATAGTATTTACATAAATGCCTTTATAAGCTTACAAAAGCAATTTATTTTTAATAATTACTTCGATGGCAATGATAATCCGAGTATGCATATTTCAATCTACAACAAAAAAAATGCTTATTATATCTTCTACAAAGGCTAGAGCTACAAGTCCAAAAGACAAAACAACAACAAAATGGTAGCTAAGTACATTATGCAAGTGTCATTGACGATGTGGATTTCCTTTGATTGTACTTGGTCACTGCGATAATGACTTCAGGGTTTCCAGCTAATGTAGTGTATGAGTTTGGTATTTATCTTTAAATGGATCTGATCAAATCAGGATCTCTTTCTGATTTGGTTTAAGGTATGTTTGAACAAATAACTGGTATCTAAATCTGTATAACACAATTTGGCTTTCTGGTTTCAGAAATTTTTTACCCTTCCTAGAACTCCCATTAAAGTCATATTTGCCATTTCCTTGAAAGATCATTCCCCAGATGGCAACCCAGCTGCGCAAGGCTTACATAGCACCACATAGTGGCTGGCAGGAGGACTGTGATGCATTGCTTTACCTTAGGCATTTCTTCCCTCAGGGGGAAAATGTGCTCTATTTGTCATCTCCTTTTCCCTTTCCTTCCAAACCCTGTCTTTCTTAATTAAAGCTCCATTAATTATACCTCAGGCAAACTTTATTTTTTATTTATTTCTGACAAGTAATCTTCTACATCTCCCCCATTCATCTGTATGTAGACATGTTTGTTGAATTGAGTAATAATTTAAATTGAAGTATTTAGGAAAAGAGGGAGAGAGGGAAGGTTATTACTAAAGTCAAATAAGACATAATTCATATCTTCCAGAAGCTTACAGTCTCATGAAAGAAGGATGCAAAATATTCACAAAGAGCTACAGCTAAGTTGAGATTAATGTGAATTCAAATAATGCAAAATTTGGGTTAGTATGAATTCTAAAACGATACTAGGTCTAAATTAATATGAACTATAATTCAAATACTGTCACATGGGCAAGTTCGTCCAGGCTTTTTAGGTGCTTCTGCTTCGTCAGTCTGCACTTATCTACACAGTAACAAGCTGGTTTTTCTTGCTTGTTTTTTTCTTTTTTAATGAACCCTCAACATGGACAAAAGAAAGAATACTTCAGAAAAAATACCAGTAAAAGAGAGAGAGAGAGAAGGAAGGAAGGAAGGAAGGAAGGAAGGAAGGAAGGAAGGAAGGAAGGAAGGAAGGAAGGAGGAGAAAAAAGAAGAAGGAGGGGAGAAGAAGAAGGAGAAGAAGAAAAAAGCAACAGCTTGGTTTACATTAAAACTAAGATTTAATATAATTAATTAGTGTAAATATGATCATAGTAACTAAAAATTAAGGTGAAATGTTAGAATGCCTGAATTTACACTATCAAATATAAAATATGCAGGCAAAATAAAAGGAAAAAAAGAAATATTGTACCAGCTTTTTGTGGTTTACAACAAAGAATAGAAATATTGCTGGGATAGAAATGGATGGTTTATGCCTGTATGAATTGGAGATTGCCATCAAAAACACATTTTGTTTAGCAGAGTAAACATTCAGACAAAGATTTCAAATTTATTAAAGTCAGTGACAGAAAATGGAAATGGAACAGACAGTGAAAATACTTTTGCTGCAAGTGTTGGTTGGTTTGATCGCATTAACAGTAAATTTCAAATGCGTAAGGTTAAAACACATGAGGTGAACAGCATAGATGAAGATGTTGCAGTTAAATACAATAATATTTTGAAGAAAATAATTGAAGATAGGTTGATACACTGCTAAATAAAATTTTAATGTGAATGAAAGAAATTTGTTCCAGAAGAGGATGTCTCTCCAAAATTACATTTCTAAGAAAGAAAATAAATCTTAACCTTGATATAAATTGTCTAAGGTTTAGTTTAGTAAGAATGAAAAAAAATTAATTAAAACAAACATTTCTTTATGGTTCTCAAAACTTTATGCTAAAAGAAACTATAACCATATATATCTACCAGTTCCTTAATGGTCAAATAAGAAGGTGCAAATGACTAAAGCTGTTTTCAGAGATGGATTTTCAAGTAAATTTAGCCTAGATTTCAAAAATGTTCAAGAACAACAATATCTCATTTAAAGAATTACTCTTTTAGATAATATCCCAGCTACATTTGGTTCATTGTGTGAGAATGTGAGCATGTATATTCTCAAAGATGTAGATAAAACTCTCTGCACCTCTTAGAGCATGCTTGATTTAAAGAAAGAAAAGACAATTTAGACTAGATTCCTAAAATATTAGAAATAACAGTACTGTCTCCATCATTTCATCAATGTAGGCTTAGCATTAGATATGGTATTCACTCTTTATACTTTTAGTTGTGCTCTCTCTAATGAATCTATTACTGTATAATAAACTTGAGTTACAAATGCATTTTCTTGTCTTTGCTGTTATATTACATTAATGAACAAATTAAAAATATTTTAAAAATTCATTGTATATTTCCACTGGACTGGAGTCAATGATTCTATTTTACATATAATTATGATTTTAATAGCATAAATTTTAATAGTATATAATTTTAATGGTATAAATTTGAATAATGTGACCACTTCACAGGATTCATTATTCACACTGATCGAGATCTAGTTGTATGTAAAATATATTCCTTCAAAATAATAGATTTCATTTTTATAATAATGTGAAGTTTATAAAGTACTTTCCTCACCATGAAACTGTGGGAATAATTACTTCAGGTATATGATCCCCATGTTTTAGAGGAGGTAATTAGATATTCTATAAATAATAAGAAGAAGAATGATGGTGAGGAGGAGGAGGATAAGGATGATGAGAGGATGATGAGAATCACCTCCTTATCAGGGGCACACAAAGTGCCATGGGAAAAAATGGAAAGGGAAAGATCATTTCTGGTTATGAAAATTAGGGAAACCTTCCTGGAAGGTTACAGAGTCCCAGAATCTCAGATGTGGAAGATATATAAGAGATTACATAGCCTAATTCATTCCTCACCAGAGTTGCCATCTATAATATCTATGATAAATGATGATAAGTTTAGAAAGTGCCATTTGAAGTGAATATTGAATAAACTGTAGGATTTCACCACGAAGAGATGGTATGAATTCCAGGCTTAGTGTAGATCAGGACATATACAGATGAGAAAGAATGGTACAGGTTTGTTTGAGCATAACTGGATAAGACAGATTATAAAGGTCCTTAAACAGCAATTCAAGGAATTTGACTTTACTTTGTTTTCAGTATAGTCACAGAATGTTTTCGAATAGAGGAGTGACATGACCAGAGGAAGATTATTCTGCAGCTGCATGAAATAGAATATGAAGGGGTGAGGATATGAATACAGTACAGTGGAAAGAATGTTGTCTTTGGTGTGAAATGCTATTTTTGACCTTTACTGCATTGTGACCTTGACCATGAAATTTAAATTCTCTGGGCTTCATTGTCCTTCTGTGTAAATTGGGCATGGGTGGGTGTAGAATTAGATGGCCTCTAGAACTATATTTCCCAGAGATCATTCTCACAACTCAGGGAGGTAAAAAAGAAGGTCTATATTATGATAGTATATACAGAAATAGGGGGCAATGGATGCTAGTAATACTGCAGTTGTCAGCAATATCTCACCATCCTTCTCTTTTCTCTCCTACTTTCTCTTTCTTCATTCCATTTGTAAATCAAAAGAAATAACACTAATGCAGTATACTTTCTAATATGATATAGGAGAAATTCTTGTTCAGCTATGGCTAGGATGAGGTGAGCTCTGAGAAGTCCTTTACCTCTCCTATTCTGTGAAAACAAACCCAAAGACTGCCTCTAAAATATTAGTGATGAAAAATTATCACTTCTGAAGGCGCCATTTGAACAAATTCTTGAGTAAGTCTGAAGGACTTATACAGCATATGATGTGCATTCCATGAAAAGTGTAAACTCATGGCATGTAGAGGTGACATAAAATGATTCAGTTGGTTAGAGCATGAAAATATATCCATGTGTATACTTCTATTTGCATGTATAAATAATAAATACTAACAAAAGTATAATTGCAATATATGCCATTGAATTCCAGAGAGAATACTAGGGAGATGTAATGGTAACTTAAATGGTAAGAACTTTCCCATTCATTAATAGGCCCATGAGACCTCCCTGGGTCACATGGGAGCCTGAGTCGCATTAGACTAAGTCACATGAAACAGGAAAGGGTGGAGCTAGAACAGATCTGAGAGGAAATTTGGTCAGAAAAGAGTCAGAGCTAGGAAGGATGCAGGCAAGCAGGCATCTGTCTAGCATGAGTGAGAGAGCTTGCCTGTGATTTTGTTTAAGGGAGCTGGTTTGTGGGAAATCTAGCAAGAAGAAGACTTGGGGAATGGTGCTGTCCTCTGCATTGTTATCGTGTATAGATTTTTGTTACTATGATGAATTTGGCTTTCTGGTGTCTAAATAAATGTTTTTACTCTGTCTTCCATATGGAGAGTCTGTTGTATTTTGATTCAGAATTGCACCAGGATATTCATGGCTGTCATAGGCACTGCGAATATCATGTTGTCACTATAGGAGCCTTTATAGTATGAGCTGTATCCAATGGATCTTATGACTAGTGTTCTACCTGGTAGTCTACTGCTTATATTTGATTCTGCCCAGACACTTTGGGATGAAGCCTGGCTGTTAGTAGGGAGCCTATTTCAATCATTTAGCTAAATATCATGACACTTGCCCCTGATACTGCTCTGGCTTTAATTGCCTTATTTTTCAATGGGTAGATTCTGCTTTTCTAGCCTAGTCTCCCAATACTTGGGGGTCTGTTTTTGTATCTCAGACTACGAATGTAGTATAATGTCACAGAAAACACTTAATATGGAATGAGGGACCTATGTTTTTTCATTTACTTCCTTGGGAAGTAGATTTGGGAAATCTACTTGAACTATCTAGACTTCAACGTCCATGTCTGTGAAAAGGAGGAAATTGGACTAGATGATCTCTAAGACTCCTTACAGCTTTAAGTCTATAACTCTTTTACAGCATTGTTTCTATAGGAAATTGTATTCTAAGTTTCAAACATCTGGTCTGAAAACATATTTCAGGAACACAAATTATTTTATGAACTAGGATGACCTCTCATTTATTTATTGGAAAGGTAATATAATGGAGCTATTGTTATTACTGAGTCATTTTTCTCTCATGTATTTGGAGTCATTTGTCATTTCCTTTTCCAGCTCTTTTAACAGTTAAGGAAAGTGAGTCAAAAAGATTTAAGTGATTTGAATAGGGTCACACAAGGAGTAAGTGTCTGAAGCAGGATTTGAACTGAGGAAGGTGAGTCTTCCTGATTCCAGACTCAACATTCTATCCTCTGTACCACCAAACTGCCAATGTATCCATACTTGCCGTATTTATATTCAAGGTCTAGCTCTCCTACTTACCAGCATAGTGATTTTGGATAAGTCTCTCTACCTTTCTGGGCTTCAGTTTCCTTATCTATAAAAGGGAAACAACATAATATGCCTTGCGGGTTTAATATGGAGACCATAGTAGGTAATTTATTTATGAACAATTACACAAAGGGAAAGTAACAGTTTTAGTCAACTTTCCACAAAACTGTTGTGCACTTACAAATTATTGCTATTAGGAAAGTACTTTGCAAACTGTAAAGTGCCATATACGTATATGAATGCATGATCATCAATATAATTTTTCCTTCGGGTCAGTGGTTACCTTGGTAAAACAGTTTTAGAGAAAATCTGCAGAATGGTGAATAGGGGCCAAAGTGTGGAACTTGAATTCGACGGATGTCATTTCAATTCCTGTCTTCTATACTTACAAGCTATGTGACCCTTGGTAAATACATCACTTAATATTTCATAGCCACAGATTTCTTACTTATAAAATGGGAATAATATTACCTGTAGTTTGTAGTTCAAAAAATTCCTTTGGGGCTCAGATAAATGAATGAATTTAAAATGCTGTAGTGCTATGTCATGTAAATGTCAGGTATCACAACTGTTACCAGTACTGCCGCTGCTACTTCTTTAGCTGCTGCTATTGCCACTAACTAGCACTATTACTACTATTACTATAAGAATAGTTAATTATAATTACTTCTGCTACTACTATTACTATTAATATTACAAATTACTATTCCTACCACTATTTCACTTTGAGATTCTGATTGGGATTATAGAATAATATTTATGAAAACCAGCTAAGCATTTAGAGGCATTTGCTTTTATTTTCCCAGGATGTCTAGAGAAGTAATGATGAAAGCAATGAAAAATTCCACCTGCATTGACTAGTGATTTTCCAATAACAGGAACATAGATATGAATTTAAAGCATTTATTCAAAAGGAATTTTATTTTTCCACCAATGGACAAAAGATCAAATCTAGTTATTAATCTACAAATGCTTGGAACACAGAGCTTTGATCATTTTATAGTGAATCCCTTACATTTTCATAATGGTCAATAGTTCATAAAGAGCTCTTAGGTATATTACTTACTCCGATAAACATACAGCTGCTGCTATACAAATACAATTTACAAACAAAGAATTCCTATTATACAGATGAGGAAACTGGGACTTTGAAAGGCAAAGTGATTTGCTCATGGTTGCATGGATCTTAGAGGTTAGAAGCAAGATTTGAGGATAGTTCTTCTTGACCTTATTTTCTAAACACTTTCCACTATACTTAACTGTCTCCACTGTTCTACTGTTTTCTCCTCAGTTCATCCTTAGTGACCTTCTAAAAGTATGGCAACAAAGTGAAAATCTTCGCTATAGAAGACCAATCAAAATCTGGGAAGACTTCAGCACTTAAGGTTGAAAGATCTAATTCTTGTTAATCAGAAACCAAACAAATAAACAAAAAAGGAATCCATCTATTTGTCTATCCATCCATCCATCCATCTATCTATCTATCTACCTATCTATCTATCTATCTATCTATCTATCTATTTATCTATCTATCTATCTATCTATCTGTCTGTCTATGTTAAGTCCATGAGATATAAGTTGCAACTAGATATATTACAAGAGAAATAAATATGCATGTAGAATGCCTACAGAGTTTCAAGGAGTTCAGCAATATAGGGGAAAGTGGAAGTCATTGGAATAGGGTAAAGGACGCATTCCATCCTGAAGAAAAAGGAAAAGGTGATGGCAAAAGCACCATTCATTTCCCTTGGAACCTTCTGACCATGAAGATAGGACAGTCAGCTTATCTGCAAGGGGCCCAGGTACACACACAGTTTCTCAGTCTCATGCAGACTGACTGGTGCCTCTCTCTGTAGCTTATTCATCTCCCAAGGGAGTCCAGTTAAGGGAATAAACAACAACTTATGGCAGCAGGGGCTTCATCCTTGACACATTCCAGGCATCTTGCATACTCTAGGCCAGAGCTTGTGCAAAATATAGCAATTCAAAAAGACTAGTCCATGGGGGACCCTCACGATGCCCCAAACTGCTTTTCTCTAGTGAAGAAATGGAAACTGCAATTGTTAAAATGGAGAGTTTGGTTATTAGTATTGTCATTTAGTCATTCAGTCCTGTTGGATTCTTCTTGAACTCAATCGGGGTTTTCTTAGTAAAGACTCTACTGTACGTTAGGATTTTCCCTTCCTCATTAGCATGAATCAATACCAGTTACCAGACTCAGTATCCTTGCTACCTACCTCTTATTCACTATCCTTTAAGACCTATGTTAGAAACCTGTTAACAACACCAGATTTGCCTGGGAGGATTCCCCAATTCCACCCAAGTCCCTGGAGGATCTGATCTATTTCTACCATCTTCCCCAACTTTCCTTCGTATTGTTTGCCATTTCCTTTTCCAGTTCATTTTACAGATGAGAAAACAATGTAGAGCACCAGCTCTCAAAGTGTGCTCTAGGGACCTCTGCGGGCCTCCTCTATACTTTCAGGGGGTCAATGAGGTCAAATTATTTGTGTAATAATACTAAATAATTTATTTTTTTTAATTTTGGAATCAAATGAATATTAATAAATGTATCTTACATATTCAAAAGTTTGAATTTTTTTTTGAGTAAGGGGCAGGCAAGGCAATTGACTTTAAGTGACTTGCCCAAGATCACACAGCTACTAAGTGTCAAGTATCTGTGGTCATATTTAAACTCAGGTCCTCCTGATTCCAGGGCCTGTGCTCTATACATTGTGACACCTTCCTGCCATGTCCTCAACTTTTAAAAGTATAAATAAGACTGAACAAGTTTGAAAACCACTGATGTCTAGAACTCAATAAAATAATATTGCTTTTTACTGCTATAAATAGAAAATCATTCTCTAATTTATACAGGGAGTCTTTAAAACAGTTTTTGGAGGTCCTGGAAGGTTATTATTTTCCCAGGTTTATAGAGAGCATATGCTGATACTCCAACTCAGGTGTTCCTTGTTCTAGGATAGTTCTCTAGATCGTGTGAAACAAAGTGGCATATGAATGTATAATCATCCTGTTGTAGAGATTCTTCCCAAATTCCATTTATTTTGCCTGTAAACATCTAGGTAGTGCAGTAAATAGAACATTGGGCCTGAAGTCAGACCCTAATTCAAATTTAACCTCAGGTATTTACTATCTATGTGATCCCAGGCAAGTCACTTAACTTCTCTTTGCCCCAGTTTCCTTTTCTGTAAAATGCAGAAAATAATAGTAATTACCTCCCAGTGTTGTTGTAAGGATCAAATGACATAATAATTCTAAAGCACGTAGCAGAGTGCCTTGCACATACTAAGTGCTATACAAATGTCAGCTGGTATAATTATTATGTTGTTCTTTTATTTACCATTATTTGTCTGTCAATCAGTCATTTATTTTGTGTCTACTCTGTGTCAAGCATTATGCCAGATTCTAGAATGTAAATCCAAAGAATGTGCAATCTATGAATTGGTACATATATGCATACAAATATACGCATATATACGTGTGTGTACACATGTATGTACATCGGATTCCTCAATTCTCCAAGGCTTTTCTAAGTGTAAACCACTCCATGCATAAACCACTGTATTATAAACCACTATATTTAAGACCGAGGTTCTTACTCAAATCTATGTCTATGGCCCTTCTTTTTAATGATCCTAGTAGCTTCCTCATCCTACTAAATTACAACGCTCTGGGGTAATTTAGACCCATTGAGTCAACCCAGCAGTAACTGTCTAAAACTTCTTTCCTACCAATGGAAGTCTGAATATTGATTAACTCAATTCCACAGGATTTTCCCTTCCCATGTCCCACAATAGCATGAATTAACACTAATTACCAGACCCAGTCTCCTTGCTACCTGTCTCTAATTCCTAGTTTTGTGAGAATCACTTAAGAAACCTATTAACACCACTAGATTTTCCTGCGAAGGTTCCCCAAATCCACCCATGTCATAGAAGCCCTGACCGGTTTCCACAATCCTAACCAAATTCACTTCAGACTGTTTGTCCCATCAACAAAACTGGCTTACTTTGCTGCATTCTTGTAAGTTCAATGACTCTTTCTGCTGAACTATTAGTATTTCAAAAACTTCCTAAATTTCTATTATAACACAATCCCATCCCTTTCATGACATTCACTACATATTGAATACTATAGTTATCTGTTGTTCATTAACAAATCTCATCTGATGATATCCACTTGCCCTGGGGAGGTGATTCTGGACTCTGAAAGGCATTGGCTAGAGTACTCATTCTCTACTAGGTCCTATCAACCTAGAAAGATTTAACATACTACATCAGTGATAAATGTCATGCCTATCATTTGAGTATCATTTAATAATTTCCTTGAAACTGCCAGTGAGAATTGGGTGAAGGTGAACACCAAAGGTTAATGAGCAGCCCTGAAAGGCGCTCAGCAAACTCTCACACCAGAGATGCTAGAACTCCCTGAACACAGGAGTACACAGCACTTTCTTAATCCCTGAAGCTTCAAATTGTCACTCCCTGATCTGTTATCTAGTACTTTGTGTCCTTTTCATACATTTATTCCAATATTTATTAGAATTTATAAAATGTGAGATTCTGGAAGAGCGAAATGAGGCTGATGACTTTCACTCTGCTTCGCATTAAGCCAATTCAATGACAGGCATGTCAAGACCTCACCCTTTGATGTCACTGGTCCTCTGAAAATAAAGGACAAACAAGTAGGGCAACTGCAGATATGGTCCTCTCCAAGGACTTGTCCACTAGATGAGGATTTTTTTTAACCTTATTAAATCACAAATGAAGTTTCAGAGAGTTTCTGGTCTTCATTTTGGGGAGAGGGAGGATCACTCTAATGAAAACTGATCCTTAAAGTAGTAACTAATTTCAGTCCCAGCCCATGGGGAGCTCACAGTCTAAGTGGAGAGATGGTGGAGAGAGAAGTAGGGATGCGTCTAATTCATCGCTGAATTTTGTCAGTGTCTAAGACTTCATATGTAGAATGTTCACAACTGCAAGGAGTCATAGCCAAAAGTTTTACAATCAGTAAATGAGTCTGCATATGATGGGAGACACAATGCATTAAAAATGTTTTGCATATAGGCAAAGAGGCTAGTTCAGTGAAGGGATAGGGGAGAGAAGCTATGTCAAAATATGAATGCACTTGCTATGTAGTAAATGTGGATTAACTCTCATAGATGTAAGGGTCATATGGGAGAGAAAGCAACTGAATTAATTACAGAGCATCTTGCTAATACTTACAAGAGTTGGAAAAAAGACAGGGAGAATTATCACTGTGTCATCAGCTAATTGTGCCCAAGTCTCCATCAGGCAAGCAAGTCATGTCATTTGGCCAAAAGGAAGAGAATGAAGACTTTGGGGTGAGAAAGGAAGAGT
Organism: Potorous gilbertii; assembly: GCA_028658325.1. Lineage (NCBI taxonomy): Eukaryota > Metazoa > Chordata > Mammalia > Diprotodontia > Potoroidae > Potorous > Potorous gilbertii. Next base: position 142,545,663 of record CM053769.1, on the reverse strand, counting down.
GAGAAGTCAGAGGCCAAAATGGTGAAATGGCTAGTTGTTGTTGTGGGCCCAATAAATATTCATCCAGTCATCTTTCCTTTCTCATTGAATCTCCTAAATCTAAACAGATACATATGAACAGTTGTGTGTCGAACATGTTGGAGTGCAAATATCTTAAATATATGGGATCCTTCCACTTCTCAATTCTGTGATTCATTCATTACATAGCAATTTGTCTTATAGAAATTATCATCTGGATCTTAATTCTGGATTCATCTGGATTCCACAAGGGAAAAGTTGTGCTTTTTCTTTTTTATCTGTCTAATCTTTTTCATATACTATTCTTAGAAGGTAAGCTGCTTGAGCATAGAGATTGTTTCACTTTCATCTTTGCATCCCCAAGTACTACAGTTATTGGTGCACTACAAATATGTAATAAATTATCCTTGATTGACTAAAATATTTGGTGCTTACTACAATTTTATATATGAATAATTATACTGATGTGTATTGAATTCAACAAACATCAAGAACCTACTATGTACAGAGTTCAATGTTAGATCCTGTAAGGAAATTGGAAGGAAGTATAACAGCAATTACCTAGCATGCCCAGGATGGCTACCAGCACAGGTTCTTAGAAATGGTTTAGTAGGAAAGATAGATGTTTAAAGGGTCCACAATCTTCTTCTCATTGCATTCACTAGTTTAGGGGACAAGTCAGCACCCTGAACATCAGAGAATATATAAATAGAGAAATAAAGACCAATAGACAGGGCTCTACTGCCTGAATCAAAGCAATATTGCTATATGCTTTACATAGACCATTGGATGGAGAGAGCCTTCACATCTGAGCAGTCAGGGAGTCTGAACATACATCTACTCAGACTCTAAGGAATCACAAGTTCCTTTTCATAAGTGAACCTTCAAAGCAAAACCTGACCTCAGAGTATATGTACACTTCCCAGAGCCAGAAGGCATCACAACCCTCATGACTCAGTAGCTAATCAACTTAGTACCAAAAAGTGTGCAAGCCTTCCTACAAGCAAGTCTCCCCTAAGAAAGGTTCCCTTAATGGGCTCCACATGAGGGCTATTAATGGTTGGGGAGATTTTCCCATTAACATTAAAGGAAGAAAGGAAAGAAGGAAGGAAGAAAGGAATGGAAGGATGAAAGGAAAGGAGGGAGGGAGGAAGGGAGGAAATGAGTAGATGGAAAGAGGGAAGGATGAAAGTTAGAAAAAGAGAAATAGAGGAGAGAAAGAAGACAAAGGAAGAGGAGGGAAAGAAAAAAAACAACCAGTTTTCCACTAATGATTTCATGAGCTTCTTTGGGGGAAAGAAAATGATTTTGCTGAGCATTCTAGGAATCAGAGGTAAGGAGGAGCTATATTCCAGACATGCTAGATTGACTGTGAAAATGCAGAGGACAGAAATGGAATGTTGAGTTGCAGAAATGAGTGTGGTCCAATTTGCCTTATATGTAGAGTAAATGAATCAGGGTAATAATATAAAAGAAGACTAGAGCCTCCCAAAAGAGAATTTTTAAAGGGAAAGGTTAAAGCCAGTTTAGACAGAGTTTTAAAAGGAAGGCTGACAAGGTCATATTTTATCTTAGAGGCAACAGGAAAGTCACTAAAGATTTTTTGAACAGGGCAATTATGGAGTCACACCTATGCTTTAGGAAGCATGTTTTAGCAGATATATGGAGGATGCATTATAGAGAAGAGAGCCTGAAAGTGGGAAAACTAATTACAGGGTATTGTAAGAGTTCAAGTAAAAGGTGATGAAAGGTATGAACTACTGTAGTGGTGGGTGGGGAGGAGGGATAGAAAGCCAACCTGATAAATGTGATGCAGGTAAAATCAAAAGAGAGGGAAGAAGAAAGGATGTAGAAGATCAACTAAGTCATAAATTGGAGAGAGGTTACACAGAACAAAGACTGAGGAAAATATAAGTGGCTTTTGACGTTTAAGACTCGTTTGATAAGCTTAAAAGGAGTAGTTTCAGTGGAAGACTTGGAAGTCAAAATGTAAGGAACTGAAAAGGGAGTGAGAGGTGAGGAATTAGAGGTAAAGTGTATATTACACTTTCCTAGAAGTATTACTGGGAGAGGTGAAGGATATAGGCTATTGATTTGAAGTCATGACAGAGTGTAATGGTAATTTAAAATGGGGAGATCTTTCTCATTCATTAATAGGCCCATGTGTGTCACATGAGTCTGAGTCACATGGAGCCTGTGATGGGAGGAGTTTGCTGAATGAGTGAAACAGAAAGAGGCAGAGCTAGAGCTGAGGAGAGAGAAAGTTAGTCTTGGGAACAGTCAGAGCTAGGAAGGATGTAGGCTGCTGGCTAGTATGAGTGAAAGAGCTTGTCTGTGATTTTGCTTAAGAGAAACCTACCTGTGATTTGTTTAAGGAAGGTGGTTTGTGGGAAGCCTAGCAGGGGGAAGGCTTGAGGCTGGTTGTTGTCCTCTGCATTGTTACTCTGTATAGATTTTTGTTTCTGCAATGGATTTGGCTTTCTGGTGTCTGAATGAATATTTTGGTTCTGTCTTCCATATAGAGAGAATATGGTATTTCATGATTCAGAATTTGACCATGATATTTATGGTCACCATAGGTGCTCTGAATATTGCATTGGCATTACAAATGGCCATGGGGAAGGGAACACAAAATATCAGACAAATAAGGCAGAGGAGACAGAGGAAGAAATGGGTGTGCCAGGGTGGGATGATTTGCTTTGTTCCTCCCTGGCAAGAGAATGGACTAATGGCACAGGGTTTTATGAAAACTGGAAACTGAGGCTAGAGGAGGGAGAACCTAGAGACATAGAAAGATGTCTGCAGGGAATAACAATGAAACCAGGAAAAGAGGAAAAGAAATAGCAGGGGTGTGTAAGAGAAGCTGGGACTTGTTAACAAGCTATCGAATTATATGTAAACAGTGAGACAAACTGCAGGAGGAAAAGATTCAGATGGAAAAGGGGTTGTTGGCTGGTTTGCAGGAGAAACTTTTTATCCTGTGGTATTCAAACCAGCGTTTAGGAGAGGAAGCTAGAAAATTTCAGGTATGGAAAAAAAAGATGTTGTTGGTTTGGCTTACAAGAGGTGAAAAGTTAACAATGGGAAAGTGAATGCAACCCTTGCACAGGCTGGGCTTGATTTGGGCCCAAACACAGGCCAGGAGGATGTGTGAGAAGAGAATGAAACAAATGAGAAGGCTGAGATTCAGTCAGTACTAAAAAGGAAGCAGGAGAATCAGGGGGGCCTCCCACAGTGTTTGGGGAGGTAATTGAGGATTTTACTCAGCAGGAGTTCACAAATATTTTGAGCTGGTTCACTCAAAGGATGGGAGAATCATTTGTACATTGGATGGTAAGAATCAGTGAAAAAGATAAATTTCCTTGAGAGAGAAAAGTCCAGCACATTCAAAGTCAGAACAGATTAATAAGAAAAGAATTATTTACTGCTCTATTGAGAGCAGGGGTAGATTTTGAAAGAACAGATATCATTCCAAGTAACTAACTATATAAAATGTACCAGGGAAAGAAGCCTGATTTTATATTGAGCAAGGAAATGCGAATGACTCCTGCAGAACCTCCTGAAAGATTGTCTCCAAGTTCATCATACCTGTAGGCAGAATGGGAGGTTGGCCAAGTCACAGCTCAGATTAAAGAAAGTATGCCTCTAGCCAGAATGATGACCCCAAAACTGCAAGTTAGAAAACTGTAAACAACAGTGAATGAGACTATGACAGCAGGTTCATGAACTCCAGCAGCATGGTTGACCCTTGCTGCTTCTGGTTATTGTCTCCTTGTTTCTTTTTTGACTTTTTGTTTGTTCACCTTGTTTGTCAGATTTGTTTTTTGCAGGCTTAATAAATATCCTGCAGATGCCTGATTGCTTAAACTGAATGTCACTTGCTATTCATGACTATGATATATCACCCCTGGAACTAGGTCTGGATGCCAGCTAAAGAAATGACCCCTCTAATGGGACCTCTTGAGGCAGGGACGGTTTTATGGCCAAACTCAACAGGAAGTAGCTATTGAAGTAGCTATTGAAGAAGATACCTTCACTCCTTATCCCAAGATTTTCAAGGGGTAAATGATGGGATACTTGTGCTCAAACCCTACTCTAAGATAGTGTTTTATGTGCTTATTTTGTGTGATCCCTGTTATGTTGTTGTAAAGTTCTGTTCACACAAATTGCCTAAAATATTGTTTTGTATACTTATTTCCTGTTATCCCTGTTATAGTTCCATTGACACCAGCTGCCCCACTGAACCTGACCTATGTAATGAATAAGAAAGATCTTGCGGCTGCATGTAATGGTAATTTAAAATGGGGAGATCTTTCTCATTCATTAATAGGCTTGTGTCATATGAGTCTGAGTCACATGGAGCCTGTAGTGAGAGGAATTTGTTGAATGAGTGGAGCAGGAAGAGGGAGAGCTGAGAGGAAGTTAGTCTTGGGAACAGTCAGAGCTAGGAAGGTTGCAGGCTCCTGGGTAGTGTGAGTGAAAGAGCTTGTTTATGATTTTGTTTAAGAGAGGCCTGCTTGTGATTTGTTTCATGGAGCTGGATTGTGGGAAGCCTAGCAGGGAAAAGAATTGAGGCTAGTGTTGTCCTCTGCCTCTGCATTGTTATTGTGTATAGATTTTTGTTATTATGATGGATTTGGCTTTCTGGTGTCTGAATAAATGTTTTGGTGCTGTCTTCCATGTGGAGAGTCTGTTGTATTTCACAATTCAAAATTGTGCTGGGATATTTGTGGTCACCATAGGCACTGTGAATATCGCATTAGTGCAAGAGGAGTCAAGAGGAAAATCAAGGAAATATTCAAGAGAACATCGCATGGAGTCAAGAGGAAAATCAAGGAAATAGACAATACAAGTAATAGTGAAATCAAAAGTATGTCCTTATATGACTAAAGTTAAATTTTTTAAAAATTGTTCATGAGAATTGATAAAAGTGGTGAATGGGGACATATAATAAATTTAGGTTGTCTCCCACAGTGAGGAAAAGATATGGGATAGATAGGTAGACTGTGAACCAGAAATTCAACTCCTTGAGAATGTACATGAGTGACCTGGATACTAATAGATAATCATTTACTGCAATAAGTACTGGTGTAAGGTCATTTAAATAGATGAAATAAACCTTGGAAGACAGGTTGCTCAGTGATCACATGAGAGGGAAGGTAGGGAATTTTCATTGATGAAGAGGATATTTGATTGATGGTGGTTCTGATCCAGTGTATCAGAGACTATGAGAGGGTTACACAGTGCTAGAAAGAGTGGTCATGTATGCAGAGGAAGGAAGATTTTCCAGAGGGTATGGATGGGAGAACAGAGGGTCAGTAAATAAAAGAATCTAACATAGACCCAGGACACAAGCAATAATGCTAGACACAAGTAGCTATGTAACAAGAGACAATAAGCTAGGTGCACAAATTCAGATAGTGTTATGATTTTTTTTTGAGGTGAGATCATGAAAATGGGATAGATTCCAATTCAGAGAAGGCTTCGTAGACATAGTCTCTGAGTTAGGACTTCAACAAAGGAAGGGGATTCAAAAGTCTGAGATGAGCTAGGAGGGTCCAAGTCACTTTAAGTAAAGGATGCTACCCTATTTTAAACAAACACAAATGAAAAACCTAGACACAGGATGAGTAGGAAAAGCAGACTGATCTAGAAGTTTGAATGGCAAATTATTCATATTGGATTAATGTGACTTATTACTGTGAAGTTTTTCAAATATGCATTTCATTCACGAGTTTGTTTATATATACAGGTTACAGTCAATATAAAGAAAACTACTCTACATGCAAATAGGCATATCTATCTATATATGTGTCTGATCAATGCTCAAATGTAGACACATTTTAAGGGCCTTCAAAGAACAGTGAAGTTGGGTGGGGAAGGAAACCCTGGTATCAACTAGCTCTGTAGTCTTTCTGAATCAAAGCTAAGCCCTAGAAATGTGGAATGGCTCAGGAGTACTTGCTAATGGTTTTCATCACTTCCTTTAATGTGTTTATTAAAGTGTTTATCCCAAGTGTGGATAGCTTCACATTTGCATCATTAATAGCCCCTTTTCAAAGTGTGTTGACATTTCAGTTGGTTTCTGAATGGTCTTTAATCTCTCTGCTTTTAGATAAGGAAAATCAACCTCTCTCAGGGTAGATCTGTGCAAATGATTACCCAGACAGAAAAGGGATTTGGCTTCTAGGACTGGAAAGAACTTTCTGCTAAAATGCAATATTCAAGGAATAAAGAATCAGACTGTTTGAATTGGAAAGGTTGGAAAATGTGCTATAGAATGCCAAAGAAAAGAGAGAAAACTGAAATATTATTTGATCCATAGACTGTTAACCTTGTGTGTGTTCATGAATACATGTGTGTGATGGTCTCTGAACCATTTCTTCAAATTATGTTTTTAAATACATAAAATAAAATAACAAATGATCATAAAGGAAATGCCATCATCTATATACCTACATTTCTATCTATCTACATTCCTACATACCTAAGTTTTTTGTTTAATTTGTTGTTGTTGTTGTTGCAAAATATAGAAGAAGTCATACTCTGGTGGAACATATTTGATTAATAGAAGAAAGTAAAGTTCATAAAGGAATGACTCTTTCCAGATGATGATAAAACAGTGGGACTTAAAGCAAAGAAGGCTTGTGAACCCTTACTTCTGGACTCCCAGTCTAGAATTCTTTATGGTCTCTCAGGCCTTACCTTTCTTTCACTGTCATTAGCCTGAGTGTTTCTCTCCTCGCTTTCAAACCAGGACAGTTGCATTAGTAATCTGGCCCTGATCTTAGATTGACCCAAATTAGAGGGGAGAGGGCAGTGGTTAGGGGAGGGAAAGCAACATTCATGTGTCTATGTGTGTATATATATAATATATATATATATATATATATGTGTGTGTGTGTGTGTGTACGTGTGTGTATGTATATATGATATGTATTATATGCATATGTATATATACATATATATTAAACTAAAAAAATTTTAACTTAATGAATGATTGATCAATTTTACCACTTCAATACTCAAATGTAGACACATTTTAAGGTCCTTCAAGAGTAATGAAATTGGATGGGGAAGGAAACCCAGGTATCAACTACCTCTGCAGTCTTTCTATCACTGAACCAATGATAGTCATTTTTGAAAGAAGCTATTTGGTAAATCAAGAGATATATGCAGCAGAAAGTTCTTCCTGAATACTGGCATTATAATTTTATAATATATTTTTTGTTTTAGATGGGAAACTTCAATATGAAGAAAATTCTACCAAGGCTGACAAGCTCCTTCTCTATAATTTTCCTAGGGTTACACAGGAAGAATGTATCAGAGGCAGGACATGACCCCAGATCTTCCTAAAAGTGAGACCTACTCTCTTGTCAATCAGATGTCTGTTTCTACACATACATTGTAAGACATATATTCAACCCCCAACCAAACCAACAACAAACATCTATCCTATTAACAAAGCCTTGTGCTTAGTTACAATGGAGGAAAGAAAAAAGAATTCAACATAATCACCACTGCCCTCATTGTGTTTATAGTCTACTAGCTCTGACCTTACTATCAGTTTGACCTTAGACAAGTCATCTCACAACTTTGATCATTAATTTCTTCCAAATAGGCAGAATAAACTACCATATTTAGTTCATGGAGTTATTTAATCAAATACTTATTCAGTATCTATGATGCACAGAACACATTAGAGGAGCTATGAGAATGAAAACTACATGACTCCTTGTTGCTGGAAGCTCACATTCTAGTGGGAAATAGGAGTCATGCATATTGATAAGTATAGTATAAAATTTAATATAAATAATAAAATAATATAAATATAAAGTAAGAATAATACAAAATATAATTTTTACACATTACATATTACGACAGTTCAAAGGAAAAGTAAGACTCCATACGTACACTGATATCACATCCCCTTTCTTCTCCTTTATACTATGGATTTTGAGGGTTGGCAACCAGCTGAGACCATCTAGTCTAAGAAGCATGGTACCAGTCAATGCAAGTTGATGACAGATGCTAGACCTATGTGAGAATGAAGGAGAATGAAGGACAAGCAGAGATGAAAACATAGATCAACACCTTGGATCTGGGAGATAATTACCAGACCAGGAGTCAGAAAAAAGCAGAAATAAGTCAGAATGGATATGTGGATATTTGAGGGATAGTCTAAGAGGAGAGGAGATGCCAAGAAGAGACTAGTGGCCTGGATCAGAGGAAGGGGGCTCTGGTTTAACAGTAGAAAATTGGCAGGAGAGAAGTATAACCTATGTTTCACTATTGCTTTCCTTTAATTATATACTGTTGCATGGCAGATATTCATCTACTTACTTCTTAAAGGATTGATTTGTTAGAAGCTGAGAACTAGATTAATGTACTTTATTCACTCATCTATTCATTCAAAAATTTTTATTAACCACCTACTGTGAACTAGGCTCTAGGAAAGTTAGGTTTACCATAAATTTCCATTCCCTATGAAGCTCATATTCTAATCAGCCTGTCAATAATAATTTATTAAGTGCTTACTATATGCTAAGTACTAAATGTTTCAGTTGTAGAATAAAAAAATCAGAAGACAATTTCTGCCCTCCATATTAATGGGAGAAGAGAATACATAAAAGGAAGTTGATGGGACAAGAAGGATATTTACCTTCAGGGCCATGATAGAGGAAGTCCAGAGCACAGGCTAGAGAAGTATAAGATATGGTTGGCCTTGGTGTCCTTCAGAAATGAAAGTTCTGGGAAGAGCCATCCGATGAGAGGGGAAATCAGTAGAGTTAGAAGGTATTAGCAGTGTGTAAATTCCAAGTCTGGAGTGAGGCTTCAAGATGAAGAACTGGGGCTTGGTAGAAAAAGTCCAAAAAACCTGTTTACTGGAGATGAATGAGGTCTATTATACAAGACATAGAGTACTATAATTTACAATCTGCCACACTAAGTATATCAGTAGAGCAGCAAAGAAGTGTAGTTGATCAGAGACTGTCCTCAGTTTTAGGAGATCTGGGTTCAGGCCCAGATTCTGACACACTGGTTGTGAAATATGGAGCAAGTCACTGAATCTTGCCCCTAGACAACTCTTTAAAACTTTAATGTTCAAAGCCCTGCCTATCTGCATTGGTCAAACCCTGAATCACTAATAGAGGCAATTTCTACATTGATAAAATCAGAGGTCTGATTAAAAAAAAAAAGGAAACATTCATTAGCAATATGTTAATTTTATTTATTATTAGGCAGGAGGGTTATGTTCAAATATTGGTTGTGTTACTTCCTACTTCTATGACCTACTTCCTACTTCTAGAACAAGGTGCATGCCTTCTCTATAGATCAGTTTCCAAATCCATGAAACAGAATGTTACTTTTACCTACTCTCTCAGAGTAGTTGTGGGGTGTAACTTAGGCAATGTATATGACAATTTTTGTAACTTGAAAGCCTGTACCGATATCTGTCCTCATTCTTCTATTTCTTGAAGATTTTGGGAAGAAATCACCTTGCAAGTCATAGTTGTGTATGCCTGAGTAATTACAGATGGGGAGATGGGGTGGGGTGGGGTGATCCTGAAAGGTTTCCCATAGGAGTTGAAGTTCAAATTGGGTTTTAAATATATGTAAGAAGGAAGTCAGGTATACAGGCACACAGGTATGTACAGTCTGTCAGGTCCTCTGGGATAGTCTTGGAAAATAGTTTTAATCTCAAAGTAATCTATTATTTCATCCATTCCACCTTTCCCTTAAAAAACCTCTTTATTGCTACTCAAGAACTAGAGGCTGCGCCAGGCAATCCAAAAGTTGCTAAGTACCCAAACAAACTGGTTTGTTAGTAACTAAAAGGTTATGAGGAAGGGTCATTATGGAGGTTTATTTCATATCAATAGATCCTAGACTTAAGACTGGCAGGCAACTAAGTATTCTTCTGGTCCTAGAATCAGAGTTCTGAAATTGGAACTTGGGATAAGAAAGAAAAAGCAATTTATTCATGATCATACTATTAGATTCAAATAAACGTCTTCTGACTCCCCACTTAGCACCCTTTCCATTGAAACACATCATTAGGACACAAAAGGAAACAATGGGAAATGACAGCAAAATTTGCTGTAACTTGGGCAACCTGAAGCCTGAGTTATTCACTTAGAGCCTCTTAGGAGGTATCCCAGGGAAAATGATGTACATGCTGGGCATGAACTTGGCACTTTAACCTGCATACAGGAAATCCTCCTGGAGCAATCTCACCTTGCTTGTCAGCGTGGCATGATAGGGAGCCATAACTGGTTGTTTGCATTCCTACCATCGTATTTAGGGGAGTTGAATATTGGGAAGGATGTTAGTGTATTTTGGATCAAACCGAATCTATCAATAGTGAAAAGAGACAGTGCTGAGAGTGAATTGAGTGAATGCTTGGGAAAGATCAGGTAAGTTTGTCTTCGGGATAAGTGGTGTAGCCTCAGCGCTCACTTTTAGTCTAGGCATGTCATTACTGTGGTAGTTTCCTGTCTTCACAAAGAATTATTTTAAGAGTGATGGTTAGGGATTGGGTAGGGATAACATTTGACTATTTCAGGTCTACATACAAAATGCACAAGAATCAGAGTAAGCAATGATGAAGTCAATTGTTCAATCTTGCCTAGCACTGCCTATCTGGGGTATGCTGGCTGAACAGCTTCTCAGTTCCCAGGCACTGAATTTGAGGATATAGCAACATGTGAAATATGCTGGGTTTTTTTTTTTTGCTAGTTTTTAACCATCTGTTCATATTGGTCACTGCCCATAGCAAGTTTATCATTCAACAGAACAATCACTCCATTCGTCAACTCCAGAAAGGAGCAATTTAATTTGTAAACCAGAGAGGAGGAGTTTTTCCATCGTTGACTATTGTCTTTACATTACAAACCTGTCTTATTCTGACCCACCTAGAAAGGCTCACTTATGAAGCACTTAATAGATGAGTGCTTATAAATCTACTTGAATCCTGGTTGTAGGTTTTTCTCAGTTACAGTAATTAACAAATTTGAAAACTAGAATTAATAAACAATCATAGCAAGTTCAACTTCAATTAACATTAAAATGTTAGTTGGGGTTTTTTTGGCAAACAACTGACATCTAATTAGCATGTTAAGGACTACATCTGTTTAGATATTATTCTGATATCTTAAACATCTTTTCAAAGTGACTTATATAGAGAAGAATTATACTCATCATCAGGCTTTATTTAGAAAATATTTCCCTTTGGTATTATTTTTTTAATTTAATTTAATCTTTCATTGGAGGCCATGGCTGGCATCATGGTTAATCTGTGGGCTTTTTTAGTCTGGTATATATTCCTCATTCTTTTCCTTACATTCTAGAGATAATATTTCTAAAGTCATTAGCGCAGTAACTTCCTTTGTTCCTTCTCCTTGAATTGCATGGTGGTAAAGGATCAACACTAAATGTTTGATTGAATTTCATGGGAATATCTCTAATAATATGAATATATTGAATAGAGCCATCCTAAGGATGTCTAAGGAAGGAGCGCTGGATTTGAACCAAGTGCCTTTCAGCCTCAGTCTTGGCTCTGTTTCTAAATTGTAAAGAAGAAAACGAGTTCAAATCGTGCATCCCTTACTACCTTTGGGATCTTGGGGAAGTCACAACTCCTCCAGGCTTCAGATTTCTTATTGACAAAATGAAGGTGTTGGAATAGAGGGCCTCTTAGGTCTCTTTAGTTCCAAGTTTTTTATCTTGTAATTACTTCGCGAACCTCAGTTTCCTCATCTATGGCAGAAATACCTATGGCCTGCATATTGACTTAGAAATCTACAAAATATTATTGTCTATGTTGTATTGCATTTTGTATATTTTGCTAAACATTCCCCAGTTGCATTTTAACCTGGTTATATAACCCTGTAAATTCTATTAGAATGTATGAATTTTGAGGACAGGAATGATTTTTACTGTTGCCTTTGTATTGCTAGGGTATAGTAAGGACTTAATAAATGCTTATTACATAAATTAATGAATTCATTTTGTTTTCTTCTCCTAGAATTCAAGTTGTGTAAGATCCTTGAGAATAAGGGATGTTTCATTTTTGTTTCTGTATTCCCAGGTCCTAGCTTAGTACCTGCCAGAGACATGTATTTGTGTATACATTTGTATGTGTATTAGTCATTGTTTATTCATTGGTAAAGGGGACTTCCTGTGTAGAAATCCCCTCTATCTAATTAGATGAACAAACCCTCTGGGACTTATATTCTTCGAATGCTATTAGGGGAACTACAACATTAAGCAATTTGCTCATTGCAAGACTAATACTGTGATGCTCTCTAGAGTCTTTCTGCCTATAAGATTAGATCTCTACACTACAACAAATTGTCTCTCACTAGGTGTTGACTGTTGCTAGAATAGAACATGTTGTGGAAAAAGAAGTGAACAACTAGGAGACAGAAGACATGGTTTCTTTCCTCACTCTGTCATTAGCAAGGTGAATGACCTTGAGCAGGACACCTCAAGTTTAGACCACTGTTACCTCCTCTATAAAATAAAGAAGTTAAACTAGATCTGTCCTCACTTAGTATTCGGTCCTGTTTACAAGAAATTATAATGGAGAGTTAACTTGATTTGCAAGAGGTCATCATCTTTTTATCTCTTCAGATTGGGTTGGCAAAGGCCATCACTGCTTCTGCTCTAGCCAGCTGGCCCATTTTCAAGGTATTTGAATGGACTTCATTGGTTTCAAGAGAATTGTCTTTGTCCCTCTGTCCCCAAGGTGCACTGTGCATTCTCTGACTTATGATCCTCTAGCATTTGGAAGGCATTAAACACAACCTGGCATGCTTTGCCAAGGAATCCTACCCTGGAAAGGTAAATTATGCAGAACTTGAATTGAATTATGAAAGAAGTTTATCTGGAGGACTACCCTTCTTATTCCCAACCCTTTCTTGGTAGTGAGTTTTGTGTCATTGCTAATCCTGTAAACACCAGAGAAACATAAAGAAAATGGATATTCCCTTGTTTTTATATTTCAGTTCATCTCTGATTCAATTTGGGTCAATCACTATCTAAGAAGCATCAGTGTCTTGAGCCTAACCATAACTTTACATATTAATTCATCTGATTGAGTTAGTTAACATATGTATAGCATTTTGCACATTTAAAGCTTTATATAAATGTTGGCTATTATTACTGCAGGGAGTGTCATGGCTTTGTTTCAGAAAAGGCATCATCCATTGATCTATATTTTTTGTTCAAAACTGTGTTAAGTGCCTAATATGTTCTAGGTTCTGAGAAAAAATAGAAAAATGTATAAGTGACTGTCAGTCACACAAGTAATAAGTCATAGAAGCAAGATTCAAATGCATCCCTTTGGGAACCAAGTCCAACATTCTCTCTGCTATACTATTCAATGTCTGATTCACCTACACTAGGCTAAGGGGTAGACTAGGAGGGGGACCCCTCCAATGAAAATTTTCAACAAACGAGAACAACAGTCACTCCTAAGTTTTTCTAGAATATTATCAAAACATTATATGAGTGGAAAGTGTTTATGAAGGGGCATAAAGGTAGCCTTCCAACTTTACCCACATCTGCCATTATACCTTATCATACGTTTAAACCCCTATCCCCATCTACCCTCATCTTCCTTCTGAATACCCATATTGATATGAGAATGCATTATGAATATAATGAATTTGACTATAACTTTAACCACGGTTTTTATCTGAGATCTGTTGTCTACTAATGTATGACCTTGATTCAGTCACTTAAAACTTTTTGGCTCTCCGTTTCTCCATCTTTAAAATGGAGATAACATGATACCTATCTTCCTCTAACAGAGTGGTGGCGAGGGTCCAGTAAGATCACCAACCTGAGCTCAAATCCTAGCTCTTCAATTCATTTAAACTCTTTGGGCTCAAATCTCTCACCTGTAAAATGAGGAGTTTGGATTAGACAGTGCATCATTTATTTGGATTCTGTGACTTTCTTTTGTTTCTTTTTGTTCCTCAGCAAAGATAATACTAGAAGATCCACAGGTTTCATCACACTGCTGCCACAAGGATCCGTGCCCCAGGAAAGGTTAAGAATCCATTTTCTTGAGAGTGTTCAAGGTCCTTTTCAGCTCTCAATTAATAGTTTGTTGATCCTATGTATGTTGGAAGGATTTTAGAAAGGTAAAATCCTTAACAAATATTATATTTTATGTTATTAATATTATTGTTTTGTATACTTGTCAATTGAGTCAAAAATCCAGTTAGATCTTTGAATTCAAAGGGTAATATATATGGGGGGAAGGGGATACAGTGTAGTATACACAGATACAGTAACTGGCAGTTTGAATATCTATGTGAAACAGCACAAAATAGGCCTAGAAATCAGTTTTGCAATCATGATGAGAAAAAAAAATACAAGAAGCAATTAGAATAAATTCAAGTAAACTGTGAAAGAGATAATGAGATCCTAATGCCCATGAGATGAGACCATAAGGAATCTCATAGTGAAGAACAGATGAAGAATGAGGATAAGACATTATGAGGATATTGCTAGACAATTTGTGAAGAGGAGGTATCAGTATAGCCTAGTGTGGCTGGTCCAGGGTGGGAATTCAGGAGTGCGGAACCTGTGACCTAGAGGCCACATGTGGTCTTCCAGGTTCTTGGATGCAACCTTTTGACTGAGTCCAAGCTTTACAGAACAAATCCTTTTATCAAGGGTATGAAATTTAGGTTGTCAAAGGGCCACACTTGAGGACTTAGAGGGCCACATGTGGCCTCAAGGCTGCAGGTTCCTATTTATCTAATGTGTAGTATATGGTTGAGTGCTAGGAGGGCTGGGAATAGAATATGGAGAAGTGGAAGCAAGACATTTGCTAGCTTTCTATTTTTTTTTTTTGGTAACTAGGTGTTAAATTTTCTTATAAGTGTTCTGAAGGAGAATTCTGTTAAAATATAAATGTAACTTTTGTTTAAAATTACATACTTATAATCATTGTTATTTAGTTATTTGGTTGATGGTTCATTCATTCATTTACCCATCTATTTATCTATTTTGTTTATTTATTTTGTATCATCTAATTTTCAGTGGCACCCTACAAGTCACATCAATTCTAATTGTCCTAATATATATATATATATATATATATATATAGTGGATAGAAAGCTGGCCACAGAGTCACAAAGAACTAGATTCAAGTCAAGCATGACACAGAAATACTTACTGTGTGACCCTGGGCAAGTCATTTAATTTTTCATATCACTCAACAGCTTTTCTAAGCCTATAAGTAACTCTCCATTCATGGATGAAGTTTCTCACTGAGGGTTCCCTAGTCAATAAAAAAAAGATAAAAGATGGAAAAAGTGATTGGGGGAAAAAAATAATATGCCTACTTCACACTGGTGCTTTGAAAAAATTGCGTTGTAAACTAAAAAGTACTCTAGAAACGTGGATGGTGATAATCTGCTATTGAGAAAAGTATACTGTTTGTGCTAGTTATTGCAGACATAAATGTGAAATGGTTCTTCTCAACTGAAAAGAACTTGAACCTATTGCCTGCAAGTCTTTGTCCACCATCATGAAGTGGAAAATTCCAGAAATTATTAGCCTGACCCAGATCCACTGAGGGGAAATATTTCAGAAATCATATTTAACCTAATCATCTAGGAGAAATGCCCCAGTCATGTTTGTCTCCTTGTGAACTAATCATGTGATGATTTGGATAATGCCTCAGTCTAGAAGTTAAGCTTCTAACTCTATAATTAAGAATGTTATGTTTGCTTTTTTCTTGCTTTTCTTCCTTTCTCTCTCCTTGCCCCCTCTCCCTTTCTTTTTTCTCTTCCTATAATTATCCATTTCTTTCTTTTTTCCTTCCTTTCTCTTTTTTCTTCCTTTCTTCTTTCTTCTTTCCTTCCTTCCTTCTTTGTCTTTTTCTTTCTTCCTTTTTTCTTTCTTTCTTTTTTCCATTTTCTTCCTTCCTTCCTTCCTTCCTTCCTTCCTTTCTTTCTTTCTTTCTTTCTTTTTTTCATCTTTCTTTCTCCAGGAACATGTGCTTGTTTGGGATAGAAAAAAACCAAATCTTAGAATGCTCAACCAAGTCATGGAGCTTGTCCTCAATACACTAGAGCAGTCCTGAGAATTTCAAGTTCTGATATGTCTTCTTATTCACAACATTTCCATTGGAATCTTCATATTCCTTCTCAGGGTCAGGCTGCCACTGATAGAAGCTTTCTGCAGTTTCAACTTGACCCACAAAGAGGCAGTATTTTCAGTCTGGGTCACATTAGCAAAGTGGGTTGTATTTGGAATGTCCAAGAATCTCTTGCCATGAGCATGAAGACATTTTACAAAGTGCCACTAGAAGAGCTTGGGTCCTCAGTAGGTGTAGTTCCCACAGATCTCACAGTTATAGTGGATATTGAGACCTGCACTTTATATAGCCAATAAGGAATGGATTTGCCATCCCAACCTACCTGCAAGATTTGGGGCTTGGAGATCATCTCATTTTCTTCATATTCTCTTACTTCTTACTTACTACTGCTTACTTCTCTCAATTACTTGCTCTTCCCCCTCTCTTTCCTCTCATTTTTGTGCCTATTTCCATTTCACATTTTCATGAGTGAGACTCCATTGTTCCCCCAAAATCTCTACATTTTTGGAGATCTGGGCTTCAAGGCAAGCAATGTCTTGATTTCTTTTAGTATCCCATTTGGTTCCTTGGTTCTCTCCTCTTCCCTCCCCTCTCCTCTCCTCTCCTCTCCTCTCCTCTCTTTTCTCCTTTCTTGTAAATGACACCCAGGAGAAATTTCATAAAACTTAATCATCCATCCTATCCCTCACCTTGCAGTTTGTTTGCATTTGTTTTCCTTTCCTTTACCCATAGCAACTTCTGTAATAATCTATGATGTCAAAGTTTCATATCTTCAGATTGCTTATGTAAAATAAGTGAATGAAAAAAATCTATTAAATTCTTACTGTGACCAAAACACTTTCCTAAACAGTACAAATATAAAAGTAAGAAGGTAGATTAGTATTCATTCCAGAGCCTGACTGAGAGGAAGCCACACCTACTTTCCCAGCATGCTTTCCACTGCCAAAAAATCGAATGAGTTTCTTTCTAAAACTATTTCAAATTTTTAAAAATTATTACTAACAAACAAAAAAGAGAAACTCTGCTCTCAAGGAACTTACATTCTAATGAAAGAAACAATATGTAGGAATGTTTCAGCTTCAGAAAAGATGAAAAGTCCTCTCGGATCCATGGGGTACATGAGTAAAGCAGCTGGTAGCACATCTTCTTTAGTGTTATTTTTATTTATAAAACCATTCAGATTTCTGATATTGAACCATTGGATAGTGTTGAGAACTTTCGTAAAAATAACTTTTTTTTGTTGTTTATTTGTTTGTTTTATCTTCTCCAGTAACTATGCATACTGTTGTGGGAGAGATTGTAGCATCTTCAGAAAAGGTTGCCAAGTAGTAACTGTCCAAAGTTTTATTCTACGGAGGTTGGGCTGGAGGCAATACCAGTAAATGGGGGAGAGGAAGGGAGTTATTTCTAAGGCTATTGGTCTCAATATAATAAGCTTTCTCCATCAAGGACTGAAGGAAAGTAGAAGTGATGGTGCTAATCTGACATACTTGGAGCATGCGCTTCCAAAGCTGACTTGCCTGCCCTGTGGATAATAGGTGTTGGTAATAACTAACACCATATACACAGGGCATAATCTCCTAGATGATGGTTATGAGTGGTAGACTAGAAGCTCAGCTAGTGGATTGGGGTTTCTGACGTTCCTAGAGTTCTTGGGTTTCCTTATCCATTAATGGTATTTTTTGGTGGTAGTGAGATTGGAAGACCCATTTTCCCCAGTTGTTTTCCTCAATGGTGGTTATGAGCATCAGGCTAGAAGACATGGCAGTAGGCTAGAGACTTCTAGCCTCAGGAATTTGGGTCTCAGACTCCTAGGCTGTTTCATTTAACTCTGAGGGTTAAAGGTTAAAGTGATAGTTGTGGTTTACATTATCTGGCACGTGCCACCTCTCTTTTATCTTACTCATTTTCTTTCAAAAAACATATTGGCAAGAAAACAATACTGAATTAAGAGAGTCAGGAGATAATGAAAGTGCTCAGACAAGTGAAAAGACCTGCATTCTAGACCCAACTATATCATTCACTTGCTATGTGCCCTTGAGTCTCATTTTACTAATGAGGAAATTTAATTGGACTAGATATTCTCTAGTTCCACATAGATTAAAGTACATTAGAGAGGCCATTTAATTGAAACCCACTCATTTTATAGAACAAGAGACTGAGTCACAGAAGAGTAGAGTAATTTGCACAAGGACCCACTCTAGTGTCTCTGATATTTTGTAATTCTAATTCACTTTGACTTTCTGTTCTCATTACTTCTAAATTGGCTTCTCCTCCTCCTCCTTCTTCTTTGCAATTTGAATATCTGTCCCTTTTTGACCATCATAGTCATTTAGAGGATAGAATTTGACTCATGTAATAGATAGAGTTGGGAATATAGTCAGGAAGACCTGAATAAGCATCTTGACTCAGACACAGTCTTAGTTTCCTCATCTTTATTGCTTTTTTTAAAGTATTTTATTTATTTATTTTTAGATTTAGACATTTATTTCCACAAAATTTGAGTTCCAATTTTTCTCCCCATCTCTTCCCTCTGCCTACCTCATAACATCTTGCATTCTGATTACCCCTTCCCTCAATGTGCCCTTCCTTCTATCACATCCCACCCTTCCCTTATCCTTATCTTCTCTCTTTTCCTGAAGGGGAAGATAGATTTCTATACCCCATTACCTGTATTTTTATTTCCCAGTTATATGCAATAACAATTCTCAACATTCATTTCTAATACTTTGAATTGCAACTTCTCTTTCTTCCTCCCTCCCCACCCATCAACACTGAGAAGGCAAGCAACTCAATACAGGATATATATTTATCATTTTACATAAGACTTCCATAATATTCATGTGGTGTAAGACTAACCATATTTCCCTCCATCCTACCCTGTTCCGCATTTATTCTATTCTCTCATTTGACCTTGTCCCTTCTCCAAAGTGTTTACTTCTAATTACTCCCTTCTACAATTGGTCTCCCTTTTATCATCCTCCTCACCCCACTTGTCCACTTCTCCCCTACTTTCTTATAGTGTAAGCTAGATTTTCATACCAAATTGAGAGAGCATGTTATTCCCTCTTTAAGCCATATGTGACGAGAGTAAGTTTCACTTTTCTCCTCTTAATTCCTCCCTTTTCTCCTCCATTGAAAAAAGATTTTTCTTATCTGTTTTATGAGTGATAGTTTGCTCCATTCCATTTCTCCCTTTGTCCTCCCGATATATTCCTCTCTCACCCCTTAATTTTATTTTTTATAAATATCATTCCTTCTGATTCAACTCACCCTGTGCTCTCTGTCTGTATGTGTGCATGCGTGCGTGCGTGTGTGTGTGTGTGTGTGTGTGTGTGTGTGTGTGTGTATAATCCCTCCACCTACCCAAATACTGAGAAGAGTCTCAAGTGTTACACATATTATCTTTCCACATAGGAATGTAAACCGTTCAGCTTTAGAAAGTCCTTTATGTTTTCTCTTTCCTGTTTACTTTTCCATGCTTCTCTTGATTCTCATGTTTGAAAGTCAAATTTTCTCTTCAGTTCTGGTTTTCTCACCAAGAATGCTTGAAAGTCCTCTATGTCATTGAATGACTATTTTTTCCCCTGAAATATTACACTCAGTTTTGCTGGGTAAGTGATTCTTAGTTTTAATTCAAGTTCCTTTGACTTCTGGAATATCTTATTCCAAGCCCTTCAGTCCTTTAATGTAGAAGCTGCCAGATCCTGTGTTATCCTGATTGTATTTCTACAATACTCGAATTGTTTCTTTCTAGCTGCTTGCAATACTTTCTCTGACCTGGGAACTCTGAAATTTGGCCACAATATTCCTAGGAGTTTCTCTTTTTGAGTCTCTTTCAGGAAGGGATTGGTGGATTCTTTCAATATTTATTTTGTCCTCTGGTTCTAGAATATCAGGGTAATTTTCCTTGATAATTTCATGAAAGATAATGTTCAAGCTCTTTTTTTGATCATGACTTTCAAGTAGTTCCTTAATTTTTAAACTATCTCTCCTGGATCTATTTTATAGGTCATTTGTTTTTCCAATGAGATATTTTACATTATCTTCTATTTTTTTTCATTCCTTTGGTTTTGTTTTACAACTTCTTGGCTTATCATATAGTCATTAGCTTCCTTGAATTCCACTCTCATTTTTAAAGAACTATTTTCTTCAGTAAGCTTTTGAACCTCCTTTTCTATTAGGCTAATTCTGCTTTCTAAAGCCTTTTTCTCCTCATTGACTTTTTGGACCTCTTTTGCCAACTGAGTTAGCCTATTTTTAAAGATGTTAGTTTCCTCGGCATTTTTTTGGGGTCTCCTTTAGCAAGCTACTGACTTGATTTTCAGGCTCTTTTATGGTCTGAACCCATTGTATATTTGTTTTGGAGGTACTGGATTCAGAAGCTTTGACTTCCTCTGACAATATGCTTTGTTCTTCCTCATCCAAAAGGTTGTAAAGAAATACCTGTTCACCAAGAAAGTAACCTTCAATGGTCTTATTTTTTCCCCTTTTTTGGGGCGTTTTCCCAGCCAGTTACTTGACTTCTGAATCCTTTGTCAAGAGGAGGGTCCTAGAACTCCTGCTCACTCCAGGACCCTGCTCATGGCTGAGATTCAGATCAGTTGCTTTATGTTCAGGGGCTTTATGTTCAGTGCTCCAACAATGGAACAATGGATGCAAGCTGCTTCCTACCTGCTGCTGCCTCCAGAAGCCTCTGCTGCCCAACCTCCACCATTGTGTTAGGCTGGGGCCAGGGGTGAACTTTGCTTCCTTCTTGATCAGGTTGAAAAATCTCTCTCATTGACCTTTGGCAACTGTGGGTTGAGGGATCTTCAAACTGCTGCTGCTTCCAAGGATTTTGTCCTTGAAGCCTGCTCCTGTCCCACTCCTTCCAGAGTTACAAGACTGAGGTTGGACTGGACTCCACTCTGTGTCCAGTGTGACAGACCTTTCCCATCAGCCTTCCCAGTCACCCTGGGCTGGAAATCTCTTCCACTCTGTCTTTCTGTGGCTTCTTCTGCTCTAGAGTTTGTTGAGTGTCTTTCTTTACAGGTATTTTATGGGCTGTGGGGGAAGAGCTAAAGTATGTACATCTTTCTACTCTGCCATCTTAACTCTGCCCCTCTTCCTCATCTAGAAAATAAAATAATAATAACAGAATTTACCTCACAAGGTTGCTTCTAGGATCAAATGAGATAATATGTGTACAGTGTTTTAGAATCCTTAAAGTTATAAATGAATATTAGCTGTAATACACAAATAAACTTTGAAGAAAAACCTCTAAACCTGCATGCACCCTAACCCTCCTAAGGACCAAATACTAGTCAACTCTCATAGTGTAGAGATTATAAGATGATAACTGACATTTACAAATCTTTTAAAAGTTTGTCAAACTTCCATTATGTAGGATGTCCTGAAAATCTTAAAGCAGTTTACGTTTTGATAAAACTATTAAAGCCAGTAAGGCTTAAAACTCACACACTTTGGAGACACTCTGCATTATTGTCCCTAGCAGATGATGAGCCCATGAGTACGAAAAGTTAAGTGACTTACCCATGCTCACGCAACTGGAAAACATTGAAGAAAATATTTGACTTCAAGTTCAGTACTGCTTTTTAATTGTACTTAATTGATTTTACATAGAAATATTTGAGAAGAAAATGTTTATTTTACAATCTTGCCACATTTCTGTACTCTCTAAAGCACTGCAAAAATATAAGTACACAAAATTAAAAGATAATAGAGAATACAGAATAATAAAAAACAGAATAGAGTCTAAAGATCATCAAGTCCAAAATTCTCATTTTACAGAGAAGGAAACTGAGAGAGTGGTTATGTCACTTGCCCAGGGTGACATGGTTAGTAAATGTCTGGGATATGATTTGAACCAATGTCTGCCTGACTCCAACTCCATTGCACTATCTATTATCCTTTCTCTAAAAATATCTTTTGCATCCTCAGCAGCAGTTTATGGGATATTGTACTATTTTTGCTCTGGTCTAGGTGACATTATGATGGGTTAAACATTGGATGTTCCATCAGGGCCTAACAGGACTTCAAGTTGTGGCTTCTTTGTACAACTGTTAAACTGATCCTAAATTGGATTTGGAAATTCCCTGTGTCCTTAACCAAGTAGATTAGGTCAAACTCCTGTACATACACATATAATCCTGTTTCTTCCAATCCCTTCTTCTCTAGGTTGTTCCCTCTGGCATCAGCATTCTCTCCCTCACTGCTGGTTGCTTTGCCACATCCTACAAATATATCATCTCTCCCCTTTCATCAAAAACCTCTTACTTGATCTGTCCATCTTCACTATCAATCTTGCTATAGGATGACTGGTGCCTACACTTCCTTTCCCTTACTCTTTTCTTAACTCTCTACAATCTAGTTTCTGACCTCAACATTCAATTGAAACTACTCTTTTCAAAGTCACCAGTGGTTTCTTAACTGACAAATATACTGGTCATTCTTTTAAAATCCTCCTCTTTCTTTATGTCTCTGCAGTGTGTGACCCTGTCAATCTTTGACAATCAATTCTTCTCCACAATACTCTCTATTTTCTAACTCTTCATGACACACCTTTATTCTGTTTCTCCTTGTACCTTTCTGAACAATACTTCTTAATCTAGTCTTAGATTTTCTAGTCTTACTTCTTATCCAAGTCAATTCCACTAACAGCAGGTGGACAACGTATGTGTCAAATACCCATTTTTGGATTAGAGACAGAGTCTATGGTTTTCCATGTCTGTGTTCTGGGAATCTAGAACAGTGCTTTCAAAGGAAACATTTAACATATTATTTGGACTAAACAATAACACTGATACAATATTAGACAAGTTATTTTATTTTTAGTACTTCAGTTTCTCTCTTTAAAGTTAAAAGATGTTGAAGTAAATGACTTCTAAGTTTCCTTCTAACTCCAACATCGAGTGAGCCAATGATTTTCTCTCACTAGCTGGCCTAATTTTCTCAAATAGCTCTTTGAAACTTCAGAATAACAGGATCCTAAAATATAAAAAATGTTTAAAAAGTCAAAATTCTGGGGTTTTAGTTTCAAGAACATTTGAGTACATTTCCCACCCCATCCCCAGAAAAATATGCATTCTATTGTTTGATAAATGTGGAGACATTTTTTTCTCTTTTTGCCCCTGCTAATTCTCACCAGAATATGTCTTAAACTAAAAAAGGAAAGAAAGTACCATGAGATTTCCGATGAGACTGTTATTTTGAGATTTGTGGTCTAGCATTTCAGACTCAAAAGAGAATTGGCTCACCATTCTAACTGCAGTTACTTGTTTGGATGGAACTACCAAAGTTTCAACAGTGCTAATATTCACCAGATGCTTGGGGGTGGGGATGGGAGTAAAAATCAATATGTACCTATTTTTATTGAAAAGTACACTTCTCAGACTGCACTTTCATAATCTGTCTGAGGTCAAAAAGTATGTGTATTCGTGAACAAAAACACACACACACTATATACACACATGTGAATATACATAAACATATATATGTATACATACATGTGTGTATGTCTATATGCCTATTTATCTATAGCTATCTATATCATGAGAGAGAGAGACAGAGAGACAGAGAGTATCCCTTCCATATCAACTTCTTACCTAACCTCAAGGATTAATTTTAGTGCCAACTTTTCTATGAAACCCTCTTTGAACCTCTCCACCTTCTCATACTCTCATCAAATGGAAGTGATTTCTCCCTCTCTTAAATCATTGCACTTTAAACTTGGCTTACTGTATTCTAATGTGTACATTACTTTCCCATATACACCTTATTACCTCATGAAACCATTATTTTTATTTTTGCTAATGAAATTTCTTTCCCTAATACTTAGCACAAGAATTTAGACTCAGTAGGTGCATAATAAACGTTTGCTCCCAGTTCTGTATTGAGGTATTCAAAGTGATTTCCTCAAAATTCTGTGATGACAGGGATAGAGAAATTTCTATGCCCATCTTATAAATGGGGGACCAGATGGTTAGAGAGACTTTTCTTGTTTAGCATCACATAGCTAATCTATTTCAGTGCCAGAGCTTAGATCTAATCTTTCAGATTATAAATCCAGTGCCCTTCCCCTCTGAACTGCAAAGCTTCACATTGAATGGATTTTTTTTTAAGGTTGACTTTTTTTCAACATAAAAACCAATTCTCTTGAAAGACTTATGTCTCCCAAATTGAGTTAATTATGCCTGCCCCATATTCCAAGAGTCTAATTGGGGAATCACCTTAAAAACCAAGAAAGTCTCCTTTCCTGTTGGTTTTATTATTCAGAGTAAAGAAAAGTAACCTTTCCTTTTTTTCTTCTAAGTGAGAACCCCTAGAGTCTTGGGTGATTCCATTGGGTTCTTGGCCTGGCTGTTTAGACATGACCTTCCTCCACCTTTTAAATCACTGCTGCCTTCTTTGGCAATGTCTGAGCAATTCCATTAGATTCATTAGCGTTTCTAAAGAGGCGTGCTCTGTGGCAGCAGCAGCTGCCTCATGTAATTTGGTATTGCTTCAATTTACTTGGAATTCTGTTTTAATACGCCAGCTGTTGAAGAGACTCCACATACTTACTATGTAAGGGACCACAATCACTATAAAAGCCCTTTTCTTGGCCAACCCTTGGAATGCACTGTTCACTGCAGAAGTAGTCAGCCTGCCTCAGTGCCTGTTTCAAAACCTCATTGTCCTTTCTCATCTGCAGTCTA
Organism: Potorous gilbertii; assembly: GCA_028658325.1. Taxonomy (NCBI): domain Eukaryota; kingdom Metazoa; phylum Chordata; class Mammalia; order Diprotodontia; family Potoroidae; genus Potorous; species Potorous gilbertii. Next base: position 142,520,823 of record CM053769.1, on the reverse strand, counting down.
CTAAATAACCTGAGTTTTAATAAAGATGGTTAAGTGAGGATTTCGTAAATCCCTGGATTCTTGGATCAAGCCTGATTCTTCAAGCGTAGTGTCTGGAACACAGGAAATGATAATTCCACTATATTCTTGGTAAGGCCTTGTCTGGAGAAAAGTGTTCAGTTCTGAGCCCTGTGTTTTAGGAAAAATGTTGAAATGGTGGCAAACATCCTGAAAAGAGAGAGCTCAATTATGGTCCTCCATACTATGTTGTACAATGATTGGTTTAAAAAATAAAGAAGAAAACTTGGCATATTAGAACATCTTTTGGGGGACATAATCAATATGTTTTGGTTTTCTTTGACTACATGTAAGGTGCTATGTGTGTATGTCTGGGTATTTTCTCTTTGTCAGTTGAGGGAAAAGAAAATAAAATTTTGTTAATTAAAATAAAAATCTTAAAAGACCTGAGCATACTTGACTATGATGAAGAAAAACTTTAAGATAGCACAATAGCATTCAAGTACACGCGGACTTTATTATGTGAAAGAAGGATCATATTTACTCTAAAAGACCAACTGATAGATGTTACAGAGAGGCAAATTTGGGCTTGGGAAATCTTTGAATGGGAATGAGTGTGTTTTCTATCACCAGAGATCCTCAAGTGAATGCAAAAAGGTCACTTCTTGAGTGTTGTAGAGAGAATTCCTGTACAGGTAGACTTAGTGGTCCTGCTACATACTTTGTCATACTGTGACAAACTGATGCTTCTTTTAAATTTGACAGAGATTTTGTATGCATATTGTCTATATATTTCTTCACTTTAGTCTCTTGCCAGTTGCTTATCATGGCCTTATATAGTATAACTCTTAAATTGTGTAAAAATAAAAATTCATTGTTTAGACTTTCACCCTGAAAAACAAGGCAAAACCTAGGACAAAGAGAATCAAAAGAAGTTTATCAAGATAACAAAATGTTGACTGACTGATCACATTTAGGTAAGTCCATGTTAGCAAAAGGATATAGTCCATGGTACTTTCCAACATGACAACTGCCAGGTACAAACAGGTAGGGGTTGACTAGCCACATGATGACTCTCAGGTAATATAAAACCTGCAGATTAGGTGAGGCTTCCCCAAACACTGACAGACAAGCCAGTCTGGGAACAATGGATCGCTGAGCTGGTATAACTTTTAATAAGTAGAACACAAGCTCCAGCGGGTCCCACCGAGGAGGAAAGATTCCAAGTATGGAACTAAAGATATGTTCTTTGTCCAAACAATAACAAAAACAACCATTATCACAAGAAACTTAGATATCTGATGACTGTACTGTTATTTGTGGGGTAGCCAAGTGTCAGGGGGTAGAGTACCAGACCTGGAGTGAGGAAGATTCATCTTTGTGGTTCATATCTGATCTCCAACACCTGTTAGCTGTGGGACCCTGGTCAAGAAACTCTACCCTGTTTGCCTCAGTTCCTCATCTATAAAATGGGCTAGAGAAAGAAATAGCAAACCACTCCAGTATCTTTGCCAAGAAAATCCCAAATAGAGTCACAAAAAGTCAGACATGACTAAAAAACAAATCAGTAACAACAACATCAATTGTTATTGACCACTGTGAAAGATTAATCACAGTCTAAAGTAATGACACAGGAACTGGTGGGAGACACCACAAAGAATATGTGGTTTGGTTTGGTTTGGTTTTATGGGAAGATAAAGTTGTCATAAGACAGCAACTGGCCATGGGGGAAAAACAGGTGAAGTTACAAGCTAGATGAGGGTGTGGCTAACTCTCCTGTCCTGCATGGCTAAGTTTAAAGGCATCTTGGGATAAGATTCTTATGTTCTGAGTTGGATAAACTGTGTTTTGTGTTTTCTTTTTACTGTCTATTCTTTGAACACCGGTTGTTAGTAGAGGCACTGATGCTGGTAACCTCAGTCAGTCAATCATTTTGAGAGCTAATGAGAATATATTAAGCCTCTGCTAAGGCGCCAAGCACTATGTTAAGTGCTGAGAATACAAATAAAAGTAAAAAACAAAAAGAGTCCTTGACTTCAAGGAGCTTTTATTCAAAGGAGATGGCATGGATGACAAGATATAAAAAGAAATTCCAAAGGTTAGGGCCTCTGTCCAGGAGCAAGATGAGGAAGTAGAGATTACAGCCTGCTGAGAGATGAAAACATGGGTGGCCTGGTCACCTTCTTAAGTGGAGGCTCTGTAAGGAGCAAAAGGAGCCATTCAATCAGTGGGAGAGGTTACAAAGCCACAGGATACATTTGAAGTGTGAATTTCAAGGCTGAAGTCATGTTCAGCATGATTAGATTTCTGGACATGGTAGAGAAATACAGACTGGAGAGAAAGGAATCCTTTTAGTTCAGGTTCAATGTGGGGAGAAAAGGAGTTATTCATAGGGCATTGAACTGTTACCAAAAGCAGGTCTGCTTACCCCTAAAATAGCAAGGATATGCAAAAGGGATATCTGGGCAATTACCTTTAGTAGATAGAATAAACACAACCCCACTAGTTTCAACTAGTTCACCGGGAGAATGTGTAGAGATAAGTCTGCTGGGCATGGCCCCACATGGGAGGGGAATTATATTACATGACCCTAGGTGATCAAGCTGCTAGATTGCACAGTGTACAGAGGTCCAGTACTGGAGTAAGGAACGTCTGAGTTCAAATTCAGCCTCAAACACTTACTAGCTTGTGTGATGACAGTGGGCAAGTTACTTCACCCTGCATGCCTCTTTTACTCATCTGTAAAATGAATGGGAGAAGGAAATGGAAAACAACATTTTTTTCTTTGCCAAGAAAACTCCAAGGTGGTCAGGAAGAATTCAACATGACTGAACAAGAAAAGTGACCAGTGAGTGGTGAGCAGGAAGCCATATCAACACAGCTAGAGGTTACCAGAAACTGTTTCAAGGGAGGGATAGCTTGAGCCTTTGACTCTACCCCCCACAAAATTGAGTCCTAACTTTATTGACTTTTAGGGGAAATCTAGTTTAAGCCATGTTGCTAGAGGCGGGGAGAGCTAAGACTGTGCAAATTCATACTATCGTGCTGGCTAAGTCCTTTTCTTAAAATCCAAAGTTGTAAACATTTCTACCGAGGGGGAAGAAAGTACCAAGATCCGGATACGCATTGACTAGTAGAAGTGGGGGAGATTAAGAAGTGGTTCCTACTGTAAGTTTCACTCATTTTCCTACCTCTCCTCTGCCCTGCTCTTCTTGATTTTTTCTCATCTTGCTTCCTTTGAGCCCCTCATCTCATATCCATGACATTGTTAAAATCAATCTTTTCTCAGGGTCTTGCCCTAGTGGATGAAGCAAAACTCTGGAGTAAGACAAATGAGTTATTGTAGTAAGCCAAGGCACAAACAAGTGTTGTGGGCAATAAATTTCAAATCTAGCACAGCTTTTGTGGACAAGTTTCCTGATAAGACCAAGATAATGCTAATAGGTGAACATTTCTAAAAGGGATGGATTAATTCCATCTCAACTCACACAGCATGATGGGAAGATTAGATTCATGATAAAAGGATGGAGTCAAAGTGCTTGTGGCTGCCCTTTCCTATGGGCTAATATGTACTCAAAGTCTAAAGAGATTTTAAAATAGACTTCTTTAGATTGTCTCAGCAAAATTTCTGTACTATATCACCCCTTCCCTCACTTGAATTCTGGCTTTCAATTAATTACATGAAATGAATTTCGGTAGCGAACCCTCAAAAACAAGAGAAAATAATCACCATCTTCATTATCTACTACTCTCAAGTATAATCATTTAAGACCTAATTAAGGGTGTCTTAACTCCAAGATCATTCAATCCAAAAATATCTGTTAAATACTTATGTGCCAGCCATTTTGCTGAGCACTGGGGATGTACACAAAGAGGTAAAACACTGTTCCTGTCCTCAAGGAACTAACAATTGAATGTGAGAGACAACCGTCAAACAAATATATGCAGGATAAATAGAAAATGATTAAGAGAGAGAAGGCTCTAGAATTAAGAGAGATTGGGGAAGACTTCCAGAAAAAAAAGTAACATTTTAATTGGGAGTTAAAAAGGAAGGGAAGGAGGTCAATATTCAGAATAGATGAGGGAGAATATACCAGGCATGAGGGATAGTCAGAGAGAATTCTGGGAACAGAGATTCAAGGTACAGTGAGGAGTCCAGTGTCATCATATCTAAGAGTAGATTTAGGGGAATAAGGTTGGAAGGAGTCAAATTATGAAGGACTTTGAATGCCAATCAAGGCATTTTATATTTGATCATTAATCTTACTCTTGGAGGCAGTAGAAAACTGCTGGAGTTTACTGAATAGTGGTTGAATGGAGGACAGATTAGAGTGGGGAGAGATTTGAGGCAGGCAGATATTCCATACAGCTATTGCAATAATCCAAGTGTGAGGAGATGAGTACATATGTATTATAGTGGTGGCAATGTCAGAGGAGAGACAAATTTAAGCAACATAGCAAAGGTGAAATCTATGGACTTTGTCAACCCATTGATCAAGAGGGGTGAGAAAGAATGAGGAATCCAGGATGACTCCTAGGTTGTGAACAAAAGGGACTGGGGAGAATGGTGTTACCCTCTACACTAACAAGGAAGTAGGAACCATTTCTGAATCTTCCTCACTTCTACTAGTCAATGCAAGTATGAGGGAAAGATAATGAGTTCCATTTTGGACATATGAAGAATCAATATATTAAAAGTATTTCTTGAGTTTTACACTTTAACATGAATACAAGTCACATGACATGAATAAACATTGCAGAAATTCCAGTGCGGAATAATTTAGGTTGTGTGGGAAAACAGGAAGTAAGTTTTATTTCCCCACTTTGATGGGGGTTGTGACCTAGAATGGACAGGTTAAAGGTCAGAAACTAATGCACAGGCCCAAGGAGCTGTGTGAGGAAGGGGCTATCAGAGAGGAAAACATGGAGTCACATGGCCAGAGGATGGTATCTTGGGAAATCCAGAGTTCAGAAATCTACAAGGGTCCTGCCTCATCCTGACCCTATCGTAGTCCTTCTGGTGGCCATGTTGAAAGCTACCTGTTCCTTCAGTGGAAGGTATGTAGGCCTTTCCTCCTCTGAATTCCATTTTTAATAAATTTTTATTGATTCTTTTTGTGTGTGTCAAGTTTGTCTCTAACAGGCAGTAATAAATATAAAAACTTTTTAGAACTGAAATGTCTTAACGGAAGCAGATTTGCCAATGGAATTGTAGACAGATTCCCTAATCCTTTCTTCTATGAGCTATTGGGTCTTCTACTTTTATTTATCTGCCTATCTTTTGAATTTCACAGGAAGTACTATTAAAACACATTTAAAAAGCTTTCATTTCTTGAATTCCGAACCTTAAAGAGTTAATTTGAAAAGTAGTCCAGAACATAAAACATCAAGAGGATTAAAATATTTGCTCCTGATTTCTTCCTGATTTTCCTCTCATCCTCAGCTACTAACCCTTATTATTCTTAAAGATCTTTTGAAAATCTAAGAAATGCTAAATAATTTGGAATAAAGAAGACCCTTAATTTAACCTTGATAAAGAAGTTAAATATTCTCGTCCAAATTCAAACATATTTTCACTTAATGGCAGACACTAATAATTCCATTTGAACTTAGCTTCCTTCTTTTTTTTCTAATGATTAGTGCTGTCTATGGAAATATAACTAGCACCTTAATTAGGATCATACAACAAAAGAATCTCCAAATTCTGATGGACATCAGATGATATCTAGTCCAATTTTTACAGCTGCCTCTAATGCATTAGTACCTTCTATAACATAACTGATAAATAGTCATCCAGATTGCACCTAAAAAACTCCAGGGAAACAGAGGCTACTTCTTCCTAAGAGCATCCCAGTTATCTATTTGATAGAAGTCAATTAGGGGGCACAGTGAATAGAATGCTGGACCTATAGTCAGAAAGACTTGAGTCCAAGTATGAGCTTAGACACTTATTGTCTTTGTGACCCTGGGCAGATCAATCCTGTTTGTCTCAGTTTCCTCATCTGTAAAAATGAGCTGGAGGAGAAAATAGTATACCACTCCAGTATCTCTGCCAAGAAACCCCCAAGAGGGGTAATAAAGACTGAGACATAACTGAAAAATGACTGAACAACAAAAAATTATTAAGAATCTTTTTCCTTTTATTCTACTGAAATCCACCATACTTGTAACACCAATATCCTTGTTTTAATTCTGACTCCTGAGATGAAGGAAAACAAGATTAATCCCTCTTCTATATGGTAGTCCTTCTGATATAGTTTAAGGTTTCAACCCTCTCCCTAGTCTTCTCATCTCTAGATTTATGGAGAATTCATTCATTCATTCATTCCTCAAGTTCTCTCAATCATTCTCATTGCCCTCCTCTGGATATGTTCCAGCTTGACAAATGGATTAATGAGTAACTTAATTATTCTTCCCTACTGTGGGACAGCCTACTGTGACATTTACAAAGAATTCAGAAGCAGAAATACCAGTTTACAGCCAAATATTAAGGTATATTTAGAGGTACTTTTTTTTTTTTGCCTCTTGAAGATACAACCTCAAGGAATTAACTACAAAAGGAGGATTATTAAAGAAGAGCTGCAGAGAAACTCAGAAATGCTAAATAACTTTGGGAAAGGGAAATGCTAATTTTGTCTTTCTAAGAGAAGGTAAGATAGCAAATCTGATTCTTAGTCAAATGCAAGCCAGACTGGAGAGCTGCTAGGCATTCTATTATAGAGCCAGCCTCTTCATCAAGATTATCACATAACATTTCAAGTGGTAATGCCAAAGTATCTGCCTCTCTTTTAGGGAAAATCTTGGGCTGATTCTGACTAAACCATGCAGATCAGATCCAAGCAGAGGCAAAAAGACACTTGATAGGTGATTGACTGTAATTGGCAAGTAGAATAGAGCTCTATTTTGGAGAAGAAAGTCAGAAAGCATAATAATTGTTTGCTTAGATTATGCCACAGTTTTTATTATTTTTACAACCTGTCAACAAATTACTTTGTATTATGTAGATGAGTAGGGCTGGATCTGCTTTCTCTTCTATTATATGATAATGAGGGGAAACACATTAGAATGATAGAATCTCAGTGTTGGAATAGATTATAAAGCCTAAAAAAGCAGATCTGTTTTACTTAAACCTAGAGTCTTTTGCAGTATCTGGCACAAGGCTCTATATACACTGAGAACTAAAGAAATGAATTCAAATGTTTCACCACTTGCATTTCCTTTAAAAAACAACCAACAATATTATTGTAGAAAGTATCCATAGGTTTCTCCTGACTGACAAAAGGGTCCTTAACACAAAAAAGTTAAAAGAATAACTTCAACAGAATTACCTTGATGTGAACTGCCTCAGGAGGTGATGAAGTTTCTGATCAATGAAAGTATTTAAGCAAAGACTGGCTGGCCACCTCTTGGGGATATTGCTAAGTATATTCTGAAGAAAGCTTTCTTGTTCACCTTTGGGTTGAATTAGATAACTACTGAAATTCCTTCCAAACTGACAATTTTATGATCAATAAATCTGCCTTCAAGTTACTTCTGCCTTCTGGGACTAAGGAAAAAAGTCATCCAATCCAACCTCTTACACAGATTCAAAATCTGTGTACATTTTCAATGTACTCTAATTCCTTCTTTGTTAGGACAGCAGAGAGGGAGATTTGTTTTATTTTGTTTTGTTTTCCCCCCATTGGTCACCAGATCTGGCATTTATAAGCTGTGTTACCTCATGCCAATCCTATCCATTTTGTTAGTTATATTTTCCTCATCTGTTGAAATGGGCACAATACTATCTTACTAGTGTTAAATGCTTGGTATAAAGAACAAATGAAATAACACACTAGAAAAGTGATCCTAAAAAGCAATAAAAAAACCTCTGTAAATGGTAAGCAAACATAAGGATTATTCTTATTGTTATTTTCATGACTCTAAAAATAACAGCTATCATATATATTACCTATGATGTTCCAGGCATTATGTGAAACATTTTACAAATGTTATTTTATTTAATCCTCACAGCAACACTGGGGTACAGGTGTTATTCCCACCCCCATTTTGACAGTTGAGGAAATGGACAAACAGGTTAAATGACTTGCCCAGGGTCACAAGACTAACGTGTTTCTGAGGCTGTATTTGGAGGCAAGTCTTCCTGACTCCAGGTCAAGCCCTTTGTCCACCACATCACTTAGCTGCTTCCACTAAATTCCTCCTTCGATTCCTCTTTGTGAGTATGAGAAAGGGAAAGTATGAGAGACATAGTTTTCTAGATAATTAATCATCAGTTTATTAATTGTGGTTACCAGATAATCAATAAGTTGAGGTCAACGGCCCTCTCAGAAACCAAAGATGAACTTTATGGCCATTGAGTACTTGAATATGCTTGGAAAAGTTGTTGTGCCTGACTGGTGGGAGTCAACTCTGATTGGTTACCAATTAATGAGTCTATTTTAATGAAAAGTGGCCTTATTGCAATGAGGAACAGGGACTTTGATCATGTCACTCTTAAATAAAAAAACTCATTTCTATGCATTCCATTCCTCACTCTGGCAATCTAGACTAAAGGGTCTAATCTCTACCTACTCCTACCTGAATAGAACACAGTGGGTCAAAAAATTGCCTAGGTAAGATTTTCTTTACTCTTTCATCAGAAAGAAACTTTCCCAGTTGGACAAGATCCCACCCCAGGTTGAGGAAAATGTTAATCCAATTTCATCATCATCACCATCATCAT
>CM053769.1:142470510-142511604 GCA_028658325.1 Potorous gilbertii | reverse complement strand
TTTCAATGGGTTAAAGCTACTATATTTAATAATGGATATGTGTTAGGAAGGTAGAAAAGATGGTTAGGGAAGAATTTAATAGGAAAATTGCCCATCTGAATCACCTTAAAGAATATATGAACTTATCCTAAATCAGGAAGGGGTTAATCTCCTCCATCAATCTCCTTCTTTTGTCCTGCCCTTACCTGTGGAAGTCCTGATTCCTCCTGAAACTTCAGTTATTGCTGTGAGAATTTACCCAGAGTTTAAAAATAATGTATCAGAGAACCCTGGGTAAGTTAGCTCTAAGGACAGAGAAGACATGCATCTTGCTGCAGATTTATTCAAGTTGCCTCTCTGTGTGGAAACTGGTTAAAGACATCTATGACATGCCATAAAGAAAAAAAAAAGACTTAATAGAAGCATACATTGATATCTGAGGACTGGCTTAGTTCCTAAACCACAGAATCTAAGGTACCTAGTTCAATCAGTCAATACCTGAATTCAGTTCTCTCCATAAAGGGATACCCAGAAACAACTAAAGTCATTCCATCCTACCTTTGTGGATCTCTGCTTACAAGGACATTTTCTTTTACATAAAACCTAAATGTGCCTCTTGCAATTTCTGAAAACAGTCCAAATTGAACCTCTCCCCAAGAGAGAACTTTAAGTAGATGAAGACAGTTATTTTATTCCTTTTTTTTTCTCTTTTGATTCTCCATAATTCACTTTCCCTGTTCTGTTAACTTTTTCTCACAAGGCATACTTTCTAGACCTTATGTCCTTTGCTAAAATCTAGGTAAGTCATGTTTGTGCTATTTCCTATCCATGTCAGATGCTATTTTGACATGATATCTTCCTGATGAAATTGTGGTGAGTGTAGTCAAGACTTCGTTTTTTTTCTAAAGGTATTCCCCAACTATCTCTTTAACAACAAGGGACAGAATTTTGCCAGGAACTAAATACTAGTACACTGTGCTATAGTTAGCATTCTCCACTCTCTTCCCTTTTTTGGAAATTAGGACATTTGCCCTTCTTCAGTCTTCTATTACCAGTCTTTCATTCATCAAGTTCTTACAAAGACTGATGACAGTCCTATTTCCCAATATTTTCCGGTATATAATTCTTCCGCAACTGTGACCTGGCCTGATATGTGGCGTCGTAAATTATAATATATTCTTATTATTTCCTCATAGAATTTAGAGATATTCATGGCTACTCAGTATCTCAGAGACACTGATTCCCTTATTCTTTTTGACTTAGGTATTTATGAAAACCTTTTTGACCTTAGAGGGAATGTAAAAAAGAGACAGACACTCTAAGATTGGAACTTCTTTTCTCTCATCCATCTTTATTCAATTATAACATTTATAATGTCCCTACTATTTTTAACGCACACTGTTAGAACCTCCTCCCCATTCTGTATGTGTGTGTGTGAATGTGTATGTACGTGGCAAGCATCTTTTAAATGCCATTAAAAGACTCAAAATTTTAATAGTTTTTATTAACACTATCCTGCTTGACTACAAAAGGCCCTAAGTTCTAGTTTACTCCCAGAGCTGAATATTTTATTCTGCCTGCTAGTATATTGCTACTTTTGGCTGCTATTTTCAATCTTCTCCTAAGCCGGACCATACCCCATTTCTCCTGCTTCTTCTTTCTTTAGTCCATTCATAAAATGGAAGTTTCTTGAGAAGACTGACTTGTTCTTATATGATTTCTGCACAGTTCAACATAAGATGACTGATGAGTTCATGAGTTTACTACCAGTATTTTTTGTCATTAAATTTTGCCTTCAACTTAGTTGGTATATGTCTGTTTTCCTTTACAGAAAAAGAAAGTCTTTGGGAAATGATTTCCTGATTGGTTCCTTCACATATGTAGTTCACACAAATTATTCTTCCCTTTCTTTTTGCCATAACTATAAATATATCAGTACCAATGACTTCATAATACTTTATTACTGATCCATCAAATTATATGTATTTTCCAGGAATTCTACCACTACATCGAAAAGCAGCCAAGAGACCAGCTAGTTCTCTTTGATAGTCATATAATGAGAATTTCACAGAAAAAAAAAGTCATATTACCAATATTCCTCTCTAAAATAGGGAAATTAAATATAGGTGGATGCAAGTGGTTGCTAGACTCAGATTCGACACTTGGGAAAATGGCAGCTATTGGATTATGTGGATGTGTTGGGAGTAGTAGCAATGTCATGAAAATCTAATGTTATTTTTCAAAAATGAAAGTAAGGACATTTGGATTCTATTCCAACTACGACATATGCATGATTTTAGAACAGATATTCTTAGCCTTGTTTTTGGAGTCAGGGATCCTTTTGATAATTGTGTAAAGTCTATAGACTCATGCTCAGACTTTTTAGAAAAGGATAAAATTATATATAATATATATGTTTACAAACGAATCCCATTATATTTAAATGAATTTATTAAAATGCTTTATAACTGTAGCAGAGGAGTAGGCTTCATATGTGTAGAGATATCTACATTCTGCAAGACACACTTGTTACTATCAAGAGAGTCAGAAGATATATATATATATATATATATATATATATATACATACATACATACATACATACTTCTTTAAAGATTGTGAAGATATAATCAGATTTCATCTGACTTCTGATTGCCTCATCATTTCTATGGGGAAGGGAAACTCCAAGCTCTAAGTCTAAAGCTTGACCCTTTTCCCATCATACCAGTTCCATAATAAACATACATAGAGAATAGTAGGGAGAAAATTATACAAATTATAGTGAACTAGAAATCAGAGAAAGTATACCAGATAGCACAGAATGATGCTCTCCCATTAAGAGTGAGATAACCCAGTTCAGTGAAGAGAGAGTGCCCTGAATCTCACTCAAGGAGAAACTCCCCAAAGTATCTCACGTAGCAAGGTGGGGGAAAAGACATGATGAATACCGCTAGCTCCTCCTATGTGTTCCCAGAACCTTTTCCTTTATAAACCTGAAGTGTGGTTGGCCTCTTCCATCTTATCTCTAATTTGAAAGCGAGGAGTGTCTGAGGTGATGACACTTGAAAAAGAATCAAAGTGTTACTGTTCCCAAAGGAGACTGGCCCTGAAGAGACCCGAAGAGGGACTCCTACTCAATGAGATACCCAAAGAAGAATCAAAGGGAAATGGCAAAAGTTTGAGTTCTCTCTCCTCTCATCAACTCTGTCCCACTCCTCCTAGATATTAGGGCCTCTGTCTCTACCAATAAGGAAAAGTCTCATATCAATCAACCTTGGGATAGAGATTACGTAAAGTTTACAGAATATGGTCAAAATTCTGCCTTAGAAAATTTCTGTGCCAGATTTCCTGTAAAATAAATTATTTAGGTTAGATTTAATTCAGTTGGACATATATTTATTAAATACCTACTGTGTGTACAATTAGGTTAGTACTGTGTCTTGAGTACATGCAAAAATTAAGTAGATACATGACTATTCATCTCATGGAACTTACAATCTCATTGGAAGATAAGGTACACATTCAAAACCTTAAATCAAATTAGATAATTATGAGAAAGTTCAAAGTTCTGAATTTGGTTCTGGTAAGGAAAAGTATTTTCTAATTGGAAATACCAAATTATCTCGGGAGAAAATTACATTTACATGACCAAGGTCCTTCTTTCCAGAAAGTATGGCATGTAAGATGAGAGTAACCATGACTTGAAGAGAGTATGTGATATTAGTCTCTCTGCCATGGACAACTTATTGTTACCAATGCTCAAAATGAAGAAAGAATCTTAAGAAATATAAGTTATAAGGGATTTGAAGAATGTCTTTCCATTCCTCCAGTTATCAGAGAATATTAGATTTTCTTTGTAAAAGAAAATGGAAAATGGACATCAATTCAGAAAAAAGAAAAAGTCCAGGCAAATGAGAAAGAAACTGGAAATGAAGAAGAAGAGGGTTGTACTGCACTGAAAAATTGGAGACAAGTAATATGAGATTTTCCCCACAAGGGACAGGGGACCTCTGAGCAAGAAGGAGACTGTTCTCCCTGGAATAAAGATATATGGAATGCTCTATCAGTTGGAAGGTCGTTCACTAAAGTTTATAGAAATAAGAGATGAGAGCTGGTTGGTGGTTCCTTGCTGAGTGAACTCCCATCTGTTAATCTTAACTATCAACCTGAGACCATAAACAGAGAAGCTTATGATCACCCTAAGGCATGAATCTAGGCTGTGACAAAGAAAAGAAGGGCTAATTTTCCAAACCTGAGGAGTGCCATCCACTTTTGGTGACTACCACGAATGTAACTGATATTAACAGTAAACATGTAGAAGACATTCGTAAGGGCAATGAAATCTTGGGCAAGACACGGAAGACCTTAGAGTTTCAGGTGGTCTTTTCCTCCTAGCTTCCAACTCAAAAGAGAAAAAAAATTATAGTTTTGAATATCTGGTGCAGAAAACAGTTTTGGATTTCTGAGTCATTATTTAAAGTACAGAAATGAGGGATTGCTGGCCAGGGGAAAATATACCTTGTAAGGGCTGGCTAAGGATCTGTTTTCCTGAAATGTTTCAGATCTGATAGAAGCGTTTTTAATAAAGGAAAGAGAAAAAGAAAATAGTCTGTGCATATTCATTGAGCAAACCATAATAGTAGCAGGGGTTCTATGACAATTTGGTGAACCCTTCTAACAATAATAGTTTTTGAAATTCTTTAGTTAAAACATATACGATTACAAAGAAATCGATTATGTTTAAAGGCAATTCTAGATAGATAAAACACATATACAAATCAATTGGTACATAATATACATATTATAGATAACATACGTGTTAACCATTTAGCAACAATAAGAAATTCAAAGGACAACCCCAACATAAAGAATATTAAGAGGAAAAAGAATGGTAGAGATACAGAGAAAATCAAAGGCCATAAAATCCAAGAGAAGAATCAACAAAGAATGTATATTAAAATGGATAAGTCCGAGATTCTTATATAAGGAGGTAAATTTGACCCCTGAGACTTGATAGGTTGTTATCATTTAGCCATTTCAGTCATGTTTGAGTCTCTGTGATCTCATTTTAGGGTTTTCTGGGCAAAGATACTGAAGAAGTTTGCCTTTTCCTTCTCCAGCTCATCTTATAGATGAGGAAACTGAAGCAAAAGGGTTAGGTGACTTGCCCAGGGTCAGAAACCTAGTAAGTGTTTAAGGCTAGATACGATCCCAGGAGGACAAGTCTCACTCACTCCAGACATGGCACTCTATCCACTGGGTCACCTGGCTGCCCAGACTTGGTTGGAATAGTCCCCAAATTGGAACCTGACCCTGGAAGGCTATAAATTATCAAAAAGGAACAGAATATGTCAAAGGGAATTTATATTAAGTATATTCTTGTAAAATGCAAAAGTCAGATCTGGAAAGCCTGGTGATGAATATTTCCTGTGGAGGTGGAAACAGATGTGATCAAATTAATAGAGAAAGACTTCAAAAATCAGACCAAATGAGGGAATGTTGGGCAAACTGGGTGTGTTTATCCTGGAGAAGAGAATTAGGCATGATCTATTCACTGTGTCCAACTATTTGAAAATTTGTCATGGAACAAAAAGAAGAAAAGAGAAGAAGCAAAAAATTTACCCTGCTTGGCCCTAAAGAGCAGGGCTAGAGTCACTGAATGGAAGTGTCACACGTAAACTGAGGCTTGATTTAAAGAACAAACTTCTGAACAATTAGTGCTATCTTAAAGTGGAAGGAGGTTATTGATTCCTCTTTACTGGAGCTCTTTAATGAAGGTGAATGACCATTTGTTAGGTAGGTTGTAGATGCTGTTGTAGCCCCTTACTTAGGAGCTGTTTCTGTGATTTGGCCTTTGAGGACCATTTCAGCTTTGAGATCTGTAACTGGAAAATGAACCTTGAAGAAGAGATAGGAAGAGAACAGGGAAAGATGGATGGGAAAAGAGGACTGATGGTTTAAAAGGACATAAGCAATGGCCTGGAGGGGAAAACAGTTATTCATCTTGCTAACTGATCTCTTCCTCTCTCTCTCTCTCTCTCTCTCTCTCTCTCTCTCTCTCTCTCTCTCTCTCTCTCCCTTTCTGCCTCTTGCTCTGTCAATCTCTCTCTCTCTCTCTATCTCTCTGTCTCTGTCTCTTCTCCCTCTCTACACACATATAAATGTAACATATATACATATATATATATATATATTGATCATGATTCTCCAACTGAGAAGCAAATTTGGAAGCGAGGTGATGGGATAAGACTGATAGTGGTGACTTAAGCCACAACCCTCTCCCTGCCTACAGCTTTCTTCTTTTATTTATTTTTTTTGGAGTAATTGGATAATTACAGGCTCCAGACAAAGCCTTCCTTTCCACAGTCTTTCAATATTGAATCAAATATGATTCAGAGCCTCAGACTTCCTTTTGGTGTTTTTACTTGGAAGAGTGGGCTTGGCTGGTTATTTGATCAAGATCCTCCAGTTGTGAGAGACTGACAAAGATAATTCTATTCCAGACCTAAAGTATTCTGATTCTATATCTTCTGGAATTTAGAAAATGCCCTTTTTACTTGTTTTGTTTTAGTTTCTGACATTTTTCTAGCCATATTAAACAAAGCATTTACAGATCAAAGACCTAGAAGGGACCTTAGGGAGTACATAATTCAAACCCTTCTTTTGAAAGAATGAATGAAGGAAGCAGTCACTTTGTGGAAAGTCTGGGCCTGTAAATAGAAAAGCAAAAATGTTTCTACTCTGTGGAAATTGTCTTTTTATTGTGGAGAGACAGATAAGAAAACTGAGGCCTAAAGTGTGAAGGGTAACCTTTATCTTTATTAATTTATAACAGGGAAGAAAATAAGCATTTACATAGCATCTATTGTAAGATATGCAATGCTAAAATTTAGCAACAATACTAAATGCTTTACAAATATGATCTTATTTCAGAATCACAACAACCCAGATGGGGTATGTGATGCTATTATCTTCTTTTTTTCATAGCTGAAGAAACTGAGACAAATCAAGGTAAGTGAGTTGCCTACCATCACACAGCTAGTAAACCTCTAAGGTCATATTGGAACTCAGATCTATCCTGACTCCAGGTCCAATGTTCTATCGACTACACCACCTAGCTACCACAGCATAAGAAGAAATTAATGCCTAGGAAACTAGCATCAAGTGGTCATTCCAGAATTCAAACCCTGTTACTTTGTTTTGTATAATCCAATTACCAGTCACTAACTATTGCTTTTGGAAAGGTATTGCTAGAATTTGGTTGAATTTCTAGTTTGATGGGTAAATATACTGTTTATGGAGAAATCTGTAAAACTCAGTCTTTGGTGGGAAAGGTCTCTACCTCCCAGCACAATGAAGTAATTTTTTTTACTTAGTTGATAAAATATAAGTAATTTTACAGTGTTCCTATTGTTCTATACTTTTACCGCCAGCAGTTACAATAGTTCATACTTATATAGGTCTTTAAAAGATACATACTGGACAAGAGTATAAGGTAAGTAATGTAGACATTGTTATTCTATGCATTTTTCAAATTAGGAAGGATGCTTACAGAGATGTTGTGTGCAAAGTTGCATGGTGAAAAAGTATCAGAACAAGGGATTGAAAAAAATTCACGTACTTATTTGCCTATAACTAGCTGCCTTTCGATGTTTCCTGCTTTTGAGAGGTCAAGAGAGGAGGTGATGGTGGAAGATTTATTATTTCAATGGTGTAGGTAGCTCCTTATGAAAAAATTCCCCTTGTCAGAAGAAATGTAGTCCTGGGCCACAGAGAGTTTATAATACTTTCTCAGGTTTATTCACAGCCAATTTGTATCCATGGTGAGACTTGAACTCAGGAAAACTGGTTCCAAGGATGACTATCCAATCCTGCATATTGCCTCCCATGTCACATTTTATTCATAAGAAATGACAATGCTCAAGGTATGATGGATGGGCATTTTGGGGAGCTAAGAAAGAGCTTCTTAGACAAGAGCTGTCAAATATCTAGCTGCAAGAAAACCTTAGCATTCTTCAATGAGGCCAAAACCACTTTCAAAGATAATAGGGAAATATTTACAAAGTAGAAAAAAAAAGAATACAATAAAACGTATATGCTATTATTACATGGTTTTCTAAATCAACACGTACCTGCAGGGATCCTTATGTTGTTCAATCATGTCCAACTCTTCATGACCCCATTTGGGGTTGTCTTGGCAAAAATGCCAGAGTGATTTGCCATCATTTCTTTCTCCAGTTCATTTTACAGATGAGGAAACTGAGGCAAATAAGGCTAAGTAACTTGCTTAGCATCATACCCCATAAATATCTGAAATCAGGGATATTAATCTTCCAGACTGCAAATCTAGTCCTCTATCCACTGTTTTCTAGCTGCCCATAGAACAGGGTTTATGTAGAGTGTAAGTGGCTTCCATTGCTATTTGAGTTTGACATCGCTGCCTAAGCCTACAGAAGGAAGAGAAATAATGGATTTTTTACATAAACATTCATCAAGCATGTTTTGCATTAAAGTGTTACTAGAAAGAAAAAACCCAACAAATAAGACTAAATTATGTATGTAATTAATGTCTTATATCCGTCTACCCACAAGACGCTTCCATCTTTAGGGAGTAACATTTAGTAATTTTATCAAAACCTACTCTTGATTTGCACAGAAATAGCTAATGCTTTTAGAGAAGATTAAGGTTCGGGAATATTCTCTCAACCTCAGCTCAGCATCATCATTTTCAATGATTCAGTCTTTAGGAAGAGCACACATTCCTGTCCATTGGAGGAGAATTACAGTCAAGGGCCATTATAAAGCACATGGCTAGACCAGAAATCACTATTTGCCCAGGGGAGGGTGCCTTTCTCGTTATGCACGGAAAGCCTGTAATAGAAGTAACTCAGTTATGGCTGTGGCATCCCTGGAGTTCTGTAGAATCATGAATGAAGAAAAATAATGTTATTCCTAATTGTATTCTTTCTGTGATTAAAAGGAATGGTATATTCTCTGCAATATCTAAATTTTTATTATGACAGAGAACTCAGAGACTTAAGGAACAGTAAGAGATGGAAAGAATCTTTTCCAAGTAGGCAAAAGCTAGAATAGAACTTGTGGGATTGTGTAGGATGTTCAAGCTTCAAAAGATCTTAAAAATTATAAAATTTAATGGCCTTACTTTATAGATAAGGAAATTGAGACACAAAAACGTTGTGACTGTCTCAGGGTAAAGGAATGTTATAAAGAAAATGTATGTGTTTTGGGGGGAACCAAGTATTCTAATTCTTACTGTGTCACAAAGTTCATAGAGTTAGCCAAATAAAATGTCAAGTAGATCAATATCCCATTGACAGGTATCACAGGAAGTTTTATTCTATGGGTAAAATGTTTAAATGTAGATCATAATCTAAAGACTTCCCGTGCTTGATTGGCCATGTAGGCAAAGCCAGTCAGGAATGTTACCACCACGGATGTCACCACTGTGCTTTTTACTAAATTTTATTTCTTTACTAGTTGCTAAATTTTACTTTTCATCCATGAAAATGTAAAAATAGATGGCTGTGTTTCAGTTGTTGTTCACTTATGTTTTAGTTGTGTTCCACTCTTTGTGATGTCATTTTGGGTTTTCTTGGCAAAAATACTACAGTGCCGTTTTCTTCTCCAGCTTATTTTACAGTTGAGGAAACTGAAGCAAACAGGATTAAGTGACTTACCCAGGATCACATAGCTAGGAAGTGTCTGAGGCTGGATTGGAACTCAGGAAGATGAGACTTCCAGACTACAGATCCAACACTCAAGATGCCCAAGCATACGTTATCCTCCATTAAAATATAAATAAAATAAAAGTAAATAAAATAAAATAAAGATTCATTTTAGGATATGTTATAGAAGCATATTTAAATCCTCTATTTAGTTTTCTGTAGAAATATTCAGAAATATTGTTTATCCAGCCTAAGATATTTTCTAGACTTTCCCTTTTATTCAAGTGAAAACAACAAAACTAATTTTTTCCTTTGAAATGGAGTAAAGGTTCATGAACAAACTCGATTCTTGTCAAGATGATGTCCTTGCTTACCCACCCACCTGAAGTGATTAGCTTGGTGACTCCCAGGGAACTAGGATTTCCGTTTTGAAGTTCAAGGTTAAGATACTGATCGCAGAAAGGAATTCTTAATGGGAATCGATGTGGGAAGGGACTGAGTGGTAACAATTCTGAAATGTTACCGCAAAATGGTATTTCAACATATTATGATCTTTTACTATGAATGTTAATTGAAATCATCTTGGGGCAGAGATTCATGGCAGAGGGAATGGATGTTTATGCCATTTTCGGAAATGTCTCTCTAAACTAAAATGACTTGGAGATAACTTTATTTTTTTTCTGGCAGATCACAGAGTATTTTATTGGTAGTAACATATTTGACAATGTGGATGAACATTCTTAGAATCTTTTACCTGGAAAAGACTTTAGGAGTTATTCAATCCAGTCCTTATTCACAAGAAATCATCTTCCAATCTCTGCTTGAATGTCTTGGAGTTGAGGAGCTTGCTACATTTTTTACGGCTACTTATTTCATTGTTGGGGTAGCAGGTTATAATTTATAGGCATTTACTGAAAATGTAAGTATACCCACAAATTCATCAAGCATCTCTGATTAAAATTACATTAAAATTTATTTAGCAAGTAACTTTTTTGAATCAAAGTAATTTTAACGTTGATTCTGGGACTCAACCATGCCACATTGCTTTTTTCTTCAACAAAACTGAAGGGAGAAATTAAAAGAAAATAAGATCTGTGATTTTGTTGGCATAAGGAACTCTGCTAGTATGGAAACTCCTAATACAAACTTGGGTCAAAATTTTCTCTGCAACCTATAGTCTTGAGAGGAGCCAAGAGCACTGAGAGATCAAATGATTTGCCCAGGGTTACTCAGCCAGTATGTGTGAGAGGTTGTTTTCTGTCCTTTGTTTTCAAAGAGGACCAATCATTGCAGGATGATGTCTTGACTTGTTTGTGAATTGGATTTGAGAGGCAGAATTGCCTCTCTCAATTAGTCTGACTCTATCTTCCAGAGCCATCAAAGTTTAATGACAAGACAAAAGTCAGGACAACTTGGCAATGGTGTGGGCTTCAGTGTGTGTTCTGTAGACAATGTCTGACCAAGTTCTAAGACCTCACAGTACCTACTTCATCTGACTTCATGAGCTTTGGAACAAATTTTTCTCATGGGTTCATTTCACCCAGGGGGAAGACTTCATATGCTTGGAGAAGACATCTCCTAATTTATCAATGGGTTGAAGACTGTTGTTTATCTGGTTTAGCATGTCTGCTTAGATGGTTTTACTGGGGTATGACTACTGTGCATGCTATAGCTTCTTGGAACCACAGGTGAGAGCTGGGTGAACAGTTGAACAGCAAAAGATACATTAGCAGCCCTGGAAAAGATTCAGCAAACCTTTCCACCAGAAGTACTAATCCAATCCTGTACACCTCATATGAGAAGTAGGACTTGAGTCAAGGTTTTCCTGCCTCTATGCACTATGCCACCATGCCTTTAACTTCAAAGACATTTCATAAAATCATAGATTCTAGAATGTGTCAGCAGTCACCTGATGCCTTCATTATCCTCTACAAGTGATCCTTCGACTTCTGCTTGCAGACCTCCAGAGAATGGGAACTCATTGTCATTCTTTCTTACAAACTTTGGAATTGATTGTGTGACATGGCAGACACTGGCACAGGACTGCTCAGCATGGCATGCCCATATCAGAGCAAGTTCTATGCTTTGTGAGTAAAGCATCATTGAAACAGCTCAAAGGGAATGCAGAATCTGCAGATTTAGAGTAGCTAACACCAAAATGTCCACATGAACCATTTGTGCCCAACCTGTGTTGAAGCATTCTGAGCTCATATTGGTTTGATCAGCCACAGTAGGACTCATTGAAACTTGACTCTGCCAAAGCGATGTCATTCTGGTCCTCTTTGAGAACGAAGGACAGCAATCAACCACCCATCCCAAAACAGTTTATTTCATCATTAGCCAGATTTTATTGATGTAGTGACCTGAAACATGTCTTCTTGTGACCTCCAATCTTTACTTGTAGCTCTACCCTCTGGAATCACAATCAAGCTGGATATCTACTCATCCTTAAGCATGCCACCTCTGGAGTCAGGACTCATCTTCCTGAGTTCAAATCTCAATTCACACACTTCCTAGCTGTGTGACTGTGGGCAAGTTACTTAATCCTGTTTGTCTGTTTCCTCATCTGTAAAATAAGCTTGAAAAGGAAATTACAAATCTTTTCCAAGAAAACCTCAAATGGGGTCATGAAGATTCATAGACTTAAATGACTGAACAACCACAAATATGTCACTCATCAGATTCACTCTTTCTATAAAATAAATTCTAAGTAAGTCAAAATTCCTCAGCAACACCTGTATAAGATGAGTAGATTTTGGCTGTGAGATGGGGCAGTATATTGATCCAAACATTTGCATTTAATAATAAGTGTCATATATAAAGGTCAAGTCAACTGGAATTTATTAATAACCAACTATTATGTTCTAAGTACTGTGCTATGGACTGGGAATACAAAAGAAAAAAATGACAGTTCCTGCCCTCAAGAGCTCTTAATCTAGAGGTGGAAATAATATGCAACCAAATGAATACAAACCAGCTATAGAAGGGACAGACTTGAATTAATCAGCAGAGATAAACACAGATAATGAAAATCAGTCTGATGATTCTGGACAGACTGAACTGGCATATAATCATGTATGTCATCTTTCTGGAGACCTTCCATTGCATTATTTTTGGCTAAATTAATGGATTAGACTGAATGTATAAATTCTTCCATGGAGGAAGGGTCAATTAAGTAGGTAGATTATTAAGGAAGATTGATTATATGGGTAAATTTGATTGATAGATTTAATTGATAGGTATTTAGACTGATAGGCAAAGAGATAGGATAGTCGCTTGGCTAATTGGAATGTTATATTTCAAATCTAATAGTACATTCTGTTTAAAAATCAGCCATCTGTTTGAATTGTTCTAAAATAATAGAAAAGTAGATAGCTAAGTAACATATTTTACTCTTGCTAAAGCACATGAAGTTTAAAAATACCAAAGAGTCACATATTTATAGCTGGAAAGAACCTCTGAGATCATATAGTATTGTGGAACTGAGGCATACAAAGATTTAGTATCACAGGTAACACAGGTAAGAAGTACCAGAGATAGGAATCAGCTGCTAGAATGGGAATTAACACAATTTAACTTCAAACCAAGCTCTTTTTATATGAGACTTAAAAAAATTGAAAAGATCACTAAAAAATCCAAAAGTCTAGCATGAAGTTCATAGGGTACAACAGGAGACCACTACTACCCTATTTATAGGGTACTATTTGTTTTTGTGGAGAAAGAACCGGTTTTGGAATGAGAGGATTTTGGTCCAAACTTTCTCATTGTAATTCAGACTCTCGTACAAGAAAACATAAAGCAGTAATTGGGGCATTAAGTGAGGACTAGCACCTTGGTTGTGAATAGTTCCCAAATCCTTTTTCAGGGCAGCTCATCCACCTTTGGAGTCCACCTGTCTCCCAACTCTCACTTGTAGCTCCAAGAAGTTACAGCATGCATAGCGACCACACCCCAGTAAAATCTTCTTGGCAGACAGGCTAAGCCAAGTTTAGGGTAACCATCCTGGCTTCAAATCCATTGGCAGTTAGGGGGGGTGCGAAGAACACAAAGACTTCCCCCAGCAGAATGGTCAGATGAGATCAATTTGTTCTGATGGCCATGAATGTGCCAGGAACGGACACTCTGGAGCTCTCAGAGCTTGGTCAGACATTGAAGATGCCAAGGTCATCTATTGTATCCTGGGCTATTATCAACTATCTTGACTTCAGTTCTGCCACTGGACTTCAATAACTCTGGAAGAGATAGTGAGGCTGGCAACTTGCAACTCTGTGCCTCACTAACGTCCAATTCATGAACAAGTCAAGATACCACCAGATGTCATTGGTCCTCTTTGAAAACAAAGGGTAAACACTAACAAGAAGACACTGTCTATTGGAGACACTATTTCTTTATCAGTAAAATAAGGACATTTAATTAGACAATCTCCATGGTCTCTTCTAGCTCTTTGTTCCTATGACTAACAAGCTAAAATTTCAGCTTCTGCTTTATTCATCATGCAAAGTTGGACAAGTTCTCACAACCCTAGCACCTGCTCACAACTCTCATAGCTTCACACATCCACACACACACACATACACACAGGTCCAGCTAGGGGATGATTTCAAGATCAGCTTATTTGTATATCAATCTCCTGATGGGTATAAAAAAAATAACAAATAAATGTGTGTGCACACACATGTATGTATGTGCATGTGTATGGCATCATATATAATCTATACATATTTATTTATTCATTTTTGTATGCCCACCAGGAGACTCTGATACACAAACAGGCTGATCTTTCAGTCATCTCCTACCTGGACCTATCTGGAACCTTACCCTACCTCCATCACTTTTTTTCTTTTGTAGCTTCTTAGTAACCTACTCTTTCTCCCTTCATCAAATCATAGTTTTCCAACTAAGATTACCCTGGTTTCTGAGGAAGGAAGAAGAGTAAAGGAGGTAATGGATCATTTACTTCCCTTAACTCATCCTGTACATGTGTGGATTTTATTAGCTTCATTTGCTTTGTTTTACTTTGTTTTGTGTTTGATCTGGGGTTGTAGGAGTCTTTGATTTTTTTTTATTAGCCTTGTAGAAATCTAATACTTCCTGCCATACATTTAGACTTAACAGATTTAGCCTCTAGATCCAACGTTTTTGATCTGAACCAAATATCTCATCTCTAAAATAGGAACTATTTCACTCCAGAACATAAGCTCTTTCCTATGTTTCTTTTATGTTTTCTCTAAAGAAAAATAATTAGTAAATCACAACAAATAGCTCATGGTGGCCAACAGTTTTTTCCACATTTTGTTACTTAGGAAAGGAAGACAAAATGAGGGGCTAGGGAGGGAACAAAGCTTTTACAGCCCTGCATATATTCTCAAGCCACCTAACAGTATTAAATAGAGACAGAGAATGAGAAAGTGAATGACTCAGGAATAAATGGAATATGGATCCCTCTGCTCTCCGGATAAGGAGGTAAGCATGGTGGCTTGGGGTATTGCATATCTCCTTTGCTCATGACTGACTGCTCTGATCTCTGTCCACAGTTATTCTCCCCTCATTTTAGCAGACAGTCCCAGAGTGTTCCTTCTAGTTCCACAGGACCTCTCTTTACAAATATCTCTGAAAACATCCTCACATTCTCCCTATTTTTCTTCTTGGTTTTCCTAACCATAAACTCACCAAAAGTTGTAGGGGAGACAAAGCTTAGGAACCTGGACAACACCTATCCTTCCTTCAGTCTCTTCATCCATTTCAGGCAACAGTCAGTATATCATAGGAACAAGAAATTTTAAGCCTCTAATTCCACCTTTGCTAAGATTTCTATGACATTACTTCCATTAGCTGATGGAAGCAATAAGAATATAAAGTATTATTAATATTAAATCACTTTCCTATGGGCAAAAAGCTATATATAACATATTATATATATGTAAATTTTCTTTTTAAAAGTACAGGTAAACTTTACAAACTCTACCGATCTGAGGAAGAATGTTCCAGGTGTGTCATGATCCTCTGAGTGGTGATGATTTGTCCTGAGGTGACCAGTGAAACAGACATCTGCCCAGCCCTCTGTTTTGCTTGTCTCTTTGAGAGCTACCAAATCTGCCAGCAGAGACCTTTCTTCACCTGATCAATTTCTTTTCTAAATGAGCTTCCATAGAGGTCAGCCATCAGTAAACCTCTGTCAAACCATCTCTTTCCAATGACCCTTTTTAATGACAGGCATCTGAATTAGACTGTAATGTGATGTCACTTTCAATTAGACACTTCAATTTAGACCCAGCCATAAAGAACTATCAGACCAGGATAAATAATTTTCTTCTGTAACAAATCAGTCTCTTTTTGAAATGACCAAGAAGCTTCTTTTAGTGTGTGTTTTCTTCCAAGTTTTGCTTTCATTATTCATACTCCTCCCCAGGCTAATATAAAAGACACAAAACAAGACAAAACAAAACTCAGATACTGCATTTTCTTCACAAAATCCCTATGAGGGAGAAAGGAAGAATAATAGTAACTTACACTTTAAGGTTGGCAAAAAGCATCATTTAATCCTCCTCCCAATGACCTGGAAAGTAGATATTATTACCCCATTTTATAGATGAGGAAACTGAGGCAAATAGCTTCCTTAAGGTCACACAGTGTCAGAAGCCACGTTTGATATCTGTTCTTCCTAACTCCAGGTTCAGTCCTTTATCATAGAGATTAAATACACACACACACACACACACACACACACACACACACACACAATAACTGAATCTACCCTCTTGCTTTTGTAAGTACACAGTTTCTGACACTTTAAGATGATGAGTGTGATTTTTTTTCCCCTCTTTGAAAGGTAAAATCTTAAAGCCAGATGAAACAAGCTCCTTCTGCATGGAATTAGAATAATAACCTCTTGGAATCTCACAGCTGGAAATAGCCTTGGAGGTCATCTAGTCCAACCCAATGTCTGATACATGAATTTTCTCTAAAACATTCCCAAATGGTTTTCTATCCTTCGTTTGAACATCACAGAAGGATCTTATCTGGCACTGTATTCCATTCCATTTAAATTTTAATGTGCCCCATGGGTGTCATATTTATAGTGGTTAGTTCTATTAGGAACTTCTTTTTAATGAGCTATACCATGTCTCCTTATAACTTTTACTTTTTGATTCTATTTGCATCATGATTGATTTATTTTGTCTTCTAAAATTCTATATATATTTAGAGCAGGAAGACTTTTTTTCCAGGTTACATTTAAGATATTTGGCATACTATGGTATAGAATTACTCTTTAATAACAACAACAACAAAAAAATCAAAATCTATTTATCCTAAAGTATATCATCTTTTCCAAAGTAGTCACCTTGGAGTATTCTATACTTATTTCAACAATGTTGCCATTGTACATTAGAAATAAGAATATTTCTTGTGGGCTTATCTTCAGAGTATAAAGAATATTTTTAATCTCTTCATTTAATGTTAGCAAATGTTTGTCTTTGACAGTTGTTTTAATTATTACAAATACCCAAAATATACTGAAGATCTGCCATATAAAGAAGGTAACTATATTAGAAACCATTTTCAAGCAGAATAGGGTCATAGTTATATCTTTTTCATATCTTACCATTGGATTCTGAATAAAAGGAACCTGATTTCAAGATCCAGCTCTGCCACTTCCTAGATACAGTGTAATGAATGAGTCAGTGGACCAGTTTCATCTTTCTTTTCCTGATATGTAATATGGGAACAGCAATACTTGTACTATCTACTTCAAGTGAGTCCTTTTCATCTTAAAGGATACAAAAAATTTAGCTGCACCATTTAAAATATAACCTCTGAATATGGGAATGTTCATCATTGCTAGTTTAAATAGGAGTCTAGATACTACATGGGGCATTGCCATTCACACAGAATAAAATTGCAGAATTTCTCAAGGTGATGACTTTCATGATAGCAGCATGCATGAGAGTGAATAAGTTCAGATCCACTTGTTACAAAAAGAAAGCAAGTAAGGAAGGAAGAAACTGAGAGATGGAAAGAAAGCAATGAACAGTAGGAAAGAAGGAAGGAAGGAAGGAAGGAAGGAAGGAAGGAAGGAAGGAAGGAAGGAAGGAAGGAAGGAAGGAAGGAAGGAAGGAAGGGAGGGAGGGAGGGAGGGAGGAAAGACAAGAAAGAAAGAAGGAAAAGAAAGAAGGAAGGAAAGGAAGAACAAAATAATGAAAAAAAGAGAAAGAATGTCTTATTTCCTTACAGTCACACTTCATAATCTATAGAAAAGAAAACTGACTTTCTCCTGGCAGAGATGTTCATGAATATGTTTCTCCACATCCAAACTCACAGGCCTATAGAGATGTCATCTGGCTGGGTAAGCATACCCCATCAAGATGATGAATACATGGTGATACTTTCATACCATGAACTTCTTATTCTTTCCATCCTCCTTCCTTCTCTTGGACAAATGTATCCTTCAAGATTTCTCCTCCTTTATTTTTCCTCCACAAAATATTTGAAATAGTAAGAGGAATACAATTTGAACCTTTGATTTGAGCATTGATGAAAGAGTTATCAGGTAGTGATCAACTATGGCTGTTTTCTCAGAATTGTCACAGATATGCTATTCTTCAAGGCAGCTGGTTTCATGATGGTGGTGGTTTAAGTCGTTCCTAACATTCTTCAGTATTACTCAAGTCTCCTCCTCTTCCTCCTCCTCTTCCAACAACATTTAATATAATACTTCAATGTTTGTGAAGCACCTTAAAATGTCATCTCATTTGATCCAAGATCTCTGAGATAGATTCTATTAATGTCTCCACCTTACAAATGAAGACGCTAAGGTAAACAGAGGTTTAGACACCTACCCAAAGTCACATAGCCAGTGTCTGAAGCTGTAACTGAATTCAGATCTTCCTGACTGTAGGTCTAGTACTTTGTTTACTGTGTCACGGAGCTCAGCCTTCTCCCTCCAGCACTTCCACTTTTCCTGAAAACCATAGGGAAAGAGATGATTTCCCCTTTCTGGAGATGTTTCATTTTTTTTTATGAAAGAGTTGGATTAGTTTCCAATTTTACCTCAGGCTCTGGCACTGGACTGACCAGTGAAGGCTCTGTCTGGAAAGCATGTACAAAATGGTATTTGCTGAGACTATTTCAGGGAACACAAGAGTCTATATATTGAGCACAGTCTCCCCTACAAGGGTATAAAAGCATAGATTGTACTAATGAGGGGAAAGAAGGTTCAACCATTGGCTCTCTAGAGATCAAAAAGATATTCTTGAACCTTTTAAGTCATCAAGAAAGAAAAAACAGAGCAATTTAGCCATTTGGTGCCTTTTGTGTATGAAATCAACTATGCCAGCTCCCTTCTAATAGGTTTTACTTCAATATCCAATAAACAGACAGATACAGTCACAAATTATCTGGGCCTACTCTGATGTGGAAAGCTCATTATGGATGGATGGATGGATGGGTTTGGAATTCTTCTGCATAGAGATGATAGTTGAAACTACTGGTAAGCTCACGGTGAAAGATTGTATCATTGTACAAGAAAAGAAGGCTCAAGACTGAGTTTTATGGGATGTTTAAAATTAGTGACCTAGGAGCTAGTGAGTTAAAGTTAGTGAACTAGGAGAAAGATGGTGGAGATCCAGGAAACCAGAATGAAAAAGAATGATTAGAAATAGGAGATTTTATTATACTGAGCCACTAAGAAGTCAGTATATCCCAGAGAGAGTTATTCCAAAGTATCATAATATACAGAGATCAAGAAGGATGAGGATTAGGAAAAATATTGCATTAACAAATAAGGGATAATATTTAAACTCAGAGAAAAAATTCACTCAGAGTATTACTGAATGATTAGTAAATGAGTAAATAGTAAGACATAAATACCTGTTTAGGATATTGCTTCTGAAAGGGAGATTAGCTTAGGTGATGATAGGGTCCAAAAAACCTTTTTCTTTTTGTTCTTTTATTTTGTTTTTCCCTTTGGATGAAGGTAACCTGGATATGATTATAGATAGAAGGAAAGGATCCGTTAGATAAGGAAAGATTAAAGATGACAGAGAGGAGAGGATAGTTGACCAAAGCTCTCAAGGGGGAAAGAGAGATGAGATTCAAAGCCAAAATAACATGTGTTGACCTTTCTAAAGAGAAGGGTCATTTCTTCATCAGAGACTAGATCAAAGGTGAAGAGAATGGGGGAATGACATAGAGAGTTTTGAGAACATAGAATAAGAGGAAGGAAGTAACGCTGGGACTGGTCACTGCTGAGGCAAAGGACCATTGATAAAAATAGATCCCTATGGGGATAGAGCCCCATGGTATAGGAATGTTCCCTCCTGTTCCTTCATACCACTGTGTTTCTATTATGAAGGATGTGGAAGTGTATCCTGAGATCAATCATTCCCAGGGAGAGATTTGGTTCAACAAGTACATATACATGTCCTCAAATGATGCTATTGGTGAACTGGGTCAAAGACCTGATTATTCCACCTTATTTTGAGTTCTAGGTCTAAACTCCTGATACTTACTAGTTAACACTAGATTTTTTAAGAAATCTATTATGCATATGTCTAGTAAATACCTATTTATTTACATGTTTTCTCCCCGTATTTACTGCTTGATGGCAGGGACAATTTTTGCATTTTTTGTTTTCCTTTGTATCCCCAGTACTTAGCAGAATTCTTGGCACATAATAAGCCCTAAATAAATGCTTACTGACTTACCGACTCCCTCCTTGGGACAATGAGGATGATGATATTTTACTTCCCTCGCAGGTATATTGCAAGGAAAGACCTTTGTAAAACATAAAGAACTCAAGAAATATGAGTTATTTTCATTTTGGAAGTCATATTTTTCTCCCAAGATGATTTCTGGACTCCCAGTCAGGGAAGGTAACAGTATAGTTAAGTGCCTCATATGACAGTTAGGAAGATAGAGCCCCAGACTAACGACGTCAGCAATCAGTTTCAATTGTATAAGGAAAGAACACCTCCACTGTCACTGTTTCTAATTAACAGAGTGATACATGGCACTATGTAGTACAAATAGCAGATGGTTTTAGAAAAGGCATAAAATAAACGTCAGTTGCACAAAAGCTGACAAGAAATAATTCTAATCACACCACAGACTTTGGAATGTGGTATGTTTTCCACTTGGTAGTTAAACTATTGTGAAGCATATATTCCCTGAAAAGAGAGAACGGGGAAAGTTTGCAAAACTACAATGACGCCTGGATATTTTTTGCAATGAATGTCAGAAAATTTAGTCAGTATTATTTTTAGGTAAATTGCCCCCAAATTTAAAATGTTTTCATGTGTTTTCATCTCCTCATGAGACAGCTTGGTTGCTTAGTCCATAGAAACTTAATCTTTGAGCCCAGAAGACCTGGGTTAAAGTCCTACTTCAGATATGTGTGTATTAAGAGTGTGACCCTGGGCAGTTAATTTAATTTCTTACTTCTCTCCATGGACTCTAGCAAGACAGAGAAAAAGACAGATACATAGGTATATAAAGTATGTATTAATTGCTGTGTGCCTGGCACTGTACTAAAACCTGGGGAAATAAATACAAACAAGACAGTTTCTAATCTCAAAGGGATTTCCTTTCCTAAGGAAATACGCATTTATTAACTGCCTACTCCTCATGACACCCCTGGAAGATAGGTGCTATTAGTATCATCCCCATCTTACCGATGGGAAAAGTGAGTCAGACAGAGCTCAAGTGACTCACCCAGGGTCACACAGCTAGGAGGGCATTCCTCTGATTCCAAGTCTAGGGCTTTAGCCACTGGGCCACCTTTTTGTAGGTTTACTTTCTTACGGCATAAGATAACTCAGAAAGGGTAGCTGGAAAAAATCCAAGTGTGGATATGAGCACTTTGAACAAGGTGGAAAAGTCTGAAGAAACAGGAATATAGGGAACTCCCTAAGATTGTTGTTGTCCTTGTCTGTCCGTTGTTCTTCAAGAGAACCATGGCATCAGAGAAGGTACCAACCTGAATGGCAAAGGAAGGTGGTTTTTGTTTGTTTTGTTTTTAATCTGGTGTTTTCTTGTGACAATGAAATCACAAGTCCAGGCCCTGTCTGAAATCCACACTAGGTCTCAAACTTGCTTTAGGGTTCATGAGGCCGTCTCAGACAGATGCTACATAAGAAATGCTTATGCTTTGTCCCAAATTGCTGTGGTAAAGAAGACCTTGTTGTACTCTCCAATCACAGGGACAGGTCAAGCTGAGCATAGCTGATGAACACCTTGGGGAAGGGAAATCTCAGGCATCTCACACAGTTCCCCTGGCCTTCTTCCCAGAGATCAGTGTACCAAGAAAGATACACACACACACACACACACACACACACACACACACACACACACACACACCTCACATCTTTCCCAAACCTAGGAGATTTCTGTGAATTTGAATCATTCTCTCCAAAGAAGTAAATCTTCCAAATTGCTGAGTAAAGCATCTAGGACTGAACTCTACCACTTTCCTAAGTCAAGATGGTGACTTATCTAATTGGTACAAATTTTACCACTACCCCCTGTCAATGGCACTTACCACTGAAGCTCTCAGTATCTCTTTGACAGTTTGTTTACAGTGGGTATTTCATTTTTCAAGGTGTAAATGATTTCACTCCACTTTGTATCTGCTGACCTGCTTGGTTTCATTTCCTCAGGATAAGCTCATCATTTCTAAACTCACCACTAGGCTTACATGGAACATATATGAAATTTATATAGAATAGAAAGTAGACTCTCAGCTTATTTCCCATTGCACCCACTGCTCTCCTTGGTTCTAACTCCACAGAACAAAAGATCCTCTACTGCCCTCCACTCTGATTTTTTGTTTCCTTTTGTGTATGGTATCCCCCTTTAGATTATAAACTCCTTGAGGGAAGGGATTATCTTTTCTTTTATTAATTGTATCCCCTGCATTTAGCAGTAGTCTAAGTTAGTAAAGGTTTATTGGATTGGATTTAAATAATAATTAATTTAATAATTTAAATAATAATTCACATTTCTTTAGCACTTTATTATTGACAAATCATTTTCTTCACAGCAAAATTATGAGGGAGGTTGCAAATGTTATCATTCCCATTTTGCAAATGCGGAATCTCAGGCTTATGAGTGAAATGATATGTTGGAGTCAGGGTGGGGATCCTCATACAGCTCCAAGATGTTCCTTGCACAGCCTCAATAATTATTCAGCACACACTATTGAAAATCCTTTAACATTATGTTTTAGAGTACTGCTGGAGTATCATTTTGACTTGCAAAACTTTCTAGTGTTAGTAACTTCAGTCCTCAAACAGATTCACAAGAATACAAAAGATGATCTTTAATCTAATGTAAAATGTCTTATATTATCATACATTTGAAATGAAATCAGCATGACCCACTTCTTTCAGCAAATGTGGTGCTGTGTCAGGTTTGCTAATCCATTTGAAGTCACGGCTATGTAATTTTTGCTCCTTGGAAACTTTCCACACTTCCCAAGACTTCTTTTGTCCTGTCAGATAAAACAGTAGAAGTTGAATTTCATAAGAGTGTTTGAAAATGCAACAAAAATAAAAGAATTTTAAATATGTAAAATTCATTATAGAATCCAGAGAATTAAAAAAAAAAGTTAAGGAACAAGCCCCTAAAGGAAATTGGCTCATAAATGGACCTTGTTTTCTGAATGATCATCACCATCTAGTCTTAATTTGTTGCTTCATCATTTTCAATTGTGTCTGACTCTTTGTGACCCCATTTGGGTTTCTATTGGCAACGATACTAGTCTGGTTTGCCATTTCCAAATAAGGAAACTAAGGCAAGCAGGGTCAAGTGACTTGCCAAGGGTTACAAAGCTGGGAAGTGTCTGACGTCAGATATAACTCAGGAAGATGAGTCCAGACCCAGCACTCTATCTCCACTGCTCTGCCTAGTTGTCCTGGTCTTAATTAAGAACTTCTAAATTTATCTGTAGCCACCTATTTAATCTGAAATGATGGGTGTCAATCTGTCACATGGTCTGAGCTAACCAATGTGGATGTGCTTCAAATCAGGGTCAAGGAAGCAGAAGATCAGGCAAACAACTCCCAACACAGAAATGCCAGCTGTTCTCTAACCTAGGCTTGCTCCCTTCTTGCCCCTTGTGTGTACTTTATCTCTTTTATTTACAAACTTGATGATGGCCTTCTTTATACCTCTCTTACCTATGCAGACGGATTTTGAGCTGATCTAATTGAACATTGAGTACAAATACCTTTGACTTACCATAAAGGATCTTCAGACCAGTAGAGTAATTGTTTGAACCACTCCATCCAAAGGCTGCTGATTAATGAATCGCAGCTCTAAAATTATTATGTGACCTGTGGAAAATCTTATAATCTCTCTAAACTTTGGATTCATAATCTTCAAAATGGTGTTGATAGTATTTATACACCTACATCACAGATTTGTTTAGAGGACAGCATTTTATGAACCATAAAATGTTATAGTAAAATGAGATAGGATTAGTATTCATATTAACCTGCAGCAGGTATTCTTAGTCCAGGAAGGAGGGAGGTGTCTATGAACATTTAAAAATATTTTGGTAACTGTATTTCAATAAAATGGCTTTCTTTTGTGATCACCTGCATTTAATTTTATGCTTTTAAAAGCATTATCCTAAGAAGAAGTTCATACATTTCATCAAACTGCCAGAGGAGTCCAAGACACAAGAATAGAGAAAGTGATTTAATGAAATGTATGATAACCTGTTATTGACACTGTTACATTCAGCAACTTTATCAAAGGTTTGAATGAAGGCATCCTTATCAAATAGTGGATGCTAAAGATCTAAGAAGAAAACAATGTCTCAGGGAAAAGATTGACATTCCAAAAAAACCCCCAAAAAACCCAAAACAACAACTACACAGTGGACTTGGGCGAATAACATTACATTTATTCCTATTGAATTTATTTTCAAGTCCTACATTTGGGGTGAGAAACCAAGCTGCGTAAGAGCAGGATAGAGGAGATTTTAGTTAGACTTGGCTAACTCATGTGTAAAAGATCTGGTTTCAGAATTCTATAGGGTCAGTATAAGGCAACAGTGTAGTAAGATAACCGAGAAAAATAACACACCTTTATAATGCATTAATGGATGTTTGAAGAGCAGTGAAATTTGAATTAGGTGGAATACAGCACTGAAAGCATCAGAGATTTTTGTTTTGTTTTTGTTAGAAAGAATATGCATAAAAAGGCATCAATGGTCCCTCTTCCTGTTTCACCTAACCTTGGTCCTCTACCTTATTTTATTTCCATGCTAGTCAAAGGGAGAACAATGGTTCTCACTGCAACAACCTCCCAAATGACTTTTGGGGAGTCTTAGGGATCAGAATTCCTGAAATTGCTTTTGGGGATAGAGGTTCACAAATAGGAATTAAAGTAGAAATTCTTATTGGTACTAAAATTGATGGTAGTTGGGGAACAGGGACTTTGAGTCATCCCAAGAAAGCAGGAATAAGGGAATAGACTTGATTTTAGCCTTGACCTTTCTCTTTGGTTACTTGAATGAGTATAGTAACCCGTAACTCTTGGAATTATGGGTTAAAAAGTGTCAGACTACCTGTGCTTATAGAGATATTCTATTCAGTGCACTTCAGCAGAGAAAAGGAGACAGAAGGGACAGGGAGAGGAGACAGAAAGAGAGACATAGAGATAGAGAGGGAGCCCTTTAGAGTCAGCCAGATAGAGAGACTTAAGGGTCAGAGACTTAAGAGAGAGCCTGATGAACAGAAGCCCAGACAGAACCTAAAGAGGGGAAGTCCAGCAGATGGTAGTAAAGAGCAACTTATCATCCATAAGATCAGTGGAGTTACCCAATAGTGACAATATGACACACGCAGCACTTGAAACACATACTCTCCCTCCATGTATGTGTGCTAGAGTATTCTATAGTCATCTGCATTATCTGCATTTATACCCTCACTTGTTCTTTTCCCTTATTGTTTTCATTGCAATGTTGTTTATTATTTTTTTTAATTTAAACTAGTGTGTCCTCTGACTGACTGATAAAGTGAATTCATTTATGGGAAGTTAATGAGCTATGATTTTCAATGTATACCTAGAACCCTAGATTATCCGATCCTATTCATACCACATCCTAAGTAATATTAAATCTTATTGCTTCCCTTATAAAGAATGCTAGAAGAAAATGGTTTTGTCAAAACACCTGAAATACTGTTTCTAATTCTGGCTAACACATTTTAAGGGAGACACTGAGAATCTGGAGTTTAGAGAAGATGTACTAGTAGGAGGAAAAACTGGAATTTTTTATTTTGGAGAAGCCGTAGAAAGAATAGTTTTTCAGTTTTCAAGGATCTGAAAACTTTTGAAGAAGAAATGCCTTTGTTTTGTTTGGCTCTAGAGGGCAGAAGCAGGATCAGTGGAAGGAAGTCACATGGACCTATATTTTGATCTAACAAAGATAATTAAAATTATCCCACAATGGAAGAGTCTGCTCCAAATGATAATGAATTCCCTATCACTGGTTATGAGAAATAAAAACAGTATAATAATGTAAGAGATAATTTTAATAGGGATGTCTGTTTCATTAATGGTTAGACTAGTTGCTCTGTTGGTAATTTATAGATTTAAGAGTGTATAATTCTATATTAGCCATAATAAACAAGCTTTTAGAATTAAGAAAATTAACTGACTCATACCATTTTTTGGTACTTACTCCCCAAGTAAGATGGAGGCCATTCATTGAAGAACTTTCTCAGTCCTTACCTTGTAAGTTGATGGATTTCTCTGAGATTTTCAGAACACTGAATCCTGTTAATGGAAATAACAAGTAATGTTGGATGCCAGACACAAGAACATCACCCTCCTTGGCAATAAACCCATAAAAAAAGTATCTTTGCATGTGGAGCAAAGCCAATTAAGTCTGGATGCACTGCAGATTCAGCACAAATACAAAGTGAACTTCCGTGAATGGCAGAGTTGGAAAAATGCTAGCAAATGAAGTATACGATAAGGCACACAAATCTTGAAGAGTATTTCGAGAAAACGATGATGCCATGGGAAACTTGTTGGAAAGAGTGGGTGATTGCGGCCCTAATGCACTCCTCCTATGTCAAGTCATTGGCATGCATTATTTATGTGTGCATAGCAATTTTTAACCTGGGAGCTGCAGAGATACATAAGCCAGGGAAACGTCAGGGACTTTGCAGTTCAGTCAAGGAGGAATGTGAATTAGGGCATGCTACTCTCATCTGTAACCTGTTCAATTCAAGGAGAAAAGAAAGAGCAGAAAATAATAGAGGCAGTTGTCCCATAAACTCATTGTGCTGTCTCTTCTGGCACTACTTAGAGATGGGGTAAGGGTGCAGGCAAAGGCCATATCTAAAATCCCTTCACAATATGGACAGTAAAAACAGAAGGAGAAACAAGACCACAAGCAAGCTCTCATGCTTGACTCTGGGTTCTCCCTTGGAAACGAGGTCCTGAAGGTCCTACCAAGGAGGAAGCTTGCTTAATGATAGCAAAGATCCACGTGTCCATCAGTAGAGAAACAAACCGGTTACCTGTAGCAAGACTCATTACAATAGCCACTGGGGAAGAATATTGTCCTTGCATTCATTAATGACAATCACTCCTTACTCTGTGGACAATCTGTTATCTGCATATGTGAAAGGAGGCTACATACCGATGGAAACCCCAAATCCCTCAGATGGTGACTACTTGCATCCTACTAATACCTTCATCTCTTTTTCTTCCTTCCTTTCCCCCTTCCTTCCTTGTTCCTTCCCTCCTTTCTTCCTCCCTTCTTTTCTTTCTTCCTTCCTTTCTTTCTTTCTCTTCCCTTTTTCCATTCTTCCCTCTATTCTTCCTTCCATTCTTTCTTTCTTCCTTCCTTCCTTCCTTCCTTCCTTTCTTTCTTTCTTTCTTCCTTCCTTCCTTCCTTCCTTTCTTGCTTTCCTTCTTTCTTTCTTTCCTGTGATTTCACCAGGTTAGAAAACTCTCTGGTGAGGAAATTCCCTTTTTGAATATAATTTAACAGTTCCTCTGTAAATTTTAGAGTTAAAGAATTGTCTGGAAGTATTGAGGGGTTAAAGACTGTCTGATGGTTAAACAACCAGTATATATGAGTTTAACTTCTTCCTGATCCTTGCTGAATGTCTATCTTCACTGCCAAACTACTCCTCAATTAAAAAAAAAACCTCACCAACATTTAGGTAAAAAAATATAGATTTACAAAGAATTACATAGAGCCCTGTAAAGTAGGTGGTGCATATAACAATCATGCATATAACTTATTTTATGCACGAGGAAACTGAGCTTCAAGGAGGCTATTCAGTGTTTTAATTAACATTTTATTTTAAGTCCTTTGATTCCAGATTTCCTGGTTTTTCTATTACAACATGACCTAGACAGGATGTAGTTTTACAACAAAAATTTATCAGTAACCAAAGTATTTAACAAAATGTGCAGGTCTTTTAGGGCAAAGGCATCAGCACTCAGGCAATGAATATAGGTTGTAAGCAGATAGCAAAGAGGTATAACATAAGTTAATCATGAAGATACAGCAGGATCCAAGGAGAAAAACATGAAAGTGAGGGCTAAGATATGGTATCCTTTCATGAAAGCAGATATTGGACTATGTTTGCATGTATATAGAGGTTAATTTTCACACCAGCTTGTTCATTTCAGTGAACATACTGGTATATTTTGAGTCCTGGCATTTGGGGCTAACCCTACTCTTTCTATTTGAGTCTAAGATGTGTATAGCTAAGGGCCAGGACTAACCTTTTCCTGAATAGGAAAGATCTGTTTGTGTGGCAGCTCTCCTCCACACCAAATAACAACGTCTTCTTTTAATAGCATTCAAGAAGAGAGGCATTGAAGAGAGCTCAACCTGGCTTGTAAGATATGATTGTTAAATTTTTATTGTGAGCATTTACACCTAGGAAATTGGAAAATGCTACAAATTAGGCCTTCATTTATTATTTCCTTGTTTGCCCAAACTTAAGATAGTGATGAAGTAAATGTTAATAACACAGAACAAATTCAAAAGTGTATTAAGATACTTTAAGCAAACACCTCAATAACCTAATAACTTATTGTTATGGTGACTGAAAGTCCTGAGATGAAATCATATCTGTCCTCAAATCAGCTGACAGATTAGCTTACCTAGAAACCTGTAATACTCAAGCCAATAAGAAACTTATTGCTAAACAGACTAGGGGTAACTCAAGAAAATCACAAAAGGGACTGGTCTACTTAAGTCTTCCCTTGTTCTTAAATGATCTTACCCCAAATATACTGAGTAGGTGGATGGATATTTCTTAATGTTCATTTCACTGGGTATACCTAACATTTGCATCCTACTGTCTGGAGCTAGCCCTACTCCTCCTATTTATGAATCCAAGAAATGGACAGCATGCTGCTGGGACTACCCTTTCTTGAATAGAAAAAAATCTATGTTTCAGCTCTCTGCCACACCAGCTAACAATGTCTTCTTTTAATAGTATTAAAGAAGGGATGTGCTACTGATATGATACAGCTGTGCATATGTCTCATTTTCTTATTAAATAGTGAACTCAAGTCAGATGTCATGTCATTTCTCATATTTTTATTGCCTTTCCTGAACAGAAGACTATGCATAAAAAGGCACTGAATAAATCTATTTTTGAATTAAAGTATGACATGAGATTTACCTTAATTATAATACTAGATAATTCACTGAACCCCACTCTCATAAATGTAGTGCCCTTGTTTAATTGTTGTCTGACTTAATGAAACCTTATGGAATTTATAGGATTTAAGACATTTTTAGATAACATCTGTTCATTCGTTAGCATCCTTCATTGATGCAGTACAGACCCAGACCCATAGATCATTAGAGCTGACCACCCCATTTTCTTCATTACATAGTGGAGAAAACAGTGGTTTGAATCCATGATCTATCATCTGTTTGTTTGGGAGGGGCACAGTTTGGGCAAGACCCTTAAATTCTCAGAACTTGGGCTTCCTCAGCTATAACTGGTCAAAATTACTTTTGTCAATTTTGTTAAACCATTTTTTCAGTCTTTTTGTTACCTTATTTGTGGTTTTCTTGGCACAGATGGTGGAGTATTTGACATTTCTTTCTCCAGATCATTTTACAGGAAAACTGAGGCAAAGTCAATTGACTTGTCCAGGGTCAAACACAAGTAAGTATCTAAGAACAGATTTGAATTCATAAAGATAAGTCTCCTAAATCTAGGTCCAGTACTCTATCCACTATATTTCCTTCCTGCCTTATTTTTGTAATCATACCTGCCTAAAAGGGTATCATGAGGAAATTATTTTGTAAATCTTTCTCACATGATCCAATGGATTGGGGAAATGTCAGTCTTGATATTGGACTCAAAGATAGTGTTAGCTATCCATCTTTATCTGCACCGGCCATGTCCTGTTACAGAGGAAAGCAAGAGTGTCATATTCTTCACAAGAGATTTAATTCATATGTGACCTCTCTCATTGTCTCTTAATATAACAAAGATGCCAATGGGGCATTGGACTAGTCCTCTCTTGCTCTCACTACATGAATAGGCTACCTATGTTTGTCTTTTCTATGGGTTCATATGTTTTTTTAACACTAATCTTTACCACTTTTTCCCTATAAAGTTTTGTTTATAATGGTTTCAAATATGCTAATACCCACCATATGCTTCTTCATTGTCCTTTGAATAACCACAAATTTTAATTGTGTCATGATTATACCATCTAGTGTTTCAGAAACAAAACAAAATCCAGCCTAAATGTCAGAGTAGAGGCAACAATCCAGAGGAACTGCCCAACATTATCCTCAAAACCATGCAAAAATAATATGTCAAGTAGAATTCTGTAGAGGCATAGACAACAAAAGATTGTTTTGTTGGTTTTTTTCTTTTCAGCCTAAGACAGCTTAGAAGCTCAAAAGGTGAGTTTGTGACATTAGGGTGGAGCTGGCCCAGCATCAACACCAGCAAGGATTATTAAAGGAGACTATGACAAGAACAGCAACAGCTTTGGGAGCTCTCAGTCCAGAGGTGTCAAGGGGATTGAACAACTGGTGAGAAAGAGATTATAGGGGATGCTGTGTTGGCATTGGGTGCAGTAATGAGTTCTGTTTGGCAATTTCATTGCCCATAGGCAGCTCTGGTTCAAGTTCCAGGGCAGAGAGAAGCAATAGATCTTATAGCTACAGACACCATCTGTATCTAGAGAAAGAATTGATAAATAGAAATATGCATAGAATAATTTTACACATATACATGCATGTATATATATGTATACACACATGGATATACATACATACACACACAGAGATTATATATACATATACATACATATACACCTATTTGTGTCTAATGGTGGGCATGTCTATGACAAGGGAGAGGGAAAAATAATGAAATTTAAATGATAAACTTATTGTATATTTGAAAGGAATTGCAAGTTGTTAAAGACCTTAGCTTGAAAAGGCCAAGGTGCCTCAAAGCATCCTGGGCCATCTCCAGTTGTCCTGATCCATTTCTCCAGATGGCTCTGGAGGATAAAGTGAGGGTGGTGACTTTGCACAGGCCTGCCTCACTTAAATCTAATTCATTTATATGTCATAACATCACCTCCCTGATGTCTTCAAGAACAAAGCATGGCAATAACAACAGACCCTGTGCTAACTATTGTTCAATTTGGTCCCCATTTTAACAATGGGACGTAGCTGTTACTATTACTCCTAATGTGCTGTTGGAGAAAGTGAAGGAAACAGCAATTAAGAGATTTGTCCAAGGTAACACAACCTACAAATGTCTGGAGATACATTTAAATTCAAGACTTCCTGGTGCGTGTTCATCCTTTGCTGCCGAAGAAGACCATGCCATTAGAGAAATGATGCCATGATTTGCACTTGACTTCGTTTTGAGTGAGGGAGCACAGCCTTCCTCAGTGCATGTCACCAGCCTCACTTTTCCTTCATAGCCATCTGAATCCAGTGACCAGATATTCGTCAGGATGACTGGAGATGACTTAGGATGAGGCAACTGGGGTTAAGTGACTTACCCAAGGTCACACGGCTAGTGAATGTCAAGTGTTTGAGATGCGATTTGAACTCAGGTCCCCCTGACTCCTTCACTGGTGCTCTATCCACTGCACCACCTAGCTGCCCCATAAGACTTCATGACTTATGGGCTGGCTCTCTAACTGCTGCACCAGCTACTGTTTTCTCTGGTCCATTCCTTTTGGCTCAATATTCTATGTCCAGCAAACAATATGACAGGGGGAAAAGCAATGGATTTAGAGTCAGAGGGCCTGGCTTCAAATCTTAATTCTGCTGCTTCTTCCTTAGGGAAATCACTTGTTCTCAAATTTCCTCATCTTTTTGTAAAATGAGAAAGTTGGAGCAGATGACCATTAAGGTCTATTTGTGCTCTAAATACATGACCCTATGTTTTAACATTCTCTGTCCCAAAGTTCCTTCCATACATACTATTATACAATTCTAGCTCAAGTTACTTGATACCTTTTTTAAGTCAACTAACTCATAATTGGCCATTTGTATAGTCTCTTTTCTCTCAATCTATCCTTCACATGATCCAAAACTAATCTTCCTAAATACCAATTGGTATTTAGTTAAGGATGTAGATGTCCATCATCTATAAGCAATATAGCTTACCCATAAGTACCCTCTCCCTGTTATACTTATTATTGGCTGTCCTTTTGTTCTTGAAGAGGTCCACTGACATCAAGCAGGTCATATCTTGACTTGCAAGTGAATTGGACTGAAGTGAGAAAGGGCTGTGCAAAATCATTCGCCTGACTCTCTCCTGCAGAGTCATTCAGAGTCCTAGACATAGTTTAAGAAGACTGGCAATGACCCTGGAGGCAGGGGGACACCTTGACCTTTTTAAACTAAGATCTTGCTCATATTTTAGCTTGTCTGAGGCAACATCCATTCAATGATTAAGGAACTGAGGCAAAAGATGGCCTAGTCCACCTTCTCAAAAGAATCGGTCTGGAAGGGGAAAATGCTCACAGTTTCTGGACAGAAGAGAAACAATTGCTATTTACACTCATTCTGATCTATCAAAATCCAAACAACTGAGCCAGTGAGTCTGGGGGGAGGGAGAGTTTTTTATTGGCCAATCATTGAGAGACAGAGTGATTTGAGTACAAAGGTCATATAGTCAAGTAGCTCCATTTGAATTCCAATGGACTTTATCAAAGACTGGTTTTTCAGAAATATATCTCAAGAAATCATAAATTAAAACTACATGAGACAAAAGAGTTAATTGTCCCAGTTTGAAAACAAAAGCAATGATAGAATAAATAAATAGGAAGGAAAAAATTAGTCCCCAAATTCCAAGATATTTTGTAAGTATAAGCAATCAAAATTTATGTTCCTTAGGACAGAGAACCCACAGGTAAGGGTGTAACACCCCATACAGAAAGAGGGGGAGGAAGAGGAGCAGGAGGAGAAGGAATGGAGAAAGGAAGGAAGGAGAAAGAAAGGAGGGAAGAAAGAATGAAGAGAGGAAGTAGCAGCATTGCCCAATTGAAATGGGCCAGTTGGATCCCCAGTGGGAAAGCTACTATTACTTATCCTTCATTATCAAAGAGGAGCAATGACATCAGAAGAGTGATATCATTTCTTGTAAGTAAATTGGATTTAAGTAACACTGTGCGAAGTCATCAGCCTCTCTCTCTCTTCCAGAGTCATTCAGTGGCAAGATAGGTCAGGATGACCACTTACAGCCCCAGATGCAGTGGGAGACCTTGGTCTTTTTTTATCCATTACCTATAGGTAATATAGATACCTATTCAATGGTTATCCATTAACTGCAGGCAGTGGATGAGCTTTTTCTAGTTTTGGACAGTGGAATGACACAATTTCTTCCTTGATTCCATCTGGTATTCATGGCTCCATAGAAGTATCAACAGATAAAACTGACTTTTCCCCTCTTTCTCTACTGCACCCTTGAAACACACTTTCCATTTAAGACAGGCTGATCTTCTAATGACCCCATAGACAACCTACTCAATTCCTATTTCTGCTCGTTTATAGATTATCTTATTCCTTCTCACTCTCCTTTCAATCATCAGTTTTGTGACCTTGTTTGGAACATTTTCACTTTTTGGCTAAATTGCTTCTTTGAGGAGTTCAACTGGATATCAGAACCACTACTAGATATGAATTCTGTGATTACTTTTGTTGTTTTTTCTAACTTTCTCTGTTCAATGGCCTCTTCCATTGGAACATATCCTATGTTCCAACAATTCTACATGCTAAGTTTTCTTCTCATTCTAACACTCCTCTGTTCATATGTGAGAATGTGGCCATAATTTGGGAAAGGGGGATTGTCATTCACCACAATCTGACTCTCAAATGAAGTAGAACCAACAAAACACATTTGGGAATCAAAAAATAAAATAATTTGATGACAGAATATCCCAGGCAAAAAGCTATATCATTCAAGAGCATCATTCCCCTAATAAAGGTTATCTTTAGGGATTCTCTTTACCTATGAACTGCGTCTATTTCTTTGTACTCTGAATATCTCTTCATTACAGCAAATCTAAAGGGAATAGGAAGGATGCATTCTTGTCTTATTGACTGCTAAAATAAGCTTATCTTATTAAGTTTTCACACTTTTCTATTTTTGGTTATGAAAATGAGTGAAACATGTTACTCTGAGTTAAGGAGACTTGTGTCCTTCTAAACCTGGATCTTCTAAGCCTTGGACAGGTTTCTCCTCTTCTGTGATTCAGATTGGCAACTGTAAAATGATGACTTTGTAATACAAGGATTAATTTCCCTATGGATTCTAAATGAAGGTATTATAAGAGAAAGCCCAACTATTTGGCTCCAGTAAATTAGTAGGTGGGACCCTCATTAGGAAGCATATTATTCTCCCACCCTCTCCTTAAGCAATGCTGGTGAGATCAATCACAAAAGAAAAAAAAATTCTGTAGATAAGGTACTTCCTTATTCTCTAATTTTAAAATTACATCTCTAAACCAATATAGTCACTAGTGAATTTTTCTATCAGAATTTAAATCTTGCATATTTTTTCTCCCTTTGATAATATGATACATATGTATGTATATATATATTATATATATACATGTATATATACATATATATATCATAGTGGAAATAATACTGGATTTAAATTCAACCTCTCATATTAGTTATGTGAGTATGAACAACTCATTAGACCTGTCTGAAACAAAGCAGAGTGCCCAGAACATAGTAGGAGCTTAATAAATGCTTGTTGAATGATAGCATAGGACTAGACATTTAATAGCCACTGAATCATAGTATGAGTGATGGATTGCTTCATATAGATTTTAGGCAATAAAATACATAAAAATTTGGCTTTTCACAGAGATTTTAATCATATATCACTCACACTTTATATTTCCTATGAGTCATATAGTTGAAATGGATGTTTGAATATTAAATTGAACATTATATGCTAGATCTGGAAGAGTCTAAGAACATAGACTGATAGAATGAAGGGCATATACAATGGGAGAAAATTCAGAGATCATGGAACATCTATCTCCTCATTTTATAGAAGGGTTTACAAACTAAGGCCCAGGGAAGGGAAATGATTTAACAAATAGGGTAAAGCAAATCAGTTGCAGAATGAGGGCTAGATCCCTTCTTTCTCTTCTCTACAAAGACACTCCATCTTCTATCAAGTGCATGCCTCTTTGCACATCTTCTCCGCATTCCTGGAATACATGACCCTTTACTTCTGCTTCAATTTATCTCCCTTCAAGATACACACACCATGTATAAATATATGTGTGCATATACACACAGGTATACACACATGTGCATGTATGTATGCATGTACATGTATATATACACTTACATGTGTATATGTGTGGCTATATATTTGCTATTCCTTATACATATGTGTGTATGTGTGTGCATTTGCTGTTCCTTATTAGAATATTGTTTCTGGAAAGGAGTAATTGTTCTGTTATTTGTAACTATATCCTTATCACTGAGTAAACTTTCTGACACGTTAGACACATCATAAGTTCTTGCTGACTGACTTATTGACCCCCAAGTTATTATCATAGTCTGCATTTTTTAAACATGCACATGTTCAACAAATTC
This sequence comes from Potorous gilbertii, assembly GCA_028658325.1. NCBI lineage: Eukaryota > Metazoa > Chordata > Mammalia > Diprotodontia > Potoroidae > Potorous > Potorous gilbertii. Next base: position 142,475,832 of record CM053769.1, on the reverse strand, counting down.
TAACACAATAAAATAAAGTGTCTCTTGAAACTGATGGAAAACAGTTTTAGAGAATATATTTTTCATGAAATTTTATCTAAAACTATATTTTATGTACATAAAATGATTTTATATATAACATATAAAACTACACATTTCATATAAATTTTATATAAAACATGCACAGTACAGTCACACAATTTATAATTTACATATACACACATGTGTACATGTTCACACAAACACATACTACATGTATGTTACACACATGCATATAGATTAATAGTGAATTTGAACTGTATTTTTCAATTTCATAGAAAAAAATGAACCCATTACTGGATTGTTGAAACTAAAGTCTATTGACCTTACCTGGGCATACTGGGGGTGAAAGGCAGTTCAGTTTAATAAAAATGCCTTAGTTGCAGCACTTAAAAATTAAAGCTGATCAGCATCCTTAGACTTATAAAACACTCAATGTAGGTACAACTCCAAATAGTATCATGAACTATCACATCAATCAGAGGGTCATTAATTTATTAATGTTTGCTATCTAGCCTATAAAATCATAGTAAGCAATTCAAAAAATACACAGGGGCATTTAAATATTTGATTACACTATTACCTTTTTCCCCCCAAAATGGTTGATTTCTCTCCTCTTTATCAATGACCTTCTGTGTAACTTCAGGGAAATTACTCAGTCGCTCTCTGCTAGAGTTTACCTATTTGCTCAAGAGATGTAGGAAGGTATAGGTTATAAAAGACCACTCCCCTGACACGGTCTTTTACTTGGAAAGCAGCCAGGATATTAGAAATGATGTGACATAGAGAATAGAGCACTTTGCAAAGGTGCAGGAGAATTGGATTGAAATCCTAACTCCATTAATTATTTGGTCATAAGACCTAGACTATAAAATCACTACAGTTGGAAGTGAACTTCATAATAGTCTAACCCCATAATTTGAAAGTTGTTAGAGTCCAGGGACGTAGTGCCTAGATCCCTAAGTTTTCTCTCAGATGAAATGTTCTAGGAGCCCATGGACCCAACAAGTCTTCTGAATAGCCCAAAAGAGAATCAACAATTCATGAGCTGATTAGTAAGGTCCTAGTATGCTCCAGGTTTTATACTAAACACTGGAAGTTAAAAGGCTGAACATGACAGTGCCAGCTACCACAGAACTTATACTCTAAACACTTTATTGACAGCAGAGCCATACCCACTCTCGAAAAGAATCTTAGAACTGGAGGAAAACTCAGAAGTCTCAGATGCTGGGCATTTTTTAGGTGAAATTTTGATTAAATAAAAAAGGGACACACTTAAAGGCCTAGAGGGACACATGTGGCCTCAAGGTCACAGTCTTCCCACCCCAGACTAAAGTTATCACATTGTCACAGTACTAAACAAATATCATTGTTTTGATTTTTTTTAAAGACTTTTGAACATTCTCCTCTCTCTCTCTCTCTCTCTCTCTCTCTCTCTCTCTCTCTCTCTCTCTCCCCACTCACAAAATAAGGATATAATAAGCAAGAAACACACACACTTGCATGTATATATGTATGCAATAATATATGGGACAGCACACATACATGTATATATTATGGATATATCTTACTACATATATGCATCAAAACCTAGACAAGTATATTTATAAATACAAACATATATGTGGAAAGTATTTGGTATGTGATAGCCACTGTCCACTTATTTGTGGAATTGAATTGAACTTATAGCTTTAAGAATTACCCTGAGTTATTAAAAAAGGCTTATATTATGTTAAGTTATGCACAATTACATAAACATTTTGGATAGATATGTGCCTAAAATATTTTATGCTTGTTTCCGTTTTTAAATGATGTTTTTGTTTTGGAAATGCAGTGCTGCTTTTCAGAATTGCTGCTAGAAAATCCAGTTCCTTTGTCCTTCTACAGCCCTTTCTCCTGAACACATTAAAGAGAAGAAAAAAAATACACATAACAAGAAGATACTTGATTTCTCCTCTTCAACCTTCCCTGAGCCCCATCATACATCCACACTTCTCTAACTGTCTGCTTCTTCATTTGTAAAACAGAAGGCAGATTTCTAAGACCTGCCTCAGAGGGCTGATGTTAGGATCAAATTTGATAAAAAATGTCTGCCACATTTTGCAGCAACTATGATACATTAAAGAAAGGTCAAATAGAAACACCTGGTTTGATCAGTTCACTTTTAATAATTTAAAATGAGAGCAAATACAATGTTTTAAAAGAGGCCATAGGAAACAGTAGGTGACAAGGATTTGTTCAGTCTCCTTGTTTCCTTTTTTTTCTTCAAGACTCAGTTCAAATCCTATCATGTACCAGAAGGTTTTCCTGGACTTCCCTCCACACCTTTTTCCACCGTGAATGTTTGGTCTCTGCAATCACTTTCATTTTCCAATGATTTTTCTTGTATAAATGTTGCATATTGGCCTTCCCACTCAAATCAGAGCACTTTGAGGGCACATTCTGTGTTTTTGTCTTTCTTTCTATTCCCAATACTGAGCTGAATGTTCAGCACATAGTAAGCACTTAAGAAATGGTGGGTTTTTTGGCTGATTAGTCTTTTGTTTATATTTCTGTGTTTAAATAAATCTATAATGCATTTATGATATATAAAATTACAAATAACATGAACTCTGCATTAATGAAAGAGTGATCATCTTGGAACTGTGGAAATTCCCTGTTCTATAGATGTCAAAAATACTAAATACTAGAGTTAGGAGGAGAGGACCCTGACTGGGAATCTAGTCAAATTCCATTAATTTACAAAGGAAGTAATAAAGGTCCAAGGAAGGAAAGGCATTGACTAAGGTGCCACATCTATTTACAAGTAGAACAGGCACTTGAATGTGTCTCATTTCCTTGACCAATAATTCTTTCACCACTCTGTCTTTGAAAGAGTTAAAAACTCCTTCTTCAATATTTTGATCAAAAGAAAAATTTCAATGAGTGAAAAACCTCTTGTCCACACTAATTCTGACATCGACCAGTATGTTTTAATATCTGGCCCATCTGCAGAAGGTCAAAGTGGTTTCCTTAATCAAGTTGGTTTGGGACCTGAGAATGGCATGGATATCACCACATGCTGAAACTTGAATCAGTGGTCCATGTGAGAATTAGTTCAGTCCTAGAATTTACTTCTTCTCATATATTTCAAATAGGAAATTTGAAATATATGTGGACTTTTTAACAGGCTCTCCATCTTTCCATTCCAAATGCCATCTCCTCTACAAAGTCTTTGTTGTGACCCCCTTTCTCTCCTCCAAGCTGGAACTTGGAACTACAACTAGATCCATACTAGAGCAATTGATGAATTCACTTACATGATTGTATGCATTTGAATTAGCACCATTGGATTCCAACCCAACAGAAATATGCAGTATGAATTTGAATAATTGTGACCACTTTAAAAGATTCATTATTTTCACTAATCAGAATCTAGCTGGTCTCTCCACTATTTGATGTCACAGGATTCTGTGTTCTTATTAAACATTTGTGACAGAGTAAAAAAAAAATGGACCAGGCATCAAAAGTTGAGGATTCAAAACCCACCTCTGCAACTTACTAGCTGTATGACCCTGGATAAGTCATTTAAGCTCTTGACCCCAGTTTCTTCATCTGTAAAATTAAGCGTTAGGTTAGAGAAATGTCTTCAGTTATTTTTCAACTTTAAATTTCTGATCTTAGTAAACTTCCTTTCTTCATTTACCAGAATCAGAGGGTGATTGAGGGTCTGAAATGAGCTAATAACATATGTGAAATGCTTTGCCAACCACAAATGGTTCTATAAATGTCAGCCTTTATTGTTGCAATTTTTATCATTAATATTTATAAAGGAAGGTAAGGCATGTAACAATAGACAGAGTACGTGAAGTTCCCATTTTATGCTGACCATGATGCCTAAAATTAGTGAAGTTTGACTTGGGGTGGGGGTAGGGACTTTGCCCTCAACCTTGTGACTATCTGTGGTATTTCTTACACTTCTTAAGAGTACTTGATTGAGTCCCTCTGGCAAAGTCTTTGTACTTTTTGGTTAAATAAACATCTTTATGCCTACAGATAACAGTGTAAGAGAGGGTGCTCACAGGTTGGCTTCAGTTCACATAAAAATAGATATTCCTGAAGACTACAGATTACTGATTAACTGTGATTATAGTCAATATTCAGTGTTGAATGATCCCAAATTTCTCTGTGGAACAAAGACCCAACAGGTACCATCTTCTTAATGAAATCTTCCCTAAATCTCAGATGAAAGTGAGCTTTTTCTTTTGAAATATAGTAGTTTGCTTAGACATCAATTTTATACCTATTTAATTCTCCATTTAATCACAATTGTGGGTGTAAGGGGGAGGAGCCAAGATGGCAGAGTAAAAAGATTCACATATGCTAGTTCCGAATGCACAGCCCATAAATTACCTGTTAGAAGTAACTCTGAACAAATTCTGGAACAGTGGAAGCCACACAACAACAGAGCAGAGGAGACTTCTGCTTCAGAGAGCCCTGAAAAACCGGCACCGAAGGCCTATCGAGCACTGGCCCCAGAGTGGAGCCCAGCCCTGCCTTAGCCTCCGGGCACCAAGAGGAGCAGATTTGGGCAGGCTTCAGGGACAGAATCTCTGGAGATCCACGAAAGTCCCTCTGCCCATAGGCGCACAGGTCAGCGAGAGAGCCTTCTGGACTGGCCAAGAGGGGAGCAGGGTATCTCCATAACTCAGGTCCCTTCGGGAGGCAGCAGCAGGGGGGAAGCAGCAGACAGGAGCTGGGTTTCATTACTGAAGGTCTCTGCATAAACCCCCTGAGGGAACTGAGCCTGAGAGGCGACCGTGCCCCTACCTGAGCCCTGGGAGGTGGCCCTGCCCCCACCTGAGAAACTGAATTTAATCTTACCCTGAATAGCAGCCTACCCACCTCTGAGAGCCCTGAGGCTGAGGAGCAGCATTTCAATCTCAGACCCCAAGCACCAGCTGGGCATATCTGGGCTGGGGTGGAGAGGAATCTCAGAAGTCAAGTAACTGGCTGGGAAAATGCCCAGAAAAGGGAAAAAAATAAGACCATAGAAGGTTACTTTCTTGTTGAATAGATGTTTCCTCCTTTCCTTTCTGATAAGGAAGAACAATGCTTACCATCAGATAAAGACATAGGAGTCAAGGCCTCTGTATCCCAAACATCTGAAATAGATATCCAATGGGCTCAGGCCATGGAAGACCTCAAAAAGGATTTTGAAAATCAAGTCAGACAGGTGGAGGAAAAACTGGGAAGAGAAATGATAGAGATGCAAGAAAAGCATGAAAAACGGGTCAATACCTTCATAAAGGAGACCCAAAAAAA
>CM053769.1:142449566-142470010 GCA_028658325.1 Potorous gilbertii | reverse complement strand
GTTGTTTTTCCAATGATATATTTCAAATTATCTTCCATTTTTTTTCATTCTTTTGGTTGTGTTTTGTGATTTCTTGGTTTCTCAGAAAGTCATTAGCTTCCATCTGCTCCATTCTAATTTTGAAAGAACTATTTTCTTCAATGAGCTTTTGAACCTCCTTTTCCATTTGTCTAATTCTGCTTTTGAAAGCATTCTTCTCCTCATTGGCTTTTTGAACCTCTTTTGCCAATGAGTTAGCCTTTGAAGGTGTTATTTTCTTCAGCATTTTTTTGGGTCTCCTTTAGCAAGGTGTTGACCCATTTTTCATGCTTTTCTTGCATCTCTCTCATTTCTCTTCCCAGTTTTTCCTCCACCTCTCTAATCTGATTTTCAAAATCTTTTTTGAGCTCTTCCATGGACTGAGCCCATTGAATATTTATTTCAGCTGTTTGGGATACAGAAGCCTTGACTTCTATGTCTTTCCCTAATGGTAAGCATTGTTCTTCCTCATCAGAAAGGAAAGGAAGAAATGTATGGTCACCAAGAAAGTAACCTTCTATGGTCTTATTTTTTTTTTCCCTTTTCTGGGCATTTTCCCAGCCAGTTACTTGATTTCTGAGATTCTTTTCCACACCCCCCTTGCCTCCAGATCTGCCCAACTAATGTTTGAGTTCTGAGATTCAAATGCTGCTTCCCAGGCTCAGGTCTTTCAGCAGGGGCAGGGCTACTATTCAGTGTGAGATTAAGTTCAGCTGCTCGGGTGGGGGCCAGGCCACCTCACGGGGCTTAGTTCCCTCAGGGGGTTTATGTGGAGACCTTCAACAATGGATCTGAGCCCCCGCTTGCTTTGGGACCCCCGTCTGCTGCTGCCTCTGCTGCTGCCTCCTGAGGGGGCCTGAGTTATGGGGACATCCCACTCCCCTCTTGGTGAGCCAGAAAGGCTCTCTCATTAACCTTTGGCATCTGTGGGTGGATGAACCTGCATGGCCGCTCGAGATTCCGTCCCTGAAGCCTGCTTGGATCTGCTCCTCTGGGTGCACAGCCAAGGCAGGGCTGGGCTCTGCTCAGGGTCTAGTGTACAATGGACCTTTGGTTTCAGTTTTTCAGGGCTCTCTGGAACAGAAATCTCCTCCTCTCAGTTGTTGTGCAGCTTCCACAGCTCCAGAATTTGTTGAGAGTTCTTTTTACAGGTGTTTTATGGGCTGTGGTTTCGGAGCTAGCATATGTGAATTCTTCTACTCTGCCATCTTGGCTCTGCCCCCAACATGAGACTTTCAAGGGAATGAAAGTCCGCAACAGTAGAAGTTTCCTAAGACAGCTCACTGACCTGCTAATACCTCCAAAGTAGGGCAAATCCCCAACCCCTGACATGGGAAACTGAAGATAGCCACTTTAAAAAGATGTCTTGTAAGGCCTTGGGAAGGGTGTAACTTTGTGATCAGAGAAGCTCAGGTATTTTTTTTAAGGGACGGTAGGAATTCTACTTAAGTGGACCAAATTGGTCAATAGTCCCCAAGGACATAGGGAAGGGGAACATCAGTTAATTTTAAAATTAGAAATTTCTAGTTTTGACTAGGATAAAATATTCTATATATGGAGGGAAGAGAGGTGATACAGGTAAGATGTATGCCAAATCAGGTAAGGAAGGAGGCAAGAAAGGAAATGTTGAAAAGAGAAAGATTACTCTAGAATGAAAAATAAGTTTTTTAAGTATGTGTGTATGTATATGCACACACATTTATACACACACACATGTATAACATACACTCTTGAAATACAGATGCTAAATTAATTTCTCTACATAAAAATATAACTAGAGATACTAATACACCTGAATATATAGCTCTTCAAAGACAGTAAGGAACATCTAGTCGCATTCTCTTATTTTACAGGTGGGGCAGCTGAGATCAATTGAGATTAAGGTTTGCTTAAGGTCACACAGGTTGAACAGCAAAACTAGAATTCAATCAACCTACCACCTTTACCTTTAAAATATTTTTAAAAATATGTTTTATATGAGTTTTTCTTTTGGTCAGAAGATTTAAAATGGAAATTACTTATCTCAGAGCCTGGTTTATTTGTTGTTGTTCAAGTCAGTTCCAACTCTTTGTGACTCCATTTGGGGTTTACTTGACAAAGACTCTAGAGTAGTTATCCAGTTTCTTCTCCATTCTATTTTATAGATGAGGATACTGAGGCAGACAAGGTTAAGTAACTTGTCCAGAGTCACACAAATCTGAGGACAGGTTTGAACTCATGTTTTCCTGGCTCCAGGTCTGATACTCTATCCACTTCACCACCTAGTTCCCCTGGTTCATAATAAGGGTTTAATAAGTACTTGTTGACTGATGGACAAGTCTCACCATTGCAAGTGAAACTCATGAAAATATATGACTGGTCAAGATCAATGGCTGATTCATTAATTAAAGTCACAGTTTTATTAGAGAAAGTCAGCAAGAGCTTTCATTCACTGATTGAGGCAAAAGATCACTAAAGGTCTTACCAACACTGGATTTGGAATCAAATCAGTTCAAATGGTGGCTTGAGTACCAACCATTTAGTGGTCTTGGTCAATTCACTTCCTCTCTCTGGGAGCTCACCATTCTTTTCTATAACTTCAGGAGGATGAACTAGTGCTTTTCGTCTCTAAATCCTATAATCCTGTGATTTTTAAACACAAGGAAGAGAAGAGAAGTAGTGAAATTTCAAAAGTGACAGGAGAGCAGGCAAGAGAGAAACAAATACCTTTTGAACTGCTCTATGATTGCTCCCTTCTCCATGCACCCACTCCTCAGCCTACTGGATAATTAGCGTGTGGCAATCAATCTTTATCTTCAATGAGACACCTGCTTGGGTGCCTGGGGTTTGAGTTCACATACACCAAGAATGAGAAATTAAAGTCTTAGAAAAGGGGAAAAAAGTGTCAATTGCCCTCTATCCTTTTTTCTTCTGATAAAACAAAGTTTGTTATGTCCAGACTTTTAGCACATCTGGCAGGCAAGATTGAATTGCTGGCAGAGGGCGCTTTGTGTCAGAACCAGGATCATAAAGAGCAAAGTGGTGAATGACACATGAAGTCAAGGGTCAAAACTTAAGACTTAGAAAGAACAGTGGCCAAAAATGAGAAAAAACTGAATCTATGGAATTCAGGCGGAGCTTGGCACACAGAAGATGGTAGAGAGGAGAAGTCAGGCAGAAAAAGATTAATTCTTTGTAAAATGAATCAAGACAGACACAGAACTATCCCATATGACATTTTCTGATGTCCTTTGGAAGCAACATATTTTAACTTCTGATCAGAATATACCATCTCCATGGGTTTCTATTTATGAAAGGGGGATGGCTATCAGAAGGCAAGTGTGTCCCATAGTTTTTGTCCTTTATATATCATGCAAGTGTGTCCCATAGCTTTTGTCCTTTATATATCATGTTGTATTTTCTCTACATGAATGAATAAATTAAAAAGCATTTACTAAGCATTTGCCATACACAGAGTATCAAGCTAAATGCTGAAGATATACAACTATAAGACAATCTTTGGTCTTAATAGGCTTACATTCTAATTAAGAGATAGCACAAAGAAAGGTTTCAGGAGGAAGTCACATACAAAGATCCCATGGTCCTTAGGGTGTAGTAGCAAGCCAGCTGTAGTTTCTTCTTCAATGTTATTTCCAATGAGAAAATCATATTCATTTCTGATATTAAGCAATTTGATGGTGCCTTGGATGTCGGTAGTTTCAAGACATTCTCTCCATCACCCCACAACACTAGTTCTTGGTGATAAGGAAGATGGAATACTGCTTGTAGACAGTGATTGCCCCCTTCAATAGTGATTCAAGGCCAGGTCTATAAAATGAATTTATTCATCTTTGGGAGTTCAACAATTAAGTCAGAGTGTCAGGCAGAGTGTGGAGGGGGGAAAACAGACAAAATAAACAACAAAAACAACAATAAATGAAGAGTTGAAGTCACACTCTGATACATAGTCCTTGCCAAGGAAAAAATGACCTCCCTAGGCCTCAGTTTTCTTACTGCATAATGGAGACATAGATGCTTGCATCACTGACTTCACAGGGATAAGAGTAGAGTACTCTGTTATCTGTAAATCTCTCTCGAAAAGTAAATATCAAGAACATTAAAATGTGAACATTTAAATTACTGATGGCCTCCTCTACTAAGCCATAGGCTCAGCTATTCATATATGATCAGAAGACTGCTTAGGGACTTATTGAGAGGCTCCAAATAGATTCATGCATTCATTAAATAAGCATTTATTAAGTGCTTAATACGTGCTGAGCATTCTCAAAACCTCTTGGTAACTAATACCAGGAATAGGAAATGGAATATGCAGTAAGAGATGATGGGGTAAGCTTGTGGGAAAATCTGTCCATTTCCTTGGTAGGTGAGTAAATGAAGATGCTAAGACGCATCCCTTGAAATCTTTAGAGCCATAGAATTTGGTACTAGGAGGACAGTAAAGATTGTTGTTGTTCAGTCATGACCCTATATGAGTTTTCTTGACGAAGACATTGTTGTAGTTTGCCATTCCTTTTTCCAGTAGATTAAGGCCAGCAACGGTTATATGACTTGTCCAGGGTCATACAGTTAGTGTTTCAGGTCAGATTTGAACTCAGATTTTCCTGACTCTAGTCTCAGCACTCTATACACTGAGACACCTAGCTAATTTGTCCTTAAAGAGAGACTGAAACAACACTCCGATTTTCCCTATCTGTAAAATGTGGATAATAAAAGAATTTAACTCTCACAGTTTTAGGGAGGATCCATATATCTATATCTAGATTTATATTTGGATATAGATATAGATATCTGGATATAGATAGATATCTATATGGAGAAATGTGTGTATATATGTATATCTATGTATACACACACACACACACATATATATATGTGTGTGTGTGTGTGTGTGCATATTTTCAAACCTTAAAAAACTTTATAAATGCTTACTTTTACTACTACTACTACCACTACCACCACTACTACTACTACTACTACTACTACTACTGCTACTACTACTATTACTACTACTACTATTTTGTAGGGATTGAGACCTTGGTTGTAAATATCCCACATAGTATAATTTATATAGGAGTCAAGCCCATGTTATGTGATTCCAGAAAAAGTATCTTTCCATGAAATCCAAATGCCTCTACTTATGAGGATACAGAGAGCTTAGAACATTAATTATCAGAGCTGGTAAGTATCTGAGACCAGATTGGAACTCAGAAAGAGTAGTCTTCCTGATTCAAAGACCAGTGCTCTGTCCATTGTATCACCTAGATATTGTAAGAGCAAATGTGAGAAACTGTAAATAGGTAAGTTGACTATGCAGTGTATGAAGGCTATTAATATTTAATACATTTGGAAAACAGATTTAACCTAGACTCTGAAGAAACTGAAATGCCCAATAGGTTGTTTTAATTGTCCTACAACCACTGAAAATGTGTGAGCAATCTAGTGACATGACTTTAGCAATATCCTGTAGATATCTATATAAGTGAAAGAAAGTGGAGAGATTTGACACAGAGAGACTTAATGAAATAGGTTAAAGACATGGAATTGGGTAATTAAGGTTAGAGTCAAGGGGATGTATCTGAGAGATGATGTAGAAATACAATCAATAAGGTATGATAATAGGAAAGCCTGAGAAAGAGTGAAGAGCTGAAGGCAACTTGAGGGATGCAAATCTGGATAACTAAAAGAACTGTGCTGCCTTTGAGGAAAAAAAATAATAAAGATGATAGACTGAAGGCAGAAAGGTGAGGTTTTTTGTCCTGAGGGGAGGAAGTTAATATATTCTGCTTTTTACATATTGAATTTTAGGAATCTGTAGACCATCCAAAGAGAAATGTCTAATAATCAGTTGGTGGTGAAGAACTAGACAAGGATTGGAAATATTGATCCAGGAGTCATTTTCATTCAGATGATAATTGGGGAACTGATGAGATATCCAAGAGGAAGAGAAGAGGAGAGAAGAGGAAAGTTGTGAGGAAATTGCTTTGTATCCATAAGTGTTTCTTGAAAAGTAAATTTCAAGAGTCCTCAAGTGTTTAAAGAGAAGGCAAGACAAAATAAGAGAAGAGAGAAAAAGTATCCTGTGGTAGATCCAGGATTTGAGTGTAGAGCATTTGAAGTTATTCCACAAAGGCAGCTGAAAAGTTTCCTGATTGTTTAGGAAGAGACCCCAAAGCAAGTAATGTCATAAAACAAACCAAAAGAGAGAAGAGCATATATCTAAGAGGAGAGGGAAACCATCACAGTCAAATGCTACAGATTTTGCCTGAAGCAATTGATCCAAAAGGATTTGACATTTGGGGGATCACTGGAAACTTTGGAAAGGGCAGCTTCAGTTAACAGATAGATTGGAAGAAGATCATAAAAAGTGTGTGAGGCGTAAAAGTGGAGGAAGAAAATAAGGTACTGTAATACTTTCTAGAAGGATGATAGCTTGAGGGCATGATACTCTTAAGTGAATTCTTCTGTTGTTCATTGATTTTGTTTTTAGAATAGGAGATCTCAGAGGCCACAGACAAACAACCATAGTAGATAAGGAGAAGATGAAAATTAAGGAGGTGGAGGGGGGATGATTATTTGGTTTATCCTTCATTCTCAAAGAGGATCATATGACTTGTAGTTGACTTTGATTTGAGTGAAGGAGGAATGTGCAAGGTCACCAGGCTCACCTTCTTCTCCTGAGCCATATGGGTCCAGTGGCATGATATTCATCAGGATGACTGGAGATGGCCTGGGATGAAAGATGATTATAGAAGTCATCTGAATGAGAGAAAAGGAAAGGATAAGATTAAGTATAAAATAAAATAAAGTCAAAGGATAAAATGAAATAAAAAATAAAATAAGGATAAAAATTAAAAGGAATAAACATAAGTTCATATTTATTGATGATAAGGGTTAATATTTACTTTAATATTGAGAGATTTTAGTAAAGGAGGAATGATTATGGAGTGTTGACCAAGTGTTTTGAGATGGCTTCTGTTTTCTCTTTGTTTTAAGAGACAAAGTCCTCCATAATACAGAAAATGGATGGGGGAATGATGGCTTGCTAGGCTTGAATAGAGAAGAAAATGTCTGCAATAACTGCAGGAAATGTGTTATAAAGGGGATGGATTAAGAAAAGAAAACAAAAACAACACCGTAATACAGGTAAGCAAGTTTGGTTGCCCCAGTTTTGCAGATAGAGAATCTAGGACTCCAGCTGGGGCTATGCCAAAAAATGGCATAGCCAGTAAGTTACAGACCTGGGAGCAGACCCCAAGGGATGTTGTGCAATCATGTCAACAGTAAGCAACACTGAAAAAGTGATGTGGTTCAAAACCTGGAAGTTTTTTAAAGATTTTGAGCTATTTGGGAGAAAAATGTAAATAACTAATAAATTCCATCAATAATGTGTTTATCTCAACAGGAACACAGGCTGTGTAAGCTGCTAAAACATCACCGCAGCAGGGTCAGAATGGCACTTGCCATTACTTAAAGCCTGTGCCCTTCTTCCTAGGTACTTAGCCTCAAGTCTGGTTAGTTGCTGCCACAGGTTTTGCTTTATTTTTTTTCCTCCTTCTATTCTGAGCATGTAGAAGTTCATTTGAACATAATAGATTTTTGTTTTATTTTGTTCCGTTTTCTTTTGATTTTCAACCATGTAATTAGAAAAAGAAAATAACGATGGGGTTTAAATAAGCCATTTGATGAAATTTATTTCCCATCCTTCTCCATGGAACCATCTGTATAAAAATATGTATTGACCGTTATATTCCAGATGATAGACGGGAAGAAGTAGGGATAGAAAAAAGACATAAATATGAAATTATGGGGCAGGAAATCAAACCTTTGCTCTGATTAAAAATGAACAAATAAAACCAGTGAAAACTATTTGTGTGATCTTACAAGTCACTTCTCCCTGAACTCAGTTTCCTAACCTGTAAAACAATGGTCTCCTGTTATTGGTCACCTCTAAGGTCTGTTTTATCTATAGAGAGTATAGTGATCTTAAAACTATTTCTGCTCATCCAATTTCAATTTGTGTATGTTTTTTTTTCTTTAAAATTGCCATGTCACACTCCTAAGAAGCACAGAAGAATCATTAGCTTTGCAATGAAAACATCTGGATCTGATACTTGGCCCTACTACCTGTACTCTGTGTGTGACCTCAGGCAATAAGTCACTTTCAGAAGGCTGTCCTATAGATTAGACACAAATACTCCATATGAACATTTGGAATAGAAATGTCTCTAAATTTGCACATCTCGTGTTTCTTTTGAGTCACTGTGATTTTGCTCTGCTCATAGAGAATAGAATGTTCTTTTGATGTGGACATGCCATGCTGGGTGTTCCTGTGCCAGTGTTCCCCATGTTTTACAATCAACTGCAAAGTCCTTTAGCAAGACCTTGAGATGTGTCCTTGTATCAGTTCTGAGGACCTCTATGTGATCACAACCTCTGTGAGTTCTTTTTCTTTCAGACAAACATATGGTTGTTATTTTAACAACATGCTTAGCCCATCAGAATTGTGCTGTCTACGGTAGAGTTTGAACGCTTTGCCGTTCAGGTTGAGAAAGGACCTTAGTGTACAGTACCTTATCTTGCCAGGTGATTTTCAGAATCTTCCTAAGACATTTCAAATGAAAGTGATTCAGTTTCTTAGCATAGCACTGGCGTAGCGTCTAGATTTCATAGGCATACCACAATAAGGTTGGCAAATCACTCTTTAGACTGTCAGGTAGACAGTCTAATGTCTCTTCTTTCCCAAAGTTTCCTTCAGAACCTCCCAAATACTGAGATAGCTCTCGAAATATGTGCATCAACTTCATCATCAATGTAGCAACGCCTGCCAAGGTCAATGAACTTGTCCACAGCATTCAAAATTCCTCTATTTTCTATAACCAATGATACCATATGTGGATGGTGTGATGCTGACTTGTGGAGAAACTTTTCTTCTCGTTAATTTTCAGACCAAAATTAGCACAAGCAGCAGAGAATTGATCCATATTTTGTTGCATCTTAGCCACAGAGGCTCCATTCAATTCATAATCATCTGGGAACAAAAAGCTGTGGACCAGTTCTGTGTTAGCCTTGGCTTATAGCTTTTTCAGGTTAAATAATTTAACATCAGTATGGTAGGTAAACTTGAGATATTTTTGTTCTTGTTGAAGGCATCTGATGACATTACTGAAAACATCACGATAACAAGCATGGGAGCAAGCACACAGTCCTGCTTCACTCTACTGAAAGCATCCATAAGTGTGCTCACATTCCATGTACCAATGGTGAATGGAAGCATCTTCACAAAAGTTTTATACAAATTTTGTTTTGATCACATGCTAGGATCTCCACTTGCTGAATCCCCACCTACTTCAATAAGCAGGTCAGGATTAGGATAGGTGAAATAGAAAATTTTAGCACATCTTTTCTCGCCCCTTCCCCATGCCAGGTGGTTAGCAGTGTGGTCCTTGAAAAAGGCTTCTCAGACACATGGGGGAGGTCAAATTCCACTAATGCTTCAGTTCAATGAGAAGATGACCTTATGGTCTGGGCCACCTGTCTTTAGCAATATGCCCGGGTTCCCAGTATATCCACACCTGCTGCTTCATCATTTGCCCATCACTTCAGGACTTTGAGATAGGTAAAAATTGCAAAATGGTAGAGGTGATGTCTTTTGATTCACACTTAAGAGGGATTAAAGGAAGAATTCTGCAAAGTCCTCAGACACACTCTCTCTTCCAGAGTCTTCAAAGTCAAGACAACTGGCGATGACTCAAGTTGTAGTGGGTGACTTTGGTATAACCAACCTATGTTTTTGCTGCCTTGTTTCTGCTGCCTTCATGGACACTGAAAAACATTTCTTTTTCATAAGCCCATTCTCTCAAGGAGAAATTTTTTACATACTTTGAATAGAAACTACCTCTAACTAACTGATGGATTTCAGGCTCCTCCCTTACTCTCAATTTGACTTAGCCCATTTGCCAAAACCATTTCCTGGGGTGTGGCCGCCACATGTGCTATAGCTTCTTTCAACCACCAATGAGACTTGGGTGGTAAAGTGGACACCCGAGGTACCAGTCTTCCTTGAACACCCATATGTCCCAATATGTGAAAAAAAGACCGTTGTAATACTGCAGATGAAAGGTGATAATGACATGAATGAAGGCGGTGACCATGTGAAATGAGTGGAAGAGATACTGTCCCTTATTCCTGAAGTGCTGTTCTTCTCCATCTTTTACTGAAAGCCTCTCCTGATTCCCCTTAATTTCCCCTTAATGCTAATGTGTTCCCTCTGTTGAAGATCTTCAGTTCATCCTGTCTACATCTTTGTACATTGTTATTTCCATGCTTTCTCCTCATTAGGGTGATTTTGATTTCTCCCCTTTGCTTTCTTCAGAGCAGGAACTGTCTTTTATTTTTCTTTGCATTTCCGGTGCTTAACTCAGTGCCTGGAACATAGTAGGTGTTTTATGAACACTTCTTAATAGACTACAGAGGTGCAATAGAGAAGACTCAACAACGGGTTGAATATGTCAGGCCTTGAAAAGGTTTATGGAATTAGACAAGAATGTGGAGGGGGAGAATTTAGGCATGGTGTACAGCTGGTCTGAGCGCACAGAAACAGGAAAACGTTAAATTCACTTGGAGAACAGGTAGTATACTTAGTCTGATTGGGCAGATGCGGTGAGAGAAAGTAATAGTACTGATGTTGCCTATGTAACAGGGTTCTTATGGGAAAAGAAGTTTGTATATTTGCAAAATATTATAAAAATGACCTGTTACTATTAATATTGAGAGTAGCTGCAGCATGATCCAAATAAAGTTCTTCATGGAATTAAGCATCCTTATTCAAATATCAGGTCTGACACCTATATTTATGTGACCTTGGACAAGTCATTTCCCATCCTCTGAGCCTCAGTTTTCTAATCTGCAAGGTAGAATTAGTACCACTTACATTCCTCACCATGCATGGTTACTTTTAATAAAGTGCTTTCTAAATCTTGAAGGTCCATACATACATGCTCTAGTGATTATTCAATAGACATAAATAGCAAGAGAGATCTATCTATTTATCTATCTCTTTGTCTATCATCTGTTTATCTATCTATCTACAATATCTGAGATACTCCTTGACATTTACACGAAAGTGTAAGGAACTTTTCAGCCTCTTATTGAAATAATAATGAACTTGAAAGTGGAAAATATTATGAGAGAGTTGGATAACAGATCTCAAAGCTCTAGTTGTCAATTCTGCTTGGCATTCCTTTTCTGAGCTTAGGTGACCAATAAGTTATCTCAAGATGAACATTTCCAACCTTGGAGGAGGCAACATTTAAATTTGAAGAGTTAGAAGCTCCTAAATCCCTCAATCAGTGTCAGCTGCATTATGAGAGAAGTTTCCTACAACTGCTATAACCCTTCTTGGAAGGTAATATTGCAATTAATTCAGGAGGAGCATATCCCGTGTCTAGCTGGAGAGAAGACGTGGACATTGCATAAGACATTGCTGGTACAATAGAGTATTGAGTTTAGAATCAGGAAGACCCAAGTTCAAAAAGGACCTTAGATGTTTACTAGGCATGTGACCCTGGGCAAGTCACTTACCCCACCCGCTACATAATAGTATTGTAGTTTTTTTTCAAATTACATGTAAAGATAGTGTTCAACATTCACTTCTATAAAATTTTGTGTTCTATTTTTTTCTTGCTCCCTTTCTGCTATTCCCCCTCCCCAGGACAAAAAACAATTCAATATAGATTCTACATGAACAGTCACATTAAATATATTTCCACATTAGGTTGTGAAAAAAGAAACAGAACAATAGGGAGAAACCTATTAGGTTGTGAAAAAAGAAACAGAACAATAGGGGGAAACCACCAAAAATAAAAAAATGAAAATAGAATGTTTAAATCTGCATTCAGACTCAATAGTTCTCTCCTCGGATGTGGATAGCCTTTTCCTTCATGGGTCTTTTGGAGTAGTCTTGGAGCATTGTATTGCTGAGAGCAGCTGAGTCCATCAAATTTATTCATCACACAATGTTGCTGTTATGTTGTGTAGTGTTCTCCTGGTTCTACTGAATTCACCTAGCATTAGTTAATGTCAGGTTTGTCCAGGTTTTTCTAACACCACTAATCTCTCAGTGATGTTGTTAGGAGCAAATAAAAGAATGACTGTAAAGTGCTTAGCATACATCTTAGAATTTTGTCTCCTATAAATACGAGTTTGGTATGAGAATCAAATGAAATAATATTTATGAAAGCACTTAGCGTAGTGTCTGACACATAGTAAGTGATATATAATTGTTTATTTCCTCCCTCTCTCCTTCCTTTCTTCACTATAGCTAAGGTGAATGTAAATGTTTATTCAGGAATCTTATACATTGTTTTGGGTTTTAAGTATTAAGCTCTAGCAGTAATTTTAAGTTATTACTGTTTGTCTAAGTCTCTGTCAGTGTGCACTTGTTGGTCTTTTGTGTGTTATGCATTTCTTTGGTGTAGAGAAATAAATAACTGTCCTATACCTGTTCTCATAGGACATCTCATAGGAGAACCAAAAAAAAGAGCCTGAGTATTCTCTTTAAAAGTCAAGTTACCTAAGGCCTGAATTCAGTCTACATGAATGGATTCAGAGCCAGGGGTCTGTAGTGAGAGAGGGCTAGGATCAAAACCTTCTTAGACTGAGCATGAATCTCTTTATTGCTCTGTAAGCTATTATTAAGATTATAGAAAAATAGATTTAAAGGAAATAAGGATCTTAGAAGTTATCTTTATCATTGTCCCCATTTTACAGATAAGGAGAAACAAAGGGACTTATCCCAAATCATGACTCTTCTAAGTAGTATTGCTGGGGCATGAACCTGAATCCTCATCTATAAAACTTCAAGGGATGTTTAAGATCATCTAAGTCACTTGCTCTCATCACTCTTCACAAATGAAGAAATAGAATATAATAGAGTGTATATATATATATATATATATATATATATATATATATACATATACATATACATATACAGAAAGAGAAAGAGAAAGAGTATACAAGAGAGTAGAATGTAGGGGAAATCATTTAAAGTTATGTCTACTGCATAGGAGATATTTTGTAACTAATTAATCTATTTGTTTTCAGTTTGCATCACTTCCATAAGTCTTAAAATTTTCCCCTTCCCTCCCCTCTCCCTCCCTGAGATGGCATGTAATCTCATATGGGTTCTACACACACATTCTTATTAAACACATTTTCACATTAGTCATGTTGCAAAGAAGAATTAAAATGAATGGGAGAAATCATGAGGAACCAAAACAAAACAAAACATAGCACAATATTTAATAGATGCTTGTTGAATCAATGGAATTTAACAAAGGTACAGAAAATAATTGACTTGTCCAAATCTGCACAACTAATAAGGAACAAAGCTGAGATTTAATCCGAGTCTTCAATACTACATTTTTTTTTACTACTTCTCAGTTATGTGATGCTTACAAGTTCAGTCAGTTAATCAATAATCATTTAAGTGGTATTTATCAGGTAGGGTAGCTAGATGGTTCAGTGGATAGTGTATTGGACCTGGAGTCAGGAAGACCTGAGTTCAAATTTGTCCTCAAACCCTTACAAGCTGCTTAACTCTGGGTAAGTCATTTAATCTCTATTTGCCTTAATCTAACAGAGAAAGAAATGACATCACTCAAGCATCTTTGCCAAGAAAAATCCTATAGATGATATGCTCCACGGATCATGAAGAATTGGACACAACTTAATGACTGAACAATATATATCAGGTACTTTACTAAGTACTGTGAATATGAGGAAAGGCAAATGCACAGTCCTTATTGTCAAAGTACTTACATTATAATGGGGAAAATGATATGCAAACTAGTATGTATAATATATAGTAAAAATGGGAAGTAATCTCAGTGGGTAGACAATAGCAATGGGGAAAAAGGAAGGGAAAACAGGAAATCTCAGTGGACTATTCTGAGGAAATGTAAGATGTCTATAAAAGTGAACATTCATTGTGACCTAAAATGGTTATGACTGACAATTTTAGTTCTCTTAGAAAAAGTGATGAACTTGTATGAAACTATGAGTCCCCTTCTTATCAGTCTAATGGGAGACAGAGCTATTAATTTTGTCTTATTTGCACTGGAAGTATGGGATTTCCTTGGTAACTGTGTAAGAATTCTGCTGGGAAACAAAAATGTTATTAAAAAATAAACATATCAGAAAATAAGAACTTCACTTGCTATTTTTCATTTGTTACCATCTCAAATTTGTGCCCTTGTTATTATGCCAAAAATCATTGACAAAGGGTGAGGAAGAAATACAAGAAAGGCCCTCTAATCAAGTCTATACCACCCCAAACTGATACAATCAAGAGGGTTAAACCATCCCACTACCCAAAAAGAGCATCCTAAGTTGACAAGTATTTACTAAGCACTTACTTTGTACTAAATAGGTAAGGGCAGCTAGGTGGCACAGTAGATAGTATGCCATGACTGCAATCAAGAAGACTTCATCTCCCTAAGTTCAAATATGGCTTCAGACTCTGGGCAAGTCACTTAACCCTGTTTGTCTCTGTTTCTCATCCGCAAAATGAGCTGGAGAAGGAACATTCCAGGATCTTTGCCAAAAGAAGACTTTTGAGAGACTCTTGAACATCAAGTCAATCAAAAAAGTCATTCAGACTATTAACTTGAAAGTCAAATACTGGAGAAGCTTAGATAATTTAGCCATTTAATGAAGACAGAATTCATTGTAAAAGATCCTGGTGTCAAGAAAAGTCAAGGACCAAAGGAGAAGGAGATGGCAAAGGATGAGATGGATATATGGTGTCATGGAAATAATGAACATGAGTTTGGGCAGATTTGGGGAGACAGTGGAGGACAGATGGGCCTGGTTTGTTGTGATCTATTGGCTCATGAACAGTCACACATAACTGAATGATTGAACAACACAACAAAATATTCTAAGTTTATGCTAGTCCTGGGGAAATAAATAAAAGCAAAATTAAAAAAGCAAAAGATCCCCTGCCCTCAATGAGATTACATTCTAATGGGGATGATAACACTATCCTTTCTATGTACAGATACACTTTAAGGATTACCATGGCTCCCTTGATCCTTTGGGTCATGTGCCTAGACCTCTAGCCAGCTCTGATAAAATCTATACCAGGAAAAACTGGGTCATTTTGGGCAGCATCAGCTGTTTTATATCAGTTCTTTGAGTTGACTATCAAAAAATAAAGAAGAATAATTTGGAAAGTAATGGGTTCCCTTGATGTCTTCAAGTAAAGCATCAGAACTAATCAAATTGGTTGTCAGTGGCAATTCTTGTCCATGTGTAAGGTAGAAGAGATGGTCTCTGAGACTCCCTCCACATATAGCATGATTTTAATTCAAGAGATTCACTATCCCATCAGTGGGGTATGGATTGTCATGAAAATTAAATTATAATATAAAAAGTGTTTTGCAAACCCCAAAGCACTGTATAAATAATTATGATAATTAATACTATCATCACTACCATCATTAACATTCATAAATCATACATATTTTCTCTTCTAGTGCACTCATTCATAGCTTCCCACAAATCCTTCATAGAGAATTTCACCAATGCACTAGAGACCTCAGTCTAGTTCTTCTCTTTTATTTCTCATTTATGATAAAAGACCCACCTTTCCTGGTTATACATGTCCACCATGACAACATTTCTACCACACAAATCATCATTGAGCACACATTACAGACTGCTTACATTCACCACACATCATTCTATTACCTTTGAGTTGCTTGCAATTTTGATTCTTCTAAGATCATAGTGTTCCATGATTGAAAGTCATAAAGCTTTACCAGGAGAATATGGGCTTTAAAATAATAGGTTTCTGCAGCACTGAGCCACTTGGGATCATTGAAAGCACTGCATGTTTTCCCAAGTTCTTGCTAAACATTTCATGCCCAAATCAATGAGGTTGCATTGGTAGAATGGAAAAAGCCTTGTGATACATACCTTACATCTTAAAAGGAAGATATTCCACATCTATATATGTATATACTATATATTGAATAGATGAATAACATATTAATAAAATTATAAATATGTAACATATATTTATTAAATATATTTGGGTATATATGGAAGGAGTGTTGTTGGGGAGAGAATTTGAACTAAATAAAACCAAAAAGGATTTTTTTATACAAACAAAATTAATGTAACAGAAATTAGAGTAGAAGTAGTTAACTTGGAAAAAGGTATCTTAGCAGAAAATGTTGTCCAAAAATTATAACTAAGATATCACTTAGATATAAAACCAAGAATCATTTCTCAATACAACAGTAGTGAAAGAATATAAACAAGCAGTTGTCAAGGGATGAAATGACTGATTTTAACAACCAAATGAAAGAAGGCTCCCTAACAAAAAGAAAAGAAAAGCTAAGCAAATTATATCAACTTTGGATTTTCATGTCAATATCATCAGATTGACAAAGATGAAAATAGTAAATGTTGGAGAGACAATGAGAATTAAAGGCAAAAGAAATCATACTTTCTATGACCTCTGAATTTTCCCAACCACTATGGAAAGCGATTTGGAATATAAATGTTACTAAATTGCATACATTCTTTGACCCAGAGACAATAGTACTAGGCATACATTCCAAATAGATTAATGACAAAAGGAAAGGTACCATATTTAGAAAAATCAAGTAGCACTTGTAGTAACAAGGAACTAGAAGGAAAGTGTGCCTAATGATCAGGAATGGCTTAACAAATTGTGATATATGTAATATAATATTATTATTGTAGGAGTGATCCCTAATCAATTGAGCTACCAAACTGACTGATAAAATTAAGGGTTCAAGATGGTGAGGAGCTCCTTTGGAATTAGTAAGTGGGAGTCAGACTTTGAGGGGTCATTTGAATATTCAAGGAAGCTACTGAGAACTGCAGAAAATGGACTCACTTCTAGACATAGTTTGTCTTGGTGTCTTTTCTTTGCCCACTTATTTACAGAGTAGAGAGACTGATGATTCAAAATCAATCAATCAATGAATAAACATTTATTAATCTCCCTTGTGCCAGACTCTATGCTAAGCACTGAGGATGCAGAAAGAGGGGCTTACAATATAGTGGGAGAGACAATGTGCAAATAAATATACACAAAGAAGGCTACATAGTGGATGAATAGGAAATAATTAAGAGAAAGAAGGCAATGAAATTATGAGGTATTGAGGAAGTCTTCTTCTAGAAGGTGGGAACTTAAAGGAAGACAAGGAGGTCAGTGTTTAGGGAAGAGGAAGGACAACATTCTAGGCATGGGAGATTTCCTGAAAAAAATAACTGGAGCGTAGAGATAGAGTGTCTTCTTAAAGGAACAGTTAGCAGGTCAATGTCATTAGAATGAAGATTACAGAGTGGGAAATAACTTGTAAGAAGACTGGAAAGATAGAAGGGGCTAGGTTATGGAAGGCTTTGAATGCCAGAGAATTTGTATTGGATCTGGAGGCAATAGGAAGCCATAAAAGCTTACTGAGTGGGGAGATGGAATGTGTGTGACATGATCAGACCTGTGCTTAAAAAAATAGTAATAACTTTAGAGTAGGTCTGGGAGGATAGATTGGAGTGGGGAGAGACTTGAGGCAGGCAGACCCACCGACAGGCAATTTGCACAAAACTATGAGGGCCTGCACCAGGATGGTTGCAGTGTCAGGGCAGAGAAGAGCAAGGAAATAGTTTAGATTGCCTTTTGGAGAAGGTTAGCTATAAAGGGCAGAAGAGATATAGGATGATAACGGGAATGGAATGATCAAATGAGGTGGCTTTTTGTTTCTGTTTTGTTTCTTTTTGTTTGTTTGTGTTTTTCCCCAGCATAAGGGACATGTGGGCATATTTACTGTCAATAAATAGAAATAGATTGAAAATAAGTGAAAAAAATATGGATGATAAAGGGGAAATCTATTTAAGGAGACTGAATGGAATGGGATCTGTTGAATAAATAGAGTAACAGTAAATAAGTAGTTACCCTTGGTAAGGAGTAAGGCAACTTCATCATGTGAAATAGAGGGGAAGGATAAAAGAGACGAGAAAGATCTTTTCCAATGGAAGGAAGGGGCGTGAGAGGGCGTAAGTGAGCCTTACTCTTATCGAATTTGGAGTCAGGGAGGTGTTATTGGCCTTAAATAGTCACTCAAAAAGAGAACTAACTAGAGAGAGAGAAAGAGAGAGAGAGAGAGAGAGAGAGAGAGAGAAGCAAGAGTTTGAGAATGTCCTTATTTCCTTCAGTCTCTTGGCATAGTCAAGTAAAATAGGAAGCAATTTCATTCTCCTTCACCCTAGGTGCCCTTCATGCATCAACAATGCAATCTTGAAGTAGAAACATATGGCAATAGGAAATACGTGGCTATCCAAGGAGATGTCTTATTGATCCCCAAACTCCTACAGTTATTTAAAGAGAGCTTGACTTCTGGAGTAGGGGTGCTTCCAAGACTCTTAGGGGAAAATAAAATAAACAAGCAGGAATGCTTCCCAATGATCCTAGTACAAGAGTTCTAGCTCTCTCAGAAGAAGCCTAACAGCACCCCGGATTAATAATTCTGCTGAATTGTTAACTGGAAGAAGTGGAGGCCAAGAACATCAATGCGCTCAGTCAAGATACCTAGGCTAGTCAGGAACAATATGGCAACAGAGAGAAAGGATCAATACCATCAACTCTGTGGCATTGAAGGTCAAAGTGCCCCTCCTAGTACTTGTGTGACTTGATCTCATTCAGGGGCAGGTTCACTTTTTGCTGTATAGTCCTCACTCGCCTGTGTTCCCTATTGTTTTCCTCTCTGCATATGAACTCTACATATTCAGTTGCTCCACTAAGCCTAAGTGTCTTTGTGGAAGAGTGAACCATGGGTTTGTGGGAGTGATTGTTCTGTTTCTTACTAGGATGTTTCAATAAATGTCTTTGCTTTGACATAATTACATCATGTAGCACACTATTAGAATTAAACTTCTTTGGTTAGGGTCCATGACCAACAGATTCTGTACCTGGGATAGTCATCCTCTTGATAACCTATATTATAAGTGTGATTGAAGAAGGAAAAGTACATGTGTTGAGAGAAATGATGAATATGAGGAAATCAGAGAAACTTGGAAAGGCATATAAATTAATGCACCATGAAGTAAGCAGTATTAGAACAAATTATGTGACATCTACTATAATGTAAAGGAAAGAAAAAAAACCCTGAACAACTTCAAAATCCTGATTAATTCAGTGATTAGTCAAGACTTTAGAGAGTTGATGCTAACGTATGCCTACTGCCATTTGGACGATCATCGTGAAATGAGGCATGAATTTTATGACATGGCGTATGTGATGATTTCTTTTGCTTGATCACATTTATATGTTATAATGGAGAGATCTATGAGAAGGACTTGGATGAGGTAGGGATATGGCAATAGTCGCTGTGAAGTGATGGTGATTAAGGAAGATATAAGAAGAAATATATAAGAAGAAAAAAGAGCTCTGAGGTGGGAGTTAGGAAAACTTGGTTTCTTAAAAAAATCTAACAATTACAGCTAGAATTTTAGAATGGACTTTTCTTCAAAGAAATTTCTTTATGACTGTTGGCTATCTCCTCTTCTCTATCATAACTGTCACCACTGCTAGCATTGAGAGTCCATGTGGTCTACTTGAATGAACATTGGATTCTAGTCCTACCTCCATGACTGATTGTGACCTTGAGGATGTCATTTCTGTATCTGATGCTTAGTTTTCTTATCTATATAAGAAGTATGTTGAATTGGACGACCTCTGTGCTCCTTTAAGTCCTCATATTCAACCTTATCCTTGGATCAATACAGTCTCTCTTTCTGGTGTCACTGATTCCTAGTTCTCAAACTTCCTACATATCAATTGTGCATCTACCATTTTTTTTCTAACAAACAGGTGTTTGAACAGGGGCATGACCTTATTAGATACATGTATTAGTAATTGAAAGATTTCCTGAATCATTTGAACTCCTTCCATATAAAGCTAGAGAATTGTTTCTCATGGATTCTGAGAACTAAAATATATATTTGGCACCTTCCCTTTGCATGTTTCATATTTCTGGGTTTTGGTTACCTTCAATAGCAATACATAAGCCAAGTAAACCCCTCAGAATTATAAAATGTGGATTATATTTAGGGGATTGCCCTTTTTCATTTCTTCTTCCTATTTTGGATCTAACTTTCTGCATTTTCAGTGGTTGTTTAGGCATATTATTGCAAATATGAAGACAAACAATAAATCTAGAAGATTA
Source organism: Potorous gilbertii (assembly GCA_028658325.1). Classification (NCBI taxonomy): domain Eukaryota; kingdom Metazoa; phylum Chordata; class Mammalia; order Diprotodontia; family Potoroidae; genus Potorous; species Potorous gilbertii. Next base: position 142,449,731 of record CM053769.1, on the reverse strand, counting down.
TAGAGGTTTGCATTTGGGATTAGTGACCACCTTGATTGCCCATTTCTGAGGGTTCTGAATGTTTACAATGCACTATATGGTTGGGGGATGTAAATGGGCTGTTATCAGGACTTTGCACGCTGCTATAGACTATTTTGGGAATAATGTCCAGAGAACAGAATGATG
>CM053769.1:142424900-142449066 GCA_028658325.1 Potorous gilbertii | reverse complement strand
TCTCTGATTAATGAACTTCTGAGCCAATTCTTATTTCAGAGGGTGAATGATCAAAACGACATTTTAGTGCAGATCCCCAGATTTTCTTGCTGGGGATATGAAATGTGAGTTTCAGGTATAAGTCAAGGCAGGTGACCTCTGACTGTGGAGTTATATGGAAAGTCTATAGGCCTTCAGTACTATTCCAAGTGGTATAAAATAACATGGTCATTTTAGGGACTATGATTATAAAACTTTAACAGATGCAGGTATCTGGCATAATTACGAATGCCAATTGGCCACACAGGGAAACAGAAAATTTGGGAAATGGCCACAAGACCTAGAATATGAAGTTAATGTGTTTCTATATGGTTCTCTGTGTTACCAATTACTCTATAAAGTCAAGTGAAATCAATGAGCGTTTATTAAGCACTTATTATGTGCTAGACCCTAAGCTAAGTGACAGAAAGTTTCAGTGCTAATTAACTATGGATGCATTGGCTTCTTAACCTTTCACTGTTAGCTAGCATAAGTGATGGTACACCTGGGAGGGGGAGAAATGCATGAAAAGTGGGATTTTTGTTGTTTTCTTTTTGGAGTTCAGTTTCTCAGTCTTAAGCTAAATTGTGAACATCTGAAGGATTGATCACCTTTGAACCTTGAAAATTCACAGCTGTGCTGAGTCACATAGGTTTCATCTGCCTTCTGACTCTAAGTTAATCAGGGGCTAAGTCTTTGTTATATATCTTAGATACTGGCATTTTGATTTGGCGGCTCACTCATGAGAAATATCCTTTTGATTCCCTTGACTCTGGGTAGCAGTTTTTTAAGAGCCCACACCACCCCACTACTCAGATGTTGGTACTCTCCCAGTCTGATGAAGTGTGTAGGTGGTTGTATTATTCTGTTTAGACTGTTGGAGCCCTATCTATTGGATTCTTTCTTGCACTACTTATCTGTACTTATCTGTCTGTTAATTAAGGTAAGATTGTTAACCCCTTTAAAGCTGTCTTTCCTTTAGAAGAGCAGATGAAAGAACCTGTACTAGAAGTCCACCCTGTATGTTAGTGTGGTCACTACAGGGGAAAAAGAGGGACAGAGAATGACCATATAATCATTTTAACTGTTTCTTTTGAAGTTTGAGCATCAGGAGATTTGCTCTAGGACATATTATAACTTCTTCAACGGTTTAGAGGTAGCAGGAAGAGAACACCAACCTGTAGAGATAAGAAAACTAAGTCTAGACTCCATGAGACTGAGGGTAACCTATCAAAAACAGCCCTCCTGGTGAAAAGGCTGAGGAATATCCAATGATCTTGGTTTCTCCTATGGTATCTAAAGAGATATAGGGCATCAGAGACTTACAGGGTGAACCTCTGGAAAGAAAAACAGTCATTGTAGAGTGTGTCAGTAGGAAATTCAAACTAGGGTTTGGTTTCTGGGGTGCTCTCATGCTTGGTTCAGATTCAGTGTGAAATTCAAAAGTCTGGGCCAGTTAAACTCATTCATAATGTCAAAACTGTTCTTGCCCAAATTTGAGGTTTGGGAGATTCCCCTACCTAACTTCTGACTCCAATAGATGGGCATAGTGAATGAAACCTACCCTGTGCTATGCACAAACACACAATCACAAAATCACCAGGGTTCACATCATTAGAAGGCAACTCTTGTTTAGACATAATAGCTGCCACTCATGAGGAAGGTTTCAACATTTGAAAAATAACTTAAAAGCTATACATTTTATGAAAATGGATGAGCTCTATTGGACCTTTGTCCATGGGAGCTAAAGTCAAAAGCAGACATGGTTCTGTGAGTAGTCACATGGCACAGTAAAGAGACCACTGGACCTATACTCAGGAAGACCTGAGTTCAAATCTAACCATAGATACTTACTAACTATATGACCCTGGGTAAGTTACTTAACCTTTATTGCATCTCTCCTCAATGGTTTTGTATGTCACTCATTTATAAATCATGGTAATTCAATATCCATTCTGACAGCAGCTCCTGTCAGTCTTTCGCATGTTTAGCTGTGTCCAGGCAACCATGAGTATCTAAAGTTGGAAAGAAACCACCAACCATCACCACGCTACCACCAATTCCAAGTATTTGATATAGAAGAAAGAAACAAAGATTTTTAATCAATGGGAGTTCAAATCTCAAATGGTCTTTTTACTGACTGTATGATTTTAGAAATATTATTCCCCATTGTGTGTGTCCACCAGTTTTAGTGTTCTCATTAAAAATATGATAGGATTAACATTATAATTCTCTAAAGACTTTTTCAGCTATTAGTCCTATGATCTTTTTAGTCACAAGGAAAGAAAGAAATGGAAGTTATACTTATTAGGAAGAACCCATTAGCCCTCAATGACTTATACCATGTTATTGAACCATGTCATGACCTGGAATGTTAGAAGGGAATATGACAATCATCGAATGCAGCTTCTTAATTATAGCAAGGAGGAAATTTAGGCCCAAAAGTTTAAAGTTTTGCTCAAAACTACTCTAGCTACATATGACTAATTAATACAGTATGTGAACCCAGTGTCTCAGTCCTAATTCAGTGCTCTATCTACACACTACACCTGCCCCTATTCAGACTAAAACTTGATGTAACTTCCCCCTTTGTCCATGATTCCCTATATCCAATCAACAGAAGATCCTAATGTCTCACAGCCTTGTTGCCTAAATCATCTAGTTTCTTCTATTTCTCTTTGTGTCTTTACCATTTCTTTGGGGAAAAAAAGATTCTGACTTTGTAACAAGCTAATCTTATCAGCAGGAACTGCTGAGGTAGGAACAGATGGCAGAATTCCAGGTATTCACTCTCCAGCTGTTTACACATGTTCTTTCAAACCTACAGTGGGATGGAAGGTTACTTATCAAAAGGTTCTATTATATACAATCACTATGAATATAAAGAGTCAAAACAGAAAACAGGAATGTCCCCTTTCCCTTAGTAATAACAGAGAAACGTTCCCTTGCATATTCCTATGGTTTTTTACAATACACATTCTAACATTCTGGCAGGGTTAGGACTCTCTCTTGGCTCAGTAGGGATTTAAAATAAAACCAGATTTTCTCAAGAATATATGTCTTTTTCTTCCAGCACAAATGCAGTGTTTCTTCCCATGAAATATCATGTCTACATGTTCTAGGACAAATGTCATGGGAATAACTACTAAACACACACTTACACACTTATACACACACACACACACACACACACACACACACACACACACACACACACACACACACAAGGAGAGGCAGTGAGCTCTAGAAGAAAGTCCACTAGTTATGATTCTGACTTTGCTCATCTGTAAAATGTTAGTATTCTTAGCGGGGGAAATGATATTTGAGAGCATTAAGACCTGTGCTGCTTCACCTTCTTTGTGTCAAGGAACTATTTGGCAATCTGGTGTAGTTTTTGGCCTTCTGAAAGTAAGTATTGTAAATACATAAAAGGAAAACAATTAAATTGAAATAAAGATTTATCTATTTTTAATCTATCTTATATCTATTTTTTCCCATCCAAATCCATAGATTCCATGAAGTCTATCCACAGGTGCCTGACTCCCAGGTTAAGAGATCCTGACTCCAACCTACTCATTTTGCAGATGAGAAAAGAGCCCTACAAATACAAAGAAGAAAACAGAGTCTATGTTTTCAAAAACTGTCTAGTCTATTACAATCAATTACAGGAGGAAGCCCTTTCACCTGGAAAGATCAGGAAGCACTTCATGGGAGAGTGACATCTGAGGGAGTCATGGAAGGAAAAGAAGTATTTCAAGTCAGAGATGTGGAGGGAGTATGTCCTAGGAATCAGAGACTACAAAAATCCTAGGGCAAAAAACAAGTCAATAGGAAAAAAAGTATTAGCTGAGTTTAATAGGAAAATAGATTGCATGGAGGTAAGTAATGGAGAAAAAAGTTGTAAAGATAAGTTGGTGCCAAATTACAGACATGTTCCAGGTTAAGCATTTTTTTGTGCTAAAGTATTCAGGGAGGGGGAATCTGCAGCCTCGAGGTTACATGTTGGCCTTCTAGGTCCCTGGGTGAGGCCTTTTGACAGTCAAAGTTTTAGAGAACACATCTTATAATTAAGGGGATTTGTTGTGTGAAGTTTGGATTCAGTCAAAGGGCTGCGCTTGAGGACCCAGAGGGCCACATGTGGCTTTTAGGTAGCAGGTTTCCCACCCCATAGATAATAAAGCAATGTCATCACACAGTTATATGAAAATCACCAGTTCTTTGTTTTACAAATTGAGCACAAAGTCCCTTGTAGCTTCCAATCTGATATATGTGTGTGTGTGTATATGGATACATATATATGTATATACATATAAATGTGTATATCTATATGTTCAGGACACATATACGTATATATGTGTGTGTATCAATGTGTATAATATACACATATATGTATATGTGTATATAAGTTTTATAGGTTTTATAAAAACATTTTGTATAATATATAGTGCATATGTATATGAATACATGAATGTTTTATGATTTCATTAGTGTGAAGAATTCTCCACTAGTATGGATTGCAGTCTGTTAATGACCTAGTAAACAAGTCCTAGGAGTTTACTTCAGGCTCCTAGAAAATAACTGATCTGATATAGTCACATCACTTGCAAAGGTCAGAAGACTAAATCTTCCTAACTCTAAGATCAGTATTCACAGAGTTAACAAACTACAAAATATTAGAGTTGCAAGTTACCCAGACAGCAACGTGACACAGTGAATATTGCCTTAGGTCTATATTCAGGAAGAAATGAATTCAAATTTGAGCCCAGACCCTTCCTAGCTAGGCAAATAACTTTACTTCTGTCTGCCTCAGTTTCCTATAAAATGGGGATACTATGAGCACCTATTTCCCAGGGTTGTTGTGAGGATTAAACGAGATAAAGCACTTAGCACATTGCCTAGCACAAAATAAATGCTATTTATGATGACCTCAAAGACCTGTAACTTTCACTTAAAAAAATCTGTATTACAATATATTCAACATATGATCATTCATCCTACCCATTTCATTCTGCTGTGTACCCCCTTCTTCCTCTCCATCTCTCTTTGTCCTTGTCCCCTTTCCCTTCTCCCTTGTGACTGCCTTACATGGTCCATCATATCTAGCCAGATTTCAAAGTACACAGTGGCAGAGGCTACATATATAGACCCCATCCACACCAACCTTGCTATCATAATCAAATCAATATTTTCATTGCTACTGGACAGGGTGGGTTAATCATTAGGTCACCTAAGGTTCTATTCACCATCCTTGGGGCTTCCTAAACAAGATACCCCTTCCTGAACACTACTCTCCCATATTTGTTGCCTCTTCCATTAGAATATTAGCTTCTTGAGGACAGAAAAATCTTAATTTTGTTTAGCATAGTGCTTGGCACCTTGTAAGTGCTTAGTAAATACTTTAATTCGATTTTGTATGCATGGATTGAGAAATAAAAGTATGCACAGAAGTACACAAAACTTATCATAAAAATCAGCTCAGTAAAAAGGCTGAGGATAGGGGGAGAATTTTCTAATATTTGGCATTGCACAAAAGTGGAACAGGCTAGCTTAAGAACTTGTAATTTCCCCATTAATGGAAACCTTCAGTAAGAGGCTGTATTCTCATATAAGAAGGGATCGAAAGGGAATTACTGCTCAGGTGTCATTTGCATTAAGTAAAATATGAGGTACTTTCCAACTGTGGGATTCTAAAACTATACTATCCCAAAGCTAGAAAGGTTATCATGGGTCATCTTATCTGTGTCATTTTACAAATGACATACCTGAGGTATCAAAAGGGGAACATAGAACTCAAGAAGCCTTTTCCCATATCAATGTTCTTTCCTCTCTCTTACCATAACAGGTCACATTTATATAATGGTCTTCTGTAACAAAGTGCTTTCAAATCCATTACCTCATGTGACCATTCCAACAACCCTGCACAGTAAGCAATGTAGTTTGGACTCTCACTATATGACAAATGGTAAAACTGAATCACACAAATATTTCATGACTTGCCTACATTCACAGAGCTAGAAGGAAGTCAAGCTAACGTTTGAACTCGTTCTCTGACCTCTACCCTGTGGCTTAGTCCAAAACCCCCGATACTTTCATTTTTTGCCTGCAAAATATTGGAAGAACTAGAATTAGGGCACATTAGACTGTTGTGGCAACCACCAATATCCAATGAAAGTGTCCAAAATAAACTAATAAATAGCCTCTATCTCCATAAGAGCATTTACAATTCAGATTTACTAAGTATTTCACTCCCCCTCCCTAACCCCCTTCCCAAAGGACAGAAAATTGTTCACAAATGTTCATTTAAAGTGCTTTAAGTAGCCATTTAGAAAATAATAATTATTAATAATTACTTCTCATATACAAGTGGGATGGCTCTATACAAACACAGACATGTTTACTAAACATGTCAAAATATGCCATAAATGAAGTCATTTCTTATCCTTATTCCTTTGCCAGATTTTTATTTTCATCAAAAAGATGAATATTGTTTGACTTCCTGATTTTTACAAATGCCCAATCAACTTCTCAAATTCCTTTGCTGAAGAGAGCAGAGAAATTTGGTGAAAAACTGTAAAAATCTCTGTGTAGTCACTAGGCCTACAAGTCACATTTCCAATTTCTGGAGTGTCTAAGGTAGAAGCGTAAACCCTTAAAATAGAAGAGTTGGGATAATTACATCTATAGCTAGCATTTACAGAACACTTTAAGAGTGGTAAAGAATTTCACAAATTTCATGTCATTTGATCCATACACCCAACCTGGATTATCCCCATTTATAGATGAGGGAACTGAGGTTGAGAATGGTCAAGAGACTTGACCAGTATCACAGAGCTAATAAATATATGAGGTTGGAGTTCAGTACGAGTCTTTCTGACCACAGCTTTCTATTTCCTTTGCCACCTCTCTGTCTAGAGAAATGCTATATAGAAAATTAAAGTGAAGACTCTTAGAATTAGAAAAGAATATTAAAACTGTAGGGACCGAGAGGGTCAATTGAAGCCGAAACGTTCTAAGACTTTCGAGATATTCTTAATTCTATTCATTGCTGAAAACATAATTTTAGAGCTTAGAAGATCACATTGGAGCTAAAAAGGATCTTAGAACATAAAATGTTAAAACATAGAATAAAACAGCCAAATGGTGCAGTGAAAGAAGTTTGGACTTGGAGAAATGAAGGCTAGAGTCCAAATTCTCCCTCAGACTCTTAGCTTTGTGATCCTGGATAAATAACTAAATTCTCAATATCAGTTTTCTTTTCTGTAAAATCGAGATAGTAATATTTCCTTCTTTGCAGGCCTCTTGTGGAAATCAAATAAAATTGGATAGATCTATATACACACATGCACATATATACTCAGACATGATATATACATACGTACGTGAATATTCACACACTTATGTGTATATATGCACATACTTTTATGTGTAAACATTTTTGTTCAGTTGTTTTCAGTCATGGCCAACTCTTGCTGGCCCATTTTGGGTTTCCTTCTCCGGTTCATTTTACAAATGAAGAAACTGAGACAAACAGGGTTAAGTGACTTGCCCAGGCTCCACAGCTAGTAAGGATCTGAGACCAGATTTGAATTCATGAAGAGGAATCTTTATGACTCCAGGTCCAGCACTTCACCCACTCTACTACCTAGCTGTCTGCCAAAGCACTCTACCATATCAATTATTTTAACAGGAGTACGGATAGGAATGACACGTAGTAGTTAGGTCATCTAAGTGGCACAGTGGCTAGAGTATAGGACTTGGACTCAAGAAGCCCTGATTTCAAATCCAAACTCAGACACTTGTTAAATGTGTGGCTGGACAAGTCACTTAACCCTCTTTATCTCAGTTTCTTCACCTGTACCACGAGCTGAAGAAGGACATGGCAAACCATTTCAGTATTTTTGCCAAGAAAACCTTAAATGGGATCACCAAGAGTTGGATACAACTGAGAAATAAGATGCCATTAATCAAAGAAAAGCCATGTAACCTTTCTGGGCTTCAGTTTCCTCTCTGATAAAATGGAATAGGTTGATACAGACTTTGGATTCCCTTCTTGCTTAAGACATAAAGTCCTAATGTTCTTCTTTTCAGTCACATTCCTTATTTAACTTCCGTTGCTTATCTTTTAAAACTGTATACAACCAATACTAACTGGAAAGAATTGTGCCACTCCTCTTATCTGTATGTTATATGTTCATCCTTCATTGCCAAAGTGTCATATCTGAAATCATGCAGTTAAATGACAGCCAAGAACTCAAAATGAAGAAAAAAATGGTCTTCTGAGCAGCCTAAATATCTGAAATGACCACAATTTCCTTCCACTAAAATTCAAGCAATTCACTTAGAGAAGAGTTCCTCATGATCCTACACATAATTTATTAACTCTTCTTTTGCACAAAATTCTAATTCTAATTAATGTATTTTGAACTAACGACAGATTGCAAGTTTAAGATAACAATGACAACTTCAACCACAATCACCATCACAGCAACAATAACAAGTAGAAACACACAATGTGGCAATGTTCCGTGAAACATAGTTACTCTAAAAAAGGAAATGATAGCTGAGAGACTGACTAGAAAGGAAGTGAAAGCATATCATTGTAACATGGAAGACTCAAAAATCAGAGTAGATGGGACCATTTTGCATAGCAGCCAAATGCCTTATCTCAATAGCCCTTGAGACTTCCATTTTTACTACAACACAATACATCAGCTGATGTACAGAAACATGGCCTAAAATTGTCAAGAAAAGACCTGATTATCCTCAGAAAAGGTATGTTTATCTTTTTGGAAGTACGTGTGATACATTTAATTTAATTTTATTAATTTTTTACATCACAACTACTTTAATATATCCCTCTCCCCCTCCTACACGAAATTTCTCTTATAAGAAAGATTTTTTTTAAGTTAAAAAAATCCTATGCATTGGACCTGAGAGTAGGTACAATATTCCATGACCACATATTCCACCTCTCTTCAAAAGAAACTGAAAATTTCACTTTCTCATCTCTCCAACATTTTATCACTATAATTAAATAATTTGCTTTCATTTTTTTCCTCTTTTCTGTTTATATTGCTATATTCATTCTATATAGTTTTCCAGTGGGTTTTTTAAATTATTTCCCTTACTTCAGTTTATGTAATTCATTTATTTTTCTTAATCTTCATATATATATATATATATATATATATATATATATATATATATATATATGTATACACGTATGCATGTATATACACACACACACTCTATGTGTGAGTATGTGTGTGTGTGTTTGTTCCTTCCAGATCAGGGATCTTCAAACTATGGTCCTGTTCTAGAACATTAAAATTGTCATAATATTTATTGTGACAATAAGTTTAGATGACATCTGCTTCATTCCCTCTTCTTTGCAATTAGAAGACAAAATCCTCATAGGAGTATTCAATATATATGTTTTTTTAAAAATCCCTTTTTATCTTCTTGGAGTATATGTCAAATAGTGACACATAAAGTTTGGACATTTTAGAAACTTTTATCATATAATTCAAATTTGCTTCCCACCAATCATATATTATTTATTCTGTCCTGCAGACCATTCAATGTTGATTCCCATTTTATGTTGCTTTTGCCAGTATGGTAAGTGTAAGAGAAATTCTCAGAATTCTCTTAATTTTCATTTCTCTTATTGGTGTTTGGAACAAACTTTATTATGAATGTAATTAGCTTGCAAGTTTTCTCTAAAGAATTGTTTGTTCATACACTTTGACCAGTATGGAATGGGGAAAAGGTTCGTTATCTTAAATTTTTGTGTCATTGATTCCCTTTTTTACATATTCATATCCAGTACATTTTTAGGACAATGTCCCTCTCTCATCAATAGTTTCTATACTAGAAGTATTAATTTTGTTCATATAAAAGTATTTCCATTTCAGGTCATCAAAATTGTTGATTTTAACTTTATTCATCTATTTATCCTTTGATTGCTTAAAAAGTTCCCACCCAATCCTAAGATTTAAAAAAACCTTCAGCAATTTCTTTAATTTTTTTCTTTTGATTTCTATTTAAGTCAAATATTTGTTGGTCAGAAATATGTTTTTTCCCCCCCAGACTTCTTTGGACTTTCCTGGACTATTTCAGTTGAATAAGAATCCCTCTCAAAGCAATTTATATTTTTGGGTTTATAAAATCCTGAATAATTAACTTCAAATTTTCAGTTTTATTTCTTCAATTTCTCTCTCTCTCTCTCTCTCTCTCTCTCTCTCTCTCTCTCTCTCTCTCTCTCTCTCTCTCTCTCCCTCCCTCCCTCCCCCCGTCCCCTGTCAGGTTATTTTATTTTTTTATAATTGCTACTTTGCAATACATCTTAATGTCTGGGAATGCTATGTGCCATTCATTCTTATTTTGGTATATTGTTTACCTTGAGATTTTTGATCTTTTATTTTCCTAAATGATATTTATTATTTTGTCAAACTCTACAAAGTAACCCCTTGATAGATTCAATGTTATATTCTTAAATATGTAAATTAATTTATAAGGGGAGTTTATATATATATATATATATATATATATATATATATGTGTGTGTGTGTGTGTGTGTGTGTGTGTGTGTGTGTGTGTGTGTGTGTGTGTGTTGTAGTTCTTTTGAATTAATTACTATTTTCTCTCATTTCCTTTTGGCTTTTTTTATTGCTATGTAGAAATGTAGATAATTTTGTGGATTTAGTCAATTCTACTACTTTACTAGGGATGTTAAATAAATGATTTTATTTTTTTCGCTAACTTTGGAACATCTTATTGGCCCGTTTAAATCCCAGTTGTTTAAAATAAATATGTCCATATGCAAATGTATAAGCACATACTTATACATTATGTACATATATACACACCTATACATTTATATACCTTTATCATTTTCTATTCATATTCAAAAGATGCCCTGAATCTTTCAGCAGAAGTTTATTCAGTTCAATGTTTTGTTTTCTCATTTTTTGGTCATATTTATCCAACTTGGATATTAAAATATCCCCAGTTATTGTATTATTACCTATATTTTTTTCTGTGATTCAACTGTCTTTTCCATGATAAACTTAGACTTATTACCACTGAAGTGTTACTGTCTAGGAATATACATGCTTATCTCTGTTAACATTGTAAGTTTTTTGTTTTAGCTTTGTGTAAAAGTATCGTTGCAGCTCCTGCTTTTTATTTTTTGGTAATCTGCTGATGCATGACAAACTTTTTCCTAGTGTCTCATTTTAATTTGACAAAAATCTTAATTTTCAATGTGCTTTTCACATGCAAAATTGTGGGATTTTGCTTTCTTAGCATTTTTTGGTTTTATTGGTTTTCTTGAAACCTTTGTATTAAAGGTTTTTGACTATTAGAGATTTGGGTTTTCTTTTTCTTATTCATTTTGTGTTCATATTTTAAATAAGTTTTGCTCATACTACTGTGAGCTAATCAGTTCCCATAGGATTCCCTCATTTTCCTGTCCTGTCCTAGATTCCTTGAGTTTACCTAACTTGTTAACTTTCATATTATTTATTTGCCTTGCTTATTTTCTTACTTAGATTTAATACCACTTGATTTGCTGGTACTGGTAACTATAAATGGAATGTACCTGCTTATCTCTCTTAATACTATGGGTTTTTATTTGAGCTTTGTGTGATAGTATTATCGCATTGTATATTTTATTGTGCGCTGTTTATTTATATTAGTTATTATTTTATTATACTTATTCAACTTCTGATTTTCCTTTTCTTCATTCAGGTAAATATATTTCAAAATTATTCCTCTCCTACTGCCCCCCCCAAAAAGGTTCTTGGCCTAAGTAACACTCTTTTATAAATATACTTTTAATTTTTTCGTCTTTTTGTTTTTACTTTACATTCATTTGTGTAAATATCTCATGTCTTTTAACTAGCAAGCTATTAATTCTAACAAAGATTTGAAAATGATGGGGGAAAGAAAATTACTTCAGTAAAACTGACCAACACACCACTTATGTTGATAGTATTTTCAATATTCTAAATCTATAGTCCCTCATCACTGTATGTGAGTGCAAGAAGTATCTTCTCTGGGATAAAAATAGTTCATTATACTTATACAGAGTTCAGGTTCATTTTGTTATTATTTTGGGTTCTTACATACTATGTACTTTACCATAATGGTTATCTGTGGTTTTTTTTTCAATTTGTTTTGTTTTTCAATTCGCTCAACAGCTCTACCAACAGGGTATTAGTGTATCCATCTTTTGTGTTGCCCTTTTCTAAAAAGTTTTCATTTCACTTATTCTCATCCCTAGCTAGTTTATTCTGGATTATATTCTCCTCCACATGGGTTCTGTTCCTTTCTTTTATTCTTTCTTATGTTACCTTATGAGAATTAGAAGGAGGGAGGACATATACTCCTGTGTGGTCATAGACACATCACTAGAAGTGCTGTCTTCCCCACCCTTGACAATTTTTGAAGGCAACAAGTTTGGGGAGTTTCCACTGCATCAATGGAGTGAATCGACTCCAAGTGTTTCCCACATTGAAGGAATCTCAGGTCCAGACTGTCCTCCCACCAAAAAAAAAAAGTGTAATACTGTTATGCATTGGCAATACAGAGGTTAATTAGGGCACAGGACCTGATCTTAAAGAGCTTAGAGTCTATTAAAGTCTGTGATCTATATCTTATCTTCCTTTGTATCTATCATATATTCTCTCTGAGTAAAGCACTAAGCTTCACTCAGTATGTAACAAAGAGTTGTTGAATTGAGTTTAATTGGCTTGACTATTTGCAATTTTCCTTGACTCTTCTTCATCATCAAAATAGTTAATCCCTCTTATTCAGTTTCTTCTTTGCCCCAGAAATAGTGTCATTTTCTGGAGAAGCTAGACTCTGAGCCACTTTGGAGACTAACACATGCTCATTTTTTCTGCTGCTAGTGAATGAACTTTAATTATACTAGTGAGAAAAAAATGGAGTTTTACAAAGGGTAACATGTGAGGCGATTAACAGGAAAATCTTTGTTTGACCATTCTGTCTGTCAGACAAAATAATAAGATACCATTTCTGTTTCATTTTCCTTTTCATAAAAAATTTAAAAATACTTAGAAAGGCTTAAGATCACTGCAGGGAATCAATAAACTGTGTCTCTCAGGCTGGTCAGAACAAAGCCGTACATCACTAAGATGGAATAGGTGTGTCCTAACTATTGAGTTTTCCACAAGGCTACAAATTTCAGTTTTCCCAATGCTCTAACTGCCATTTGGGACCGTCCTGCCTCTCTAAGATTTCCTTCTCCCTATTGTCACCAAATTCAAGTTACCACTAATGTACAGCTGGATAGTTGTAACATCCTCTTTACTAATTCATTGTCTTCCCTGACAAAGTATAATGGTTGTTCATCCTTTACTTTTGAAGAAAACCAATGATATTGTTGGGTGTTATATAGATTTACAGGTAAATTTGATTTAAATGAGAGAGAGTTGCACAAAGTCATCACCCTTACTCTCTTTTCCAGAGTGATTGAAGTATAGTGGCAAGACAAAATTTAGATTGACTTGTGATAGTCTGGAAGACAATGAATATTAGACAAATACTGGGAATATTCTCCTCAAAACAACACTATGAACAAAACCAGTGATTCTCTATTGCCCACTGAATGAGTTCAAATTCCTTAACCTGGCTTCCAAAGCTTTACAAAATCTGTCCCCTAGTCAATTTCCAAAATTGGTCTTGTACTTACTGCCTCCATTCTTGCTAGATAAGCAGTATTCTACAAATAGATCACTTTGTTTGCTTCCCCCATGCCTTTATTTACATTATACCCACTGGTAGAAATCACTGGGTTTAGAATTGGGAATGCTTGCTTCAAACCCCAACAGTGCAACGTTGATGTGATTACTTAGCATTTTTGAAATTCGACTTCTTCAACTTTTGAAGGAAGTAGTTGAACTAGACAATTTAGCAGATCCTGTAATTAACTTCTCCCTCAGTCTAAACTCTTACCATTCAATTTCTGCTCATATTTCAAGATCCTAGTCAAATTCAGTCTTTTCCATGAAAACTTCAGGCAGAAAGGACCACCACCAACTTAGAGCTAACATCCCAATTTGGATCTTTTCTTATTCTTATTTTAGTATTTTTATCAGGTTATGTTATCATTGAGCTCTCACTATGCTAGGAAAGATATAATTATATCTTCTTTATATCCCATACAGTCTCCAATATGAGTCAGAGGAAGACAGAGAGAGAGAGAGAGAGAGAGAGAAAGAGAGAGAGAGATAGAGAAAGAGACAGAGAGAGATACATGAAGAGACACAGAGAGAAAGAATTGTGAAGTTTAATTTGTTTGTGTAATTTAATTGTTGCCCAACTTTCCCTGCTTTTTGCTCATGTGATCCTGGGAAATGAGAACAATTTGTACTGAATTCTGAGCTCTGTGCTAAAGGGAAAAGGCAAAATTGAGATAAGATATGGTCCCTCTCCTTATGTAGCTCAGTGTAGAAAACGGATGACACAACCAAAAACAGTATAATATGCTATATGTTACGTTGGCATGTATATATGTATACACAGACATACACACATATATATATATGTGTGTGTATATATATATATATATATATATATATATATATATATACACACACACATACACAAGAAAAATTTCATTAATCAACAAATGTATTGAGTATTTACAAAGTGGTAGATACTGGAGGGAAGAAAAATTGCCTTCAGGGAAAAGCAAGGAAGGCTTCATGGAGAAGGTAACATTGAAGTTTAGCTTCAAGGAATAGTCCATAATTTAACAGGCAGAGAGTGAGGAAGGACATTCTAAGATTAGGAAAAAAAGAAAAACACAGAGATGGAAAAGTAGAAGTCTAAGTTCAATACAACATGGAATTTGATAGCATACATACATATACATATATGTATATAAATGTGTATATGCATATACATATATACACAAACACAAATATATACATATGTATACACATACATGTGAATAACCTTTAAGATAGGTGCTACTGTTATCCAGATTTTATATTTGCATAAACTGATACAAGGAAAGATTTAAAAAAACTTCCCAGAATCATCCTGTAAATAAATATCTGAGGAAATATTATAATTCAGATCTACTTGACTTCAAGTCCAGCACTCCATAGGTGGTCTCTGTGCCACCTAGAATGGAAAAGGATGTGATGATATATTTTAAAGGGTAGGGTGATGTCATATTTTGTTTAAATAGGAGTTGGAGGAAATGAGCTTTACATGGCAGGCTATAAGCTCCTGAAGATTTCTGAACATAGAATATTACTGCACATATGTGTCAAAATATGGATACAAGTTGGAAGAAAATAAAATCAGGCCATAGGTATTTGTGAGGCAGCATTGATTGAGCATAAGATTTGGAGACAGAAAACAGGCTTAAATTCTGCCTCAACCACCAGTTGTATGATCCTGGGAAATTCATTTAACTTTCTTTGCCTCAGTTCTGTCATCTGTAAAAGAAGGGGGGAGTGATGGTCTCTGAGATCCTTTCCAGATCTAAATCAATGATGATACACTCTTGGGAAGATCTGGCCATAACTATAGAGCAAGTGGTGATAATGAAAACCTAGACTATGGCAGGGATAGTGGGAAAAGAAGAGACAATCTGTATGAGAAATATCACAGAGGTCATCAGGAGAGCTTAACTAAGTAAGAGGAATCAAGTTAAAAAGGATAAACAAAAATATGCCCTAGTTATGATGATGGGAGACCAAATGAATGGTAGTCCTCAGAGAATAGAAGTAAAGTCACCCAGAGGAGGAATTTTAAGAGGAAAGCTTAGTTTGGGACATGCTAAGTTTGAGGGCCTGAAGAGACATTTGGGTATTAATAACTCTCGCAATTTGGAAGGTGAAAGAGGGATGAGACATGATAATGCCATTTTCCAGTAATCTGAATAAAAGTCGATAGCTTCCTGGGATTTCAATCAGAAATGAGGAGACATGAGTGAGAGTGACAACTGTCTCAGGACATTGTTAGAAAATGTGGGTCACTGGAAGGATGGCACTGCGCAACAGAAATAAAATTGTTAAGAAGAAGGGAGGGTTTGAAAGGTGAGCATGTGTGGAATGTGTTAATTTTGAGTTGACAGCATGATATTCTGATTCTACTACTTCTTGCCTTGAGGCATATCCAGCCCCATCATTTTGTAGATGACAAAACTGAGATATAGAGATGTTAAATTACTTTTCCAGAGTCATATACATAGTGTTTAATACATGACTTAAACCTAGTTTTCCTGTTTCCAAATTCCATGCCCAAATGACCATACCATGATGAAACTCAAATGCCTACCTCCTACCTTCAATCTCTTTCTCCTTTAATTCCATCTCAGTATCACTTACTGAGCCTTCATCCATGTCCTACTCTCTCTGGTTGGGTGTATCTGAAGAGTCTATTCTGCACAGAGGTGTATTTTACCTGCTTTTATTTCTCCACATACTTTCTCTTGGTGATAGTTTCAAACATCGCTCCTATGTACATATCTCCTAAAGCCGTTTCCAAGCCCACTGGCTCCTCTGAGAACTAACTCCATATTAGTAACTGTCTGTTGGATATTTCCAACTGAATCACAGTCATCTCACAATTAACACGTTCAACATGTTAACTCCTCAAAACCTCCCTTCTCCCTAACATGGTTATTTCTCTTGAGTGTCATTCTTCCAATCAACCAAATTTTCAAAACAGTTGTCATCAGACATCCATTAGTCTCACTTGTATTTGAACATTTCTAAATGGTTTCCAACTCTTGTTGATTGTGCTTCTGATATTGTGCTTATATCTGTCTCATTCTCTCCACTCATATTGTCAATACCCTTGTGACCCTATGCCTAAATTAGGCAATATCATACTCCATTTCCTGAACTCTAGTTTCTCCTCTCATCAATCTCTCCCCCACAAAGTTGTCCAATTGATTTTCCTAAAACATAGGTCTGACCATATCATTTCTCTGCTCAAAATGTTTCAATGTTTCCCCATTGCTTCTATGAAAACCACAACAAATAAATCCTCTGTTTAGCATCTCTATCTATCTATCTATCTATCATTGTGTAAGAGGTCTCAAGGAGGATCAGCAACTCTGTCGTTAGGGTTTGCCAGGGCTGCTCATTTTACCTTTGGTGTCCACCTGATTCACACTCTTACCTGTGGCTCCAAAAAGTTGTACCATGTGCATTGGTCATACCCTAGTAAACCATCTCAGCAGATGGGCTAAATCATGTTAAGGATAACTGACAGGCCTCAAATCCATTGGGCAGTTAAGAGAGCGTCTACCCCAAGCATATGAAGACTCTCTCTGGCAGACTAAGTGGATGAGAGCAATTTGTTCCAATAGCAATGAAGGCAGCTGAAGCAGGTGCTGTGGAGTACTTAAAGCATGGTAAGAATCGAAAATATCAAGGTCATTTGCTGCATCCTGGGGTAGTCATCTTGATTTTTGTCCTGCCACTGGATGGACCCAAGAAAAGAGAGTAATGTTGACAGCATTGTGCAACTCTACCTCACTTAAATCTAATTCAGGCAAAAGTCAAGACGTTACCCATGATGCCATTGATCCTCTTCAAAAAAGGACAAACAATAGCAATATCTATTTATCTATTCTATTTCTTTGTACTTATATGTATTATATGTGCAAACACATACACATACACACAATCTCATTCTAGTCAATCATTCAAAGCCATGGTTCCAGCCTGTTGCTGGCCCCCAATTATGCAGGCACTTTCAACACCATTTATAGGGTGCCACTTAGAAATGAAATGAGCAGACAGGAGATACTGCTGTGCCTAGGCTTGTAATAGTAAGACATTATGGAAGATCTAACATTCTCTGGACACTCTGAAGCTAGAAAGACCTCCTATGGTTTGAAAAAGAAAATGAGAAGGGGGAAAGAAGGAAACCTTTCACCCAAGCTTCATGTACTGATATTTTCAAAGTTTGTTTTGGGGAATCTGCAAGTTTTGGGTGCTTTCAAGGTGGTATGATCTGGGGAGAGCTCTAATCAATACTCACCTGATCTGCATTCTGGTCTTTACCTTGCTCCCCTGCTGCTACAATATTAGTGCTTCTCTAGGCCCTGGGACTGTAACCAGGTCCCTTGTTCTCCTGAAACCATAAGTTCTAGCCCTCCTCTCTGCTTTGAAACTACAACCAGGTCCCTTATTCTCTTGTGACTGACCCCAAGTCTCCTCTCTGCCTGAACTGTGCATGGGCAATACAGTTGAAAATCAGTGCCAGCTTTACCCAGTGGTAACAAAGGATCCCCTGAAATCTGTTTCTGAAGTTATCCCATCACTTTACCATCTCTGGCATGATAGCTTCTCAAACTGTTGCTGCTGGTTTAAAATATAGCGCATCTCCAAGGCCCATGGATGGTGCTGCTGCCATACACTGGCCTGACTCCTAAACCTCTCCTGGCAACATCCTAGGTGGAATTTCTCACACTGACTTTTCTTGCTCTGTTGCTCCAAAATTTGATTTGAGGAGTTATTTAATGTTGTTTGGAGGGGAATATTAGGAGAGGTTAGCTGGATGCCTGCCTCAAATCCGCCATCTCTTTCATTTCTTTTCAGTCTACCCATGCCTTTCTGATATCCTGAAGATGTGCAGTATACATTTTGCACTCCACAAGTCCAAAATAGAATTCATTATCTTTCTTTCTAAACCCTTCTCCCCACCTAACTTTCCTATTATTATGCCAGACAATACCATGATCCCAGTCTCTCAGGCTCATAGGCAAGGGTGCCAAGCTTGACAATTGTTTATCTCTTACCCTTCCTCTCATATCCAATCTGTTGCCAAACATTTTGATTTTACCCTTACAACTTCTCTCAAATATACCCATTCTCTCCTCTGACCCTGCTACCACTCTGGTACAGGCTCATCACCTCACACCTAAGCTGAAAAGATAGCTTACTTGTGGGGTGTCTGCTTCAAGTATCTTCCCACTCCATTTCATTCTCCATTCAGTCACTAAAGGAATTTTCCTAGAGCATAGGTCTAATTATATCTCTCTTTGTCTCAGTAAACTTCAGTGGCTCCCTATTGCCTCCAGAATTAAATAAAAAGTACTATTTGGCATTCAAAGTTCATAATAACCTAGCCCCCTTCTATCAGTCTTCTTATATGTTATCCTGCCAGGTACTCTGATCCAGTAACACTGGTCTCCTTGCTGTTCCATGAACAAGACATTCTATCTCTAGACTCTAGTGCATTTTCTTTGGCTGTCTCCTATGATTGGATGGATTATCTTATCATCTCAATCTGCTGACTTTTTAAAGGTTCCATCTAAAATCTAATTTTCTAAAGGAAGACTTTCCCAACTTCTCTTAATTCTGATGACATTTCTCTTATTGATTATGTTGATTTATTGACTTAATGACTCTTGGCCATAGTTGAATGTTATCACCCCACCCCATGGAATGAATCCTCATTAGCAAAGTGCTGTAAAGCCATGCACTTAAATTTCTAAAATTCCATCTTTTCTAAGCTCCTTTGATATTTTTTAGAGGATTCCCTAGCCTTTAGTCACATCATTCTTATGCAAACAATAAATTTCCTACTTTCACTTTCTTTGTAAAGGCCATACACATCAAGGATCTGAAAAGCCAAGAAGAAAAAGTGAGAGAAGAGTGCAAAGTTCAGGGGGGAATTATGGTATCAAAAGACAGTGACATTTGAACAATGGGTTGAACTAGCACAGGGGTAGGGTATCTGTGGCCTTGAGGCCACCTTTAGATCCTTAGGTGTGGATTTTTAACTGAGTCTAAGTTTTGCAGAACAAATCCTCTTATTAAGGGGATTTGTTCTGTCAAGTTTGGAGTCAAAGGGCTACATTTGAGGTCATAGAGGGCTACATGTAGTCTCAAGGCCATAGGTTCCCCATCCTTGAACCAGGACTTAAGGAAAAACATAGTTGTAGACCACCATTTTATGGTAGTCCAGGCCAGGGACTCATCAGTGAAGACAGAGTATCTCAGGGTAGAAATATCTTCCAGCTAGAAAGATAGCTTCTCTTCTGAAAGAAAAGTGACTTGATCCTCTGATGAAGTGAGAAGTTTCATGTGATTAATGAGGCTATTCCAAACTTAGATTGAAAAAGGAACCAAATAACCATCACTGGCAAGAAGGAGGTTGAATGATTAAGAAACAAGTACTACAGACAAGTTCATTCCTCCACTATCCTCTTTTGGTAGCCAATCTGTCTCTGGTGAATAGAAGTGTTGAGAAAAGGAAAAGCTATGCTCTAGGACAGTCTAAGAGGGGCATTAGTAAATAATGGTTATACCTGTATCCCAAAGATAAGAATTACCTCTAGGTGGGGTAGCTGGTTTACCTATGTTACAAAAAAAATCCACCCAAACCAAATATTTTGTCTAAAATGTGGAAAATATTTCACATAGAGATAGTACTTCCATGTTGTTTCATTTCCTGCAGGAGGAGACTTAGGAAAATAAGATGTCAAATCAGCAGCTATACCAGTAGTATTAAAGAAGAGACTGAGAACACCATGACAAACAGATGATGTGGCAATCTTTTCCTTCTGACAAGATTTGTCAACTGACTGAATATGAAGTAGAAGTGGGAGTGAAGAGAGTAGAACGACTTCTAGATTTTAATATAAACATGCATGAATGGAAGTGCCCTTGGCAGAAATAAGGAAGTAAAGAATATAAATGTGTTTAGGGGGAAAGATTGTTTTTTTCACATGTTCATCTTGATATATCTATTGGATAGTCAGAAAGGATTTTTTAGAAGACAGTTCAAGAGCTCAGAAGGGAGACAAGGACTGCATATATCAATCTGAGATTTGTCTGCATAAAGACAATGGTTAAATCTAAGGGAGATGATGAGGTCATCAATAAGAATATAGTGAGAACAGATAAAAGAATATAGGATAGAGCATGGTGTATAACCTATTCAAAGTATCATGATGCATGGATTATGATCCTGAAAAGGCAACTAGGAAGGACTGGTCAGAGAGGAAGGATGAGAACTATGATATATTACCATCTTGAAATTGTAAGAGGAAAGAATATGCAGAAGGAAAACATCACTGCACAGTTCAACAAAGGTGAGGACTGAAAAGAAACCACTGGTTTTAACAATAAAGAGATCACTGATGAAATTAAAGACACCATTTTTAGGCAAAAACTAAAAAGCAATTATATCAACAGGTAAGAAGAAAATGGGGTATGAAAAGTGGAGACAAAGGAATGTAGGCAGCTTTCTCTAGAAGTTTGTTTATGGGAAATAGGAGAAAAGGAAGCCAAGCTTGAATGTTGTTGAGTATCAATGAAGTTACCATATGGAAAGTGTTTTGCAAATACTAAAGTGCTACATAAAAGTTAGTGGTTATTGTTGCTGTTTTCATTAGGTCAAATGAAGCTTTCTTTTTTCCTTTTGTTTTTAAGATGGGAATCTCAGAATGATTAGAAGTATTAGAAAAAGAACAAAAAAATATAAAAGTTGAGAATTAAGGAGAATATTGGAATGACCCGAAGGACAGTCTATGGGAGAAAAAGTACAGGGAGGCAATATTGGGTTGACTTCACTGAGAAGGGACACATATTTATTAAACATTAAAGCAAAAGTAGAGAAGATTGTAGATTATGGTGAGATGACTTGATTATACTAAATACTTATTCATAGCAAATATTTCTCAGTTCTGAGACTATACCACATACAAAAAGGAAAAATATATTTATCAAGAGGAAGGCAAGATTGACCATAAATGCATAGTTTATCATAATTACAGTGATTTCTCCCTTTCAAAAAAAGATCTTGAAATGTAGGAGTTATTAAAGTCACGGGAATTGTATGTAGTCATTTACTCTCTTTTCTTTCTTTTGTTTTTAAAGATCAAATCTTTGATCACACTGAATTTAGATCTGGAAGATTTAATCAGTTCTGTAGGCACTAGAGGTCACTCTTACAATTTTGTATGTTTCAGCTCTGTTTTTATTATTTTCCTTAATGTAATTCAATTTCAAGCAAACCCTTGGTGAAACACACTAATACTGCTGTCATGAGAATGCTGGGTGTGCCTGAGCCAGCAATAATACCATGGTAGGCATAGGGCCTCTAACCAGTGAAACTTATATGAATGAAAAAGTGGCAGTACATTGAAAGCACACACACACACACACACACACACAGAATGTGTGTGTGTGTGTGTGTATATTTGTTGTTCAAGATTATATTTAGATATATCTAAATATATATGTGTGTATGTATACAATCTGTCCTCATCTGCCCTTTCTGTAGGGGGATGTGTTTACGTGTTTAGGGTAGACATCCCCCTAATTCACTGATGAGTCTGAGGCCTGTCTGCTAACTTCAACCTTCAACCTGAGCCCTCCTGCCAAGAAAACTTTAATGGGATATGGCTTCTGTGAATGCTACAGTTTTTTGGAGCCATAGGTGAGAATTCAGGGACAAGTGGAGGACACCAAAGGTGAATGATAAACTCTGAAAAGGGCTCAACAAGCCCTCACATGAGGTGTACCAGTCCTTCCTGAACATTCCATACACTTCAGACAAACAAATACATAATGTATAGGTAGAGGAAAAACATACACACACACACACGGAGCCACTGATTACAACAAGTAGAGAAATTTTGAATACTATGGATGAGTTTACTTTTTACATTGTCAGTACACTTTCCAGGAATGTCCACATAGATGGAGGTTGACACATTCTTTGCTAGGGCTAACTCAGCGTTTGGGAATTTCTGAAGAAAAGTGTGGGAGAAAAGAGGTATAAGAATGCCTATCAAATTGAACCACTAAAATACAGAACCATTGTGCTGACCTTATTGTGGTAAAACTGAAGACTGGACAGTTTAACAGTGCCATGCTGGGAAGCTGAATTGCTTCCATCTGAATTGTCTTAAGAAGATTATGAAGATAGTCTGGCAGGATAAGGTACCAGACACGGAAGTTATTTCTAAAACTAAACTGCCTAGCATTCGAACTCTACTTCAAATAGTACAACTCTGATAGGCTGACCATATATTCTGAATGCCAAACATATGTTTATTTAGGAGATTACTTTATGGAGAACTTTCACAAAGCAAGCAATCACACTGTGGTCAGAAAAGCAGTACAAGAATGTTCTCTTGGTCTCTCTGAAGAATTTTAATATGAAATGTGGGGCATAAGAAATGTTAGCACAGGACTCCCAGCATGGTGTACCCACATTAAAGAAGCTACTGTGATCTATAAGCAAATAAGAATTGCAGCAGTTCAAATGTCCATCCCAAATGTTCAAATGGGCAATTTGTGACTAACCTCTGGTAGACCCTTCCAAGCTCATTTTGGGCTCATCAGTTACAATCCAACATATTATATCATAATATCATTGATCATTTTCAAGTATAAGGAGAACCAGAAATAACAACAGTTCTTCTGTCTGTATATTTATCTGTCATCTACTATCTATTCTGAAATAAATATGTAGAAAAAACTACAGGTGCAAATATAGATAGAGACAGAGATTGCTAGATAGAAAGATAGATAGATGATAGATAGATAGATAGATAGATAGATAGATAGAGATTCCTCTGAAAACTTTTCCAATGCCTTGTTATGGAATAGGGGTGAAATGTACTTCTTAATGGTTGAGCAGAGAAGAAAGCCTGGAAGATCCTACCAAGCTAAGATGGATTTGAGCATAGGCTCTGCAGTGTGCTACATTGTCTCCCTTCTTACTTACAACAGGGTCTCATTATCAGAGGGTGGACTAGCAGGAAATGAAACATCATGGCAACTCATGAAGGCAATCTATTAAGGTTCTGTGGAGTCAACGATATCCACTGATAAAGGGAATACCTACCCCAAATGAAGTCATAGATACTTTTAACAAAGAAAACCTACTGCACTGGATAAGTGCCAAGGTCTGTTGCTAAAATAAAAAGAAGTATGGAAAAGAATAAAACCAGCCAGTCAGTGTGCAAAGAAATAAGCCATTTAATTTGGTGTGTTTATAGGAAGAACCAAAAAGAAAAGTCATGTGGCTTAACATGAGACTTTCTTTTATTTTAAATTTTAATAAATTTATTTATTTAACTTTTTACATTCATTTTCACAAAATTTTGCGTTCCTAATTTTCTTCCCATTTG
>CM053769.1:142396726-142424400 GCA_028658325.1 Potorous gilbertii | reverse complement strand
TATATTGAATTGCCTGCCTTCCCAAAGGGAATGGGTGGGGAGGAAGGGATGGAGAGAAGCTGGAACTTAAAGTTTTAGGACCAACTGTTGAGTATTGTTCTTGCTACTAGGAAATCAGATGAATTTTGATATTATTTTTTCTAGCTCTAGAAAATAAGTTTCTGGTAGTTTGATTAGTAATGGCACTGAATTAGTAAATTAGTTTAGGTGGAATTGTCATTTTTATTATATCAGCTCAGCCTTCCCATAAGCAACTGATGTTTTTCTGCTTACTTAGATCTGACTTTATTTATGGGGAAATTATTTTGTAATTTTGTTCTTATAGTCCCTGGATTTACTAGACTCCCAGATATTTTATTGTGTCTCTTAAAATGGGATTTCTCTTTCCATCTCTTGCTGTTGGCCTTTCTTAGTAATATATAGAAATGCAGGTGTTTTATCTGGGTTTATTTTGTAACCTGCCAATTTGTTAAAGTTATTTATTATTTCAAGTGGTTTTTCCTTGATTCTCTGGGATTCTCTAAGTATATCATCATATCCTCTTCAAAGAGTGGTAACTTAATTTCATCTATGCCTATTCTAATTCCTTCAATTTATTTAGTGCTAAAACTAACATTTCTAGTACCATATTGAATAACAGGAAATATTTCTAAATTCCTTAGCATAGTACCCAACACATAGAGGGTGCTTTTCCCTTCTCCTAAAACCAGTCACTTTGCCTTTGTTACTCAGCTTCCTCCACTGGAAAATGTGAAGATTAGCTTCTTAATTTTAGATCCTATAAAGTTCAGAAGTAGGACTTGAACTTAGGATTCCTACCCCTCAATTATTTTTGTTTATTTCATGTTTTTATTACTTTTAACTTTTGCAGCTTTTTCTAAAGTCGATAAGTCAATCAATCAACAAACATTTATTAAATACTTTTAGTGCATAGTGTTAGACTTTGAATCATCTTCCTGATTTCAAATCTGTTCTCAGAAACTTTCTAGCTGTGTGACACGGGGAAAGGCTCTTCACCCTATTTACCCCAATTTGATCATTTGTAAAATGAGCTGTAGAAGAAATTGCAAACGACTCTACTATCTTTGCCAAGAAAACCCCAAATGGGGTCATAGAAAGTGAAGCAAATGAATATCAACATATGTCAAGGATTGTGGCTACAAAGACAAAACAAAAACATAAGAAAACAATTCCACCCCTCAAAAAGTTTGTATTTTGTTGGCATCCACAAGGCTGTAGCAAGTGAAGAACAAATTGATGCCTGAATTTCCTTTTATGACAGAGAATGATTTTAGTAGAGTCATTCATCCTTATTCTATGAATTATTTCTGAAATATAAGATGCTTCTTTGGAAGGTGATACAAATGTCAAATAGAATGATACTTTACACATACACACAGGCCCGCACACATACAACACACTTCCAAATGAATGCACAACTAAAGCCCAATTTCTCTACTGATATTACTTGAAATATTGCACATCGCACATTCTGCAATGTATCAAGTAATAAAACCTTCCACAGACTCATTAAAACGATTGAAGCTTATTGCAGAATTAGAAGAAAATCCTATGAGCAAAGGGGGAAAAAAGAAATTACAGAAAAATCTTTTCTATACATCTGCATTGCAATTTTATAGTCAGTGTAATTATATAGAATGCACATGTGAGTGTAAAGGTCTGTGATTATCTCCAAACTTTAGAGAGGCTTTCTAAACAACATATGTATGCAGCTTTGTGCCACTGCAGGGAGGAGAGAATTATTTCCTCTAGTCAGATGGAAAGCTAAGGACATGCTAATTTCCGAAATGCCCAGTGAGGGAGGGTTAGAGTCCTCTTCAGTATTTCTGTAATAAATGGCACAGATGGAGGGAGATGTTGTACTATGGAAACAGTCCTGGACTGGGAATTTAGGTACCCATTGTAACTTAGACTCCATAGAATAAATGAAGTTAACTGTGATGATGGAAAAATATGTCCTCATATTTCTTGTAGACCTTAGAGAGCTCCTCTAACACTGTGATTTTACAACTAAAACAGTGATGCTTTTACTTATGTAATGTCATTTATTGGTTTGTGTTGTTGAATCATTTCAGCCATTTCTGACTCTGTCACCCCACTTGGGGTTGTCTTGTCAAGAATACTGGAGTGGTTTGTTATTTTCTTTTCTGGTTTATTTTATAGATGAGGAAACTGAGGGAAGCAGGGTGAAATAACTTGCTCAGGGTAACATAGCTAATAAATATTTGAGGCTAGATTTGAACTCAGAAAGATGAGTTTTCTGGTCTCCACATCTCCCACTCTATCTACTGTGCTACCTTGCTGCCCAGCTAAGGTCATAGAGAGAGTAAATAGCTGGATCTGGTCAGCTGGAAGCAAATCCTTTGACTCTAAATCCAATTGTGTTTCCCATAGAGCCAGCAAAATGAATTCAAGTTGGAAGGTATATGCCAATGTGATAGATTGAAATTGTTCTCTTGTATATAATAAATCATTAGTCCTTGCCATGCCCAGAGATTTGGCAGCTTAAAATTTGGACCTCACCTTCAACAACCTTTTACATTATATATTAATAGACAGAAAATGACTTTTCTGGGAAAGAGAGTAAATCCTGAATCAGCTATCTGGTTTTTGGTCAAATCATTGAATTGTTAGATCCAAGATCGAAAGTTTTACAAAGCTCGAACAAATAATAAAAACTGAAATACTTATTAATGACAATAACAACAATAGATTTGTTTTTCTATTGAATCAGCTCAATCCTGACATGTTCAAACATGGGGCTGATGATGAAAAGGAGATCCAACTTGAAGAAAATACAAAAATAACACGTTACTTTCATGGAGATGCTTGAATAATGCAAAGCAATTTTCCTTGCATGAAGATGAAAAAACATGCCTAAAAATTCCTTTGTCAGTTAACATTTGACTTGCCATTCTCAAATATATGGTTGCCAAAGGCAACAGTTAAGAGTAAAATCAGTTCAAAGATAATTATGCAAAAGATCTAGCTAAGCAAAGTTATTCAGAAGAGAGTTAAGCAGGAAAATGGAAGGACCACTAGTAGAAAAAAATGAGAAAAAAGTCTGAAAAGATTCTTATAACCACTTCTCCTTCCCTGAAAGTTCCATCTAGGACAGCAGAGCCTCCAAATTTGAACTCTAATATCACAGTCCCAAATATGCTTCTTTCTTTTGAATCCAACCCTAGGATATGGAGATCTCCATTTTTATAAAATTTTGCTAAGTGTTTAGATTTTCATGGAAGAAAAAAAATTATATAGATAATAGGGAGACCACCTCTGACTGATGAGTACTATTTTCTAGTATTTTCTACACCAGACTTAATGGTGTTATTGTAAATGTTTGGACTCCACAGGAGAAAGAATCACTGCTTCTTCACCAGCTGAATAAACCAGAGAGGAAGTGGGAGCGAAAGACTAGGTCTAGGATTCCTAATTCCAGAGCTATATGCTAAATGCTTTATCTAAGAGAGTCTGACTCTTCTAGAAGTCTAGAGTTTCAACAATTTTTTCCATATACTTTCAGGAGACTGAATTTCAAGAAACTCCCACTATTCTCCCATGTACTTATTTTTAGGAGTTTTTATTAAAATTTTCTGTTTCTTACATGATCATAGTCATGCCAAGTATCACTCCCCATTCCCATCCCAGAGATCTATAACATATCCAAAAGAAAAAAAATGATTACATTCTGAGAGAAAGAGAGAGAGAGAGACAGAGACAGAGAGAGTGAGAGGCAGAGAGAGAGACAGAGAGAAAGAGAGACATACAGAGAGACAGAGACATACACAGAGAGAAGCTGTGAAGGATATATTGATATTGATAAAGAATGCAAAATGCGCAGTGTCTAACATCTGTGAACCTCCTAATTCAAAAAGAGGTAGGTTGGGGATATTTTCAAAGATCTTCATTCCAGCAATTCTTTTTTTTTTAATTTTTATTTTATTTATTTATAAATGTTCTACAATCACTTCCTTAAAATTAAGATTTTATACCCCCACACCTTCCCCCCCTACCCCCCTCCCTCCCCATGACAGCATACAATTCTGTATAGGTTCGACATATACTTTCCAATTGAGCATATTTTCACTATAGTGATGTTATGTAGTCACACTGACATAAGTGGAAGAAATCATATAACAAATCAAAACATAATACACCAAAACCCACACACACACAAATATGATCTGCTACATTCTGCGAATGACTTCCATATTTCTTTCTCTGAGTGTGGAAGGCATTTTGCCTTAGAAAATCGACATTGGGATTTTTTTTTCAGTAAGTTCTTGTGTTATTACAAAGTTCCAAGTCTACCAGAAAAAACTCTTGCACACTGTGGTCGGAGCAATTCTTGGTCTTATATTTTGTTACATGTCTTTTTTTTCTGAGTATTTTTTTTTAATTTACATTGTTGTAGCTGTTGTATTGTGTATATTGTTTTCTTGGTCCCATATACTTCTTCATGGCTACTATCTCTTAGAATAAGAGGTTATGCCATTGTTTTTCTAAGATTTAGAGACAAAGAGTTTAGGGAGTCCTTTCCTCTATGCAAGACCCTGGGTCACAGGACTTCATTCTTTCCTCAAACCATGTGACTGAAAGGAATCACCGTCAACATTTCTTGCTACTTCTTGGGTCATCAGTGAGAGCACATACTATTATGTTTCTGACCCAATGATGCCAACAACATCTCCTGGCTTAGAGAAACATGCTATCCCTCACTTGAAATTCTGGATCTGCTCAACTCACTTACCTTTGCTTTTTTGCTCAACTATCATTATCTCTCTCCAGAAAAGACAGTTTTCTTTTATAACTACATGACAAAACGTCATATCTGCCCACAATAATCCAGGCCAATTCAATTACCCATATTCAATAATTTCTTTTAATAAAATGTCAATGAGTAAAGCAGTATACCAACCAGTAATCTTAATGTTCTTGATAAAGTGCCAACAGGAGTCTCCATATTATCCATAGGAAAATATAAGCAAATTCCCCAACCAAGGTTCATATTCCTATATCCCATCAAAACTGATCAGACTCCCCTAATTAATTCTCTATATACCTTCTCTCTTTCCCAGTTTAAAAAAATGTCCCTAGAGATCAAACTAGGATGCCTCTGCATCTACTGGTCTATGTCTCTAAATCTGGATAGTTACATGGGAAACAGGCCAAGTCTTTAATAGTAGAGAACTCACTTGACACATTAGTTTCCATCTTTCCTGATTTTTTTTAGATATCTCTTCAAGGAGTCTATAGCAATCAAAAAGCACAATTCTTCGTGATTCCTGAAATCAACAATAATTTTGAGAGGGTTCAGACCATTTGTGCTTATGTGGCCCTGGTGATTATACTCACTAATTTATAACTGTATAAGATTCCTGTATTCTAACATCAGGCTTACTGCTTTAAAGTGTCTCCCTCAAGCATCAAAGAAAAAAAATGGGAGGTGGAGATAGTCAAAAATAAAAATAAAACATAGCAACAAACATTCAAATAAAATAAGATGAGACAATGAAGAAGACAAATATACCTGTCCCAAAAGAATCTGAGGTACAATAAATAAAATATAGAAGTTGGAGTTAGGAAGACTGGAGTTAAACTCCTACCTCAGATACAAACTAGCTGCATGACCTTGAGTAAGTCAGTTCACTTCTATTTGCCTCAGTTTCCTCAACTCTAAAATGATGGACTTGGAGTTTCTACTCTCTAAGGTTCCTTCCCAGCTTTAAATCAAAATCACAC
Source organism: Potorous gilbertii (assembly GCA_028658325.1). Lineage (NCBI taxonomy): Eukaryota > Metazoa > Chordata > Mammalia > Diprotodontia > Potoroidae > Potorous > Potorous gilbertii. Next base: position 142,418,634 of record CM053769.1, on the reverse strand, counting down.
AATTTCCTCTATTCTATAGTAATTTCAGTAATATTGAACAATCTTCCACTTACATAGAATATTACTCCTCATTTCCAAACTCTCCACTCAAATTGGAAATTAATTTGGGTTTCCGAGAAGCCACCTGGAAACATTCTGATGAGTTCTAGTTTCTACCCCAGAATCGCATGCATCTCCTGTCTTAAGGCTATATTATAATGTCTTGAACCTCCTAAAACAGCAAAAACAAAAATATTTCTCTTTAGGCCCAGACTGCCTGAATAGCATATAGTAGGGTAGTTGTTTGTCCTTCATTATCAAAGAGGACCATGACATGAGAAAGCAGATGCCATGATTTGCAAGTGAATTGAATTTAATTGAGGGAGGGCTGTGCAAAGTCAGCAGCCTCACTTTCTCCTCTGGAGCCATCTGGGTCCAATGGCAAAATATGGATCAGAACAACTGGAGATGGCCCCCTTATGGTAGGGTATACAATGTATAGGGCCATGCCTTCAATTTCGAATCTCTGTATCACTACAAATTGTTGTGGCTGTCTTCATTCTGGGATCAGTGATTAGATGCTCAGTGCAGGAACTCTTGATACTACTTCAGGATTCTGGGAGTCTCTGGGTCTTTCAATATGTAGAAATAGTGGATGGATGACTGCCTGTAGAGGCTATTCATCCATCCACTTAGCAGTGAGTTGGAGGACAAAATGCTGTAACACCATAAAACTCAAGGAAGCCATGAGTTTATGATATGTTCATGAATTCATGTAGCTGAGTAGGATTTCTAAAACTAATCTTTAAGACTCATCATCATAGCAAGGAAACTTTAGAAGACAACTAATGCCATTTCCCTATTTACAGAGTAGAAGATTGGATCCCATAGATGCTAAGTGAAGTTCAACTTCACATAGAACAATTATGGCCTCCCATGACTTGTGATTTCTAGTTTGGCTTCCCTTCTGCTACATCCATTTGCATGCTATTCTTAGTTACATCTAATGTGGTTTGACACTATACCATCTCAATCCACAAGAACCTACTAAGACAAAAATAAAACAAAAATAAACAGAAACACTCCCTCCCCATCCAACAATGAAATAAAACTGTGTCCATTACTGTAAGAGTTTCTAGGAGAAAGATGGAGGTGCCCCGAGTCTGATATCCTTATGCCACCTTATGTTACCAAGGTAACTGAAATGGTGATGCCAAGAAACAGTTTAAAAAAGGGTATTATTTTGTCAAAATGACTCTAGCAAATGAAAAAGAATGAGATTTTCATTCCCTACTTTCAAAAAAAAAAGAAAAGAAAAAATAGCTTTGGAACTCAAGTTATCTCCAAAGATCTTTGAAGTTGGGAATACTCTGGGGGTATCTATTATACACGATAAATTCTAACGCCATGTACCTAAATAGTGAAGGGTATAAGTTCAAATAAATATTTGCATAAGAAACAGTGAGATGTGATGGAAGGAATATTGGATTGGGAGTTGGAATTAATGGGTTCCACATTAGTTATGTCATGTAGGAAATACTGCTCCCCTCTTCTGCCCCTCCATTTTTACATTTCTAAAGTGAATAGTTTAGACTAAATGGCTTCTAACATAATCTCCGGTTCAAAGGTCTCTTTTTAAACTAAACTGCTTTATATGCTAAGGTATTTTCCAGCCTTGACATTCTATTTTCCAAGATGCCTTCTAGTTCCAATACTCCATTTCTTTGTTCTAAAATTCTTGTTTTAAAACCTTGTCCAGCTCTAACATTTCATATTCTATGTTCTAATGATCTATGTTCCTAGCCGTTGCCCAAACCCATAACATTTTGAGTCCAGCTGTGAATGTTTTGAGTTTCAGTTTTCTCTTTTAGCACATTCTAATTTTCTGATAGTCTAAGTTTTCCTTGGAGCCCAATTGTGAGACTACAAAAAGTTCTAAAAAGAAACCGGCACAATAAGCATTTTACCAAGAGAAATGTTACATATGTATATACATATATATATATATATATACATATATATATATATATATATATATATATATATATTCATTTTAAGATCTCAGCCATAGAATTCCTATGAATTGTGTGGGATACGTTAATTACAACAAAACCTAGGTTTTGTTAAGAAAAGATTTTTAGAGGGGAGGAGTCAAGATGGCAGAGTAGAAAGACTAACCTATGCTAGCTCCGAACCCACAACTCATGGATTTCCTCTAAAAAGAACTCCCAACAAATTCTGGAACAGTGGAAGCCGTGCAACAACACAGTGAAGGAGATTTCCATTCCAGAGAGCCCTGAAAAGCCCTGAAAAGTGATGTTGGCAGTGGGGGAAGTTCAGAATCCCAGTAATAGAAGTAGAAAAGAACATCATGAATAAGCCCTATATTATTGCCTTCTTTATATTGGAAGCTTTTACTAGGTAATTTCCAATATTCTTTCCAAATCTTATTTTCTAATATTCTTTTCATATAAATATTGGGAAGAGAGAAATGACACAAAATGATAGCTCTGAAGTGGCTCTTAAAATCAAATTTCATAAAGATTTGACAAGCCTTATAGTTTTTCCTAAACTCATTTCTCCATTAATCTTACAGAAAACAAGGGGGGTAAGGAAAGAAGGGAGGAAAGAAGGAAAAAAAGGAAGGAAGGTAGGTGGGTGCACATAATACACTTAAGGTTAATTTGTATTATTAAGGAGAGGTAAGGAAAAAAGAAGCTGATATGCAAAGGAGACAGAGGTCTTGACTCCTCTTCCACAGGGGTCATGTCAATGTCAAAGCTCCAACTTTCACTCTTGTGAGGTCCCTTGACTTCTAGTACCAGGGTCATTCCATGTTCCAAAGTTGCTTTAAATTCCTTGTTGTTAAGGTACTCATTCCCTGGCTCATGGGGGTTTTTATATATTAGTTTCGAACACTATTTCCTAATTCTAAGTCTTTGTGATGCGAAGGAAAGGCTGAACAGGTGTCTCATGAGCTAATTTGGAAAAACTGGATGCTGGGGGAGCACTTCTCATTAATGTCATCAATGAGTCTCCAATTCAGGTATACACTGGGCAAGATGACCCCGAAGTTATTTACAGCTCTGATGTTCTGTGACTTCAAAGTATCCAGAAGGCCCCAAATCATACTGTCCCTTAAAAAGGAGAGAGAAGAAATCAGAGTAGAGTTAGCTGGAGTCCTTCTCAAGCAAGAAAGAACAGTTTAAAGAATCAGAAGTCAAGTATGAAAGGAGAAAGTTTAGTTGGAATTTTTGGGGAAATGTTTAGCCTTGACTACAAAGTGTCAGGTTTTGTTAGTCAGAAATGGAGATGAAAAGTGCAGGATTGAACTGTAAAAAAAAAATAAACAAAAAATTCCCCATGGTTTTCTTCTGTTGCCGTTAATGCTAAGTGCCCTGTCTCTGTAGAGTAATGACAATAAATGATTTTCCTTGAGAAACCCTGAAGTGCTGAACAGTAAAGTATGTTATGTAGTTCTGAGTGCCACATGCCTCCTGCTGGTCCATGGGAGCCAGTTTGTATTACAGCTGAGAAAAACCAAGTAAAGACCCATTGAGTGAAATGCAGTCTAAATACTAGTGTCAAGTTCACAAAGACTGTAGGTTCTAATGTCTACCTGACTTCTTCCTGTGGGCTGGCCCACAGCTTGGCCATCTACAGATAAAGAGTAGTTCCTCATTTTACTTTGTTATAAACATGGTATTAGGGACTATTAGAGTGCCTTGATGATGAGAGAGAGAGAGAGAGAGAGAGAGAGAGAGAGAGGGGGAGGGAGGGAGAGAGGGAGGGTGGGAGGGAGGAAGAGGGAGAGAGATGATACTATTCAAGTTTTTATACTCCTATATTGACAATATTTCTACATGAACAGAGAAACTAGCAAAATCTAATTTAAAATCCACAGTAAGGTGTAAACTAAGAGACAGATGGGAAACCACTGTGTTAAGACCACAGAAATAACACACTATAGAATGTCAAAGGTAACAGAGTCCTTGAAACATAGAATGTTAAAACATAGAATGTCAGAGCTAGATGAGATCTTAAGGCTTTGTTAAAGATAGTCCCCATCCTTTTACAGATTGGGGATGACCATGTTGTTATGAAGCCCAGATTACTTTATTCCAGAGTCTAATTCAAGAAAGAGTTGTTAGGTTTGTTTTTATTTTTTTTTATAGTTTCTGATGTTTTGAAATAGTAAGATATGGAGGTAAGAGCACGTAATCTGGAACCAGGAGATGCATATTCAATCCCAGCTCTGGAACTGACCAGCTATAACTCTGGGAAAGTCACATACCTTCTCTAAACCTCTAAACCTCAATCAATTGATTTATGAAAAGATGATCATACTCTTATTAGCTTACAAAGTTTTTAGAAGAAAAGTATTTTGTTAATTTTAAAGAAGTGTTCATGACCTGGCATACATTGTACTAAATATATTTGTATCTCTATATATGAGTCTGCACATACACACACACGTTTGCCTCGGAGAATTATAGAGCGGACCAAATCCAATATGACAAAGAAAAGGCAAGGAATTTCCTGAGCTCTTCTAAATTTCTTTCCAAACAACTTAAAATAATTTTTGGATTTTCAAAATTTTCAAAACAAATTCTGGAGTGGCAGAAACCACAAAAGGATAGAGTGAAGAAATTTCTGAGCCCAAGATAATTTAGAAGATGGGTAGAATGAGAATCTAGATGATGGGAATGTGGCACAATTTATCAAAGGCAACCCCATGGGCAAACCAGCAGCAGATCTTGGGGGCACCTGAATCTTCAGCCATGACTTCTGAAGCTCTCAGTCCACAGTCAACAAGAAGATCAGAAAACTGATCAGAAGGAAATTACATGGAATCATTTTGCTGGCACTGGATACAGGTCTCTGTTGCATTGCCCATATACAGTTCTGCAGTTGCAATCCTAGAAGGTAGCACAAGGGTGAGGAGGAGTACTCTCATATAAGAAATTGTAGCCACAAGGGAGTGAGGACCTGGTTACAGTTTCAGGGCAAAAATGAGTGTTTGTGGTTGCTCATAGACCAAAGCACAGACCAGGACCATGTGACCACATGTTTCCTTAGATCATATGACCTTGGAAGAACTGAAACTTACAAACCCCCAGAAATAATTCTGAACACAACAGCATGAAAAAGTTGAAGCTTCAGCCCCTAGACAAGAACACAACCCAACTTTAACAGAAAGAAAGAAAGAAGGAAAATGGGAAAACTGAGCCAGCATAAAAAAAGATAGAACCTGACCATAGAAATTTACAATAGTAGCAGGGAAAACCAAAATACAAACTCTGAAGGAGATTAAAAATATAAAAGCAACTACATGCAAAGCTTCAAAAGAAAAAAATGTGAATCAATCATAGGTTCTGGAAAAGCTCAAATAGGACTTTAAAAGTCAAGTAAGAAAGTCAGAGAAAAAATGGGGGAAAAGAAATGAAAGTTATTCAAGAAAGAGTCAATATTTTGGCAAAGGAGGCACAAAATAATGCCTTACAAAACAGAATAGGCCAAATTTTTAAAAAGGCACAAAAGTCCACCAAAGAGAAGAGTTCTTTAAAAAGAAGAATTGGCCACATGGGAGGAAAAGAGATTTTTAAAAATTTGCTGAAGAGAACTCCTTAAAAAAGAAGTGAGATTCCAAGCAGAAAAGGAGGTATAGATATTCACTGAAGAAAATAATTTCTTAAAAATTAAAATTGGACAATTGGAAGCTAATGATTGAATGAGACATCAGGAAAAAAATAGACCCAAATCAAAAGGATAAAAAAATAGAAGAAAATGTGAAATATCTCTTTTGAAAAACAAGTGACCTGGAAAATGGATTTAAAAGAGATAATTTGAGAAGTAACTTGAAAGTCATGATCAAAAAAAGAGCCTAGCCATAAACTTCCAATAAATTATTCAAAAAAACTGCCCTGATTTGCTAGAACCAGAGGTTATAATAGAAATTGAAAGAATCCACCAATTAGGTCCTGAAAGACAGCTCAAAATGAAAACTCATAGGAATGTGATAGAAAAATTCCAGAGGTCCTAGGTCAAGGAGAAAATATTGCAAGTAATCAGAAGGAAACAATTCAAATACTGAGGAGTGACAGTCAGGAATACACAGGACTTGGCAGCTATTCCTTTAAAGGTCCAGAGGACTGGAATATGATGTTCCAGAGGGCGAAGGAACTAGTATTACAACCAAAAATCATCTACCTATCAAAACTGAGTATAATTCTCCAGGGGGAAAAATGGATATTTAAAAGAAAACTTTCAAGCATTTGTGATTAAAAAAAAGTTTTATAGAAATTTTTACTTTCAAATATAAGACTTAAGGGAAGCATAAGCAGGTAAACAGTAAAGACAAATCATAAGGGATTCAATAAAGTTAAACTATTTGCCCTCCTATATGGGAAGATGACACTTGTAAATCCTAAGAACTTTCTTATTATTAGAGAAGCTAGAAAGCATCATTGTGAGTTGAATATTATTAAAGAAATGCAATTAATTTGTGGGAAAGAGGAATACCCTGGGAGAAGGGAGGGATAGATAGGGTTAAATTATCTTACATAAAAGAGGTGTGAAATAGTTTTTGTTTTGTTTTGTTTTGTTTTTTACAATTCAGTAGAAGTTGAGGGATGTTGGCAGGGGAGAGCTTTACTCTCGTAGGAACTGGTTCAAGGAAGAAATAACATACACACTCAGTTTGGTTTCTTACTCTACAGGAAAGTAGTAGAGGAAAGGGATAAGAGAAAGGAGGGAGGTACTTGACCAAAGGAAGGGCAGATGGGGAGAGGCAGAAGTCAAAAATCAAAAGCAAAACACTTTTGAGGTTGTACAGAGTGAAAGGAGAGAGAGTAGGATAAGTAAGGGGAAAATAAGATGATGTGAAATATATATTTTGTAATCATAACCACAATAAATTTTGTAGTCAGTTTCTCTGATGACAGCCTTTTTTCTCAAATATATACAGAACTGAATTGAATCTATAAGAATGAATTATTCCCCAATTGATAAATGGTCAAAAGATACGACCAAGTAGTTTTCAGATGAAGAAATCAAAGCTGTCTATATATTCATATGAAAAAAAGTTATAAATGACTATTGATTAGAGAAATGAAAATCAAAACAACTTTGAGGTACCACCTCCACCTATCATATTGATTAATACATCAGAAAAGGAAAATGACAAATGTTGGAAGAGATGTGAGGAAATTGAGACACATTGTTCACTGAGCTGTGAACTGATTAAATCATTAGGTGGAACTATGCCCAAAGGGTTATTAATCCATGCATACCATTTGACTCAGCAATACCACCACTAGGTCTGTATCCCAAAGGAATAAAAACCAAAAGAAAAAGTATCTATATGTACAGAACTATTTATAGCAATTTTTTTATGGTGGCAAAGAATTAAAATTAAAGGGATGCCCATCAATTAGAGAATAGCTGAACAAGTTGTTACATATGATTGTGATGGAATATTATTTTGTTATAAGAAATGATGAGTAGGATACTCTCAGAAAAAACTTAAAAGATTTGCATGAACTGATGCAAAGTGAAATGAGAAGAACCAGAGAATATTGTACACAATAATTAATATTATATGACAATAAATTGTGAATGACTTAGCTATTGTCTACAATAAAGTGATCTAAAACAATTCAGAGCATTTATGATGAAAAATACTATCTATCTCCAGAGGCAGAACTGAAGGAATCTGCATGCAGATTGTAGTATACATTTTAAAACTCTTTTTTTCTGTGTAAGGGGGTCTATGTATTCCTTTATAACATAACTAATATAGAAATATGTTTTGCATGAGTGGACAAGCATAATCTCAATCAAATTGCTTGCCTTCTTGAGGTGGAAGGTAAAGGAGAGAGAAAATTTGAAACTCAAAATAAAAGATACATATTAAATCATTTTTTCATATAATGGGAAAATAACATTAAATAACAAAAAATAATTGTAGAATGTTAAGTTGTTATTCTCATTTAATTTTTTTTCAATTATTTAAGCAAAAATTTAAAAAAGAAGGTAGCTCTTAGTACTAAACACTATTCTATATTATTACTTTAAAATGATTGTTTCATTGATTATTGCATAGATCTAGAAAATAACAATAGAAAATTTTGGGGTGTAGATGAAGAAAACTGTCAGCATATAATACCAGCCTCTATAGTTTTGAAAAGCATACTTAGTACAACTCTATCAGCCAACTGAAAACAATGATGATAAGTATCTCATTCTCATCTCCCATGATTTTGATCTCCTACTAGATTTCCATTTTTGAAAATGTTATTTGATGTATCTTGGACTGTGGCAGAATCTATTAGTGGACTTTTAATTTTTTTGCAACAATAATATTTAGGTATTCAGTAGTCTAAAATTTTGCAACTATTAGTGAGGTGTTATGGTTTCTACAGTTTTCTTGAATAATCTGCACCAATTACTAGATCTAGACCCCTTACAGATGACTCTGCTGTAATTTCTGGTACTGATGAACTGCTTCTGAATTGCCATCATAAAGTTTTCCATTTATACAAACAACTATACAAACGACTACACTTTTTTTATGCTTCTTTGTCAACTTCTTTGTCTGACTTCTTGTGGTAGATGCCAGTTGATGACCTTTTCAATTTCACTCTTGGTTCACAACCTACTTGTAGGCTCTATCTGACAATAAACCACTTTGTACTGCGTGTGGCCGATCCACTGCCACTTATTTATTATCAGTCTATTTCTATTAATTGGTTGAATAATATGTTTCAAAATAGTGATTATTGTGGTGATGATGATGGTGGTGGTGGTGATATGATGACAGCTTTTATTCTTCATTTGTAAAATGGGACAGATTATAATATACTCTGCCCTCTTTCAAGGTCATTGTGAGACTAAAATGATGTAGGTACTATTAGTAGTAGTAGCAGCGGCAGCAGCAGTAATAGTAGTTGTAGTAATATTAGTGGTAGTAGTAGTAATAGTGGTGTAGTCGTCGTAGTAGTAGTAGTAGTTAAAACAGTAACAAGAAAAACAAGAACAAATTAACTCAAATTGCCATAATGTTTTAAAATTTAAAAAATGTTTTAATTACAGCACTGTGGCATAGATATTCCAAGTTTATACTTTATATATATATATCTTTATAGATGGACATCAAATGAGGCAAATCATCCCATACATCTAAATCAAGGAGAAGATACTCTGCCCTGATCCCTAAAACAGGGGAAAATCCATTTCAATTTAATCAAATCAATGGCACACTTTAGACCAAGTATATAAAATTTCCTCTTTATCGTTATTTCTTTTGTTGCTGTTGTTGTTTAATGTTTTTTCAACTTGTGTGCCTCTGAAAGCCATTGGATGAATCTTAAGGAACCTACTGCAAAGAAAGTGCAGTCAAACCAGTTGAGAGACCTTGGGCATGTCGTGTGGGACATCTATAACATGACAAGGCAGTCCTGAACCAAGGAGATTTGAGCTTGTAAGTCAGCAGAAGAGAGAGCCAGATCCTTGAGGCATAATTGCTTAGGTGAGAAGGTCCCTGGTCTCAGCCTCAACCCGGGTCTCTGTCTTGCTCTTCTCCTCACTTCTACCTCTCAAGACTAGAGAAAGCCTTGTGAAAGTCAAAAGGTCTCAATAACAGCATCTTAACAATATGCTTCGGACAATGGTTGCTGGTAGCCATATCTGTATTGGGATCCAAGGACAGACTGAATGCAGTGAGGAAGGGAAAATTGACACCATACCCAAGTGGGAAAGGATGAAGATTCCAGGGGGAAGAAACGACTTGGAGGTTTGAAGTATCATTGCCAAGTCTGAACTTGCTTTCCCTGACTCTGTAAGAGTATGCAGGGGCATCTGTCACAAAATGTTTTGTTTTGTTCATTTTCCTGAAGGATGTTTGTTGGGCTGGGGGTGGGAGGAGATACCCTCTGTTCTTGCTACAACAACTTAGCAAAATTCCCCATTCTCAAAGTTAATTAAGTCTTAGTAATTGACATTACTGATGATCACAGGGGAAGAGAAGTGAGCTATAGACTTCTAAAATCATCCCCCAACCTCTCAGCGCCATGCTTAGTTTTTGAAGAGATATGTAGCCATAGAGTAGGTGTTATGCAAATATTAATATAGCTATTTTACAGATTATGAAATTGAAACTCAGAGATGTCACATCACTTCAAAGTACAGTTTTCTGTAACCAAAAAAGACATTAGAACTCATTTGTTGTCTCCATTTAACAAATGAGAAAACTAAGGGCGAGATTTGCTGCAGATGAGACAGAATACAACTTGCCAAACTAGGATTGACATCTAGTCCTGTGACTTGGGCCCCCATGCCTATGGAAGGACTTCAGAAATTATAACATGTCTTATAGATGTTAGAAATTCTAATTATTTCTCCCTGACCTAAATGTGTGTGGGTCATCTACAATGGAGTTCAGAGAAGGCTGTAATGAGAAGCTTAAAGTTTCAAGCAATTCCACGGACCAGCTGCTTTCTTTAAAAATATAAACTTCTACATAATTGATCAGATTTTTAGCAATGAGGTCACATAGCGCTAGCAAGGCAGAGTGTGGGTTAGAACATTTGTTTCTTCTCATTCAGGATGATTTTAAGTGACTCCAAAGAACTCCTAACTGTGGTTATTTACATTCTGCTGTGAAGCCTCTGTGGCCACAAAGTGACTTGATGTTTACCAGTGTTCTGCATAATAAACTTCAGTCTCTATAAATTATTTTCTCTCCCTTCACGAAGAGAGCAGCTCTGAGTATATATCCAGGAAATCAGGATGTTTCAGGCCTCTGGTTAGTTCCCAGCTGAACCCGTTGCCTTGGAGGTGTTTTAGAAAATAGCCATGAGTCACATTCCCTGAATAATCTAAAAAGGGCTTTCCCCACCACCTTGTAAGGTTGGTAATTCAAGAATTCTATTTTTTTTTCTTTTGAGTTGTGGAGGTTGGGAAAGGTCTAGATATGATTTTTTTCCCCCAGGAGGAGGAGCACTTTCCGTAAAAACCCTCTCCTCCAATGCAGATGAACAAGTAGTCTTCCAGTTAGCCATGTTAGAGAGTTAGTCATACTGCTGAAAATTACTTGCCCATAGTCAAATGGTCATTGTGTGTCAAAAGCAATAAAATTATTTTATGGTCATGAACATGAAGTTCAGGGAGGGTGAATATTTTGTCAGTCATACAGGGATCCCTGCTATCTTTCTTTTTGATTCATTTCATACATTCTAACACCCTACAATGTATTTCTAATAATATATCAAGCTTACCAGAAATTATAGATATTTAAGGAGCTAAGTTCATTAGAAAATAGAATATAAAACGATGAGATGTCAGACTATTGGATACCAGAACAATAAAATAGGAAATTATAGCTCTGGAAGAATTTCTTTTCAATGAGAAAAAAATGCAAGCGGAATTGATTAAAGTCTCCTCCTAGCTTCTCCAATACACACACACACGCACGCACACACACACACACACACACACACACCACGGCAAGAATCCATTTCCATATTTATGCAAAAGAATTGAAAAAAATTCATGGAAATGACATTTCAAGCATAAATTTGATGACAATGACTTGCTGCCTTTTCACAAAGGAACCTTAACGGAACAAGATTCTTTTGGGTAATTAAATCATATGTTGCCTTTTTGCATGGGAGGATCTAATACAGATGTCAGTTTGGAAATTTTGATGACTAGCCTCTCCTGGGACAGCCTTTCTTTGGGGGAAAAAAAGTTTAACTTCAAGCTATACTTTGTTAATCAATCATAAACAAAATTATGGCAAAGGGTTCTTCCTTGTCCTTATGGGTTATGTGATGTGCCTTAATTCTTCAGACCCAGTTGGGAGATCTGAGTTCAAGTCCTATCTACCTTGCTTTTTAACTATGTGAACTCATACAAATCACTTCTCTTGAAAGTCTAATTTTTCTCATATGTGGAACTAGAAAGTTGGATGAGATTTCTAAGGTCCCTTACAGCTACAGAATTTTAGGTTATAAAGTCCCTTACAGCTTTGATATATTGTCTCTACCTAACAATTTATATTCTCTGGTATCTATGGAATCTCTTTATATTCTAAGGCAAGGATTCCTAATCTGGCATTTTAAAGTACAGATTTGACCATGTCACTTCCTATTCAATAAACTTCAGTGGTTTTCTACTATCTCTAGGATCAAGAAAAGTATTCTATTAAGCTTTTAAGGATTTTCATTACGTAGCCCTTTCTCACCTTTCCAAGCTTCTCATATTTCACTCCCTTTCAGAACTTGGTGATTCAGTAGATATAACATTGCGCTTGTGGTAAAAAAAGATCTGAGTTCAAAACTGTTCTTGGACATGAGCAAGTAACTTATTTTCTTTCGGCTTCAATTTCCTCAACTGTAAAATATGTATAATACTAATAACTCCCTCAAGGTTATTATAAACATCAAATTTGTAAAATGCATATCACAGGGCCTGGATCATAGTAGACTATTAATAAATTCTTATTTTCTTCCCTTTCCCCTTTCTTTGTATACTCCTTGACCCACTGACACTAGTCTGTTTGCTTTTATTTACACAAGGTTATCCATCTCAGGATTTCTGTATATCCTCCATGCATGAGATGTTGTCTCTAGGATTCCTTGGTTTCCTTCCAGTATAAGCTAAAATCCCAGCATCTATAAGAAGCAACTCCCTTTAATCTCTGTATCTTTTCCTTAAGATTTCCTCTAAATTATATACTATATAACTTTTATATGTAGTTGTTTGCATGTTGTCTTCCTTATTAGGCTACGAGCTCCTTAAAAGCAAGAACTATTTTTCCCCTTCTTTGCTTGGCACATAAAATGCTTATTGACTGGACTTGACTTTATTCAAGAATTAAGATAGATGGAGGTATAGGTAGAATTACAGATAGTTTAAATAGTTATCAAGTTTTAGATAGAATGTAGAGTTATCGAGTTTTAGATAGTTACAGATGGAGTTATAGACGGAATAGTGGTTTATGAAAGAGATTATTGATAGGGAACTATTTCAATATAATTGGTTCCCTTTATAATTCCATATGCATTTAAAAATACAGGCTTCACTAGGCTGTCAAATGAATCCACCAAATACACCAAGAAGCAACAACAACACAAAAACAAAATAAACTAAAGAAATCCTAAGATCTATTCCAGCTTTATAATGCTGTATTGCAGTTTTGACATTCCATATTCTAAGATCCCTTCCAGAACTAACAATCTTTTCTTCTTTTTTTTTTTATATCAAGCCAAGCTGGTTTCGTACTTTGGATCTGAGTAACCTTTAAATGCTTCTCCTTCTTTTTATTAGGACTGCCTGGATGTAGGCACTTGCATCTGGTGTATTTGCTCTTCAAATGATGGCTACGGCATCTGTTCCTGAGTAACATGATCGTTGGAGACTGATGGTTTCTATTAAGCAAAACTTCAATTTAAAACAAACTTGAAACGTCATGGCAAAATTCCTTTCTTACTTTGGTCTTCTCCCCAACTGGCCCTATACAAATCTCTCCTCCATATGTTCTAGAATGATTTTTATAGTTCTCTTTATTCTTTAGCCATTGAGCCAGGACTCAAAAAATGTGAGTGGAAACTTATTCTGTCAAAGAATGAAAGTTAATATGACCTAAGAAACCTGGATTTAAGCTCTACCTGGTCAATCATGACCAAATGTCTGTCTGTCTGTCTTTCTGTCTTTCTTTCTTTCTTTCCTTCTTTTTCTTTCTTCTTTCTTCCTTCTTCTTCTTCTACTTCTTCTTCTTCTTCTTCTTCTTCCTCTCTCTCTGTTTCTCTTTCTTTCTCCATCTCTGTGTCTCTGTCTGTCTGTCTCTGTCTCTCTCTCTGTCTCTGTCTGTCTCTGTCTCTGTCTGTCTGTCTGTCTGTCTCTCTCTTTTCATTCAATCAGCCCAATGAAGTATGCTACTCCTAGAGTAATTCCTTTCCTGAGATTTTTTATGTGGAGTGGAAGTTAAAGACCCAAGTCATCCATGCAAAATATCAGGAGGTTTTGGAGTTTTCAATGTAAATAGCTAAGGACAAGTCAGCAATATGCCATGGAGACCAGAAAAGCTAATTTGGTCTTTGACTCTATTAAATGAGACAGAGCATACCTTGAGTGTTAGGTTTGGTTCTGAGTACTTCATTGAAAGAGCCTTGGTTATCTGGAGTTTACACATAAGAGGGTGACTAGCATGAAGATTCTGAAAGCCCTGATGTATGAAGATCCATTGAAGAAACCAGAGAATTGTACACTGAAAAAAGGAAGACTTAATGAGAAAATATCTGCTACTTCCTAATATTTTAATAGGGCAGCTAGGTAGTACAGTGAATAGAGTGCCAGACCAGGAAGATTCATTTTCTTGAGTTCAAATATGGCCTTAGGCACTTACTAGCCATATGACCATAGGCAAGACACTTATTTCTGTTTGCCTCAGTTTCCTCATCTATAAAATGAGCTGGAGAGAGAAATGACAGACCACCCTGATATCTTTGACAAGAAAACCCTTAATACAGTCACAGAGTCAGATGCAATTGAAAAAACTACAAATATGTTGTAATGTCTGTTATACAGAAGAGTTATAATTTATTATCTCATAGTAAACAAGTAGAGACCATAGCTGGAAATTACAGTGAGGCAAATCCAGTTCAGTAAAAAAGATAGTTCATTAACTTTAAATGCTTAAAAATGGAAGTGTCTACTTGATTGGAAAGTAAGTCTTAATGTTTACTATTGTAACATACTAAGCACTGTTTTGTTTTGTTTTGTTTTCTTGAGGCTATATCTCCTTATACTTCCCAGATGGTAAATGAAATGGACACTCTCCAACTCGACTCCACTACTCATTTCTTTGAAGATTTTGCCTGCTCTGCTTCTGACCTGAGCTAATATGCCCATCTTTAAGTGTGCTTTCTTATTCCCACCACCAGTGGCTCACTTTAGTGATGCTGAACTTAGTGAGTACACCCTATTACCTTTTAGCCTTATTGCACCTTAGAATTACTGAACACAAGCAATCTCCTCTCCAGTAGTACGAATTACAGACGTGTAACACTATACCCTTCTGGATGACCCTTGAGGGAGATTCTGTATATGTCAATTATGCATCAGTTAAGGGTCAAAACAAGCCTGGATTTCAGAGGTTATATGATTCTGTTATTCTGTTCTTATTAGATATAGCATCAAATTTAAGGTCCTTGATGGGGCACTTTCCTTTTCAATTTTTCTGTTCACACTAGCTAATATAATGTTTTGTATACTTTTATTTGTATTTTCATTTGTTTACTTATTTACATTTTCTATCTCTCCTTTCATTGATGTATTTATTCATTTGCATATATATATATATATATATATACATTCATTTATCTTTGTCTTTTAATGTGTTTGTTTATTCAGTCATCTATTTATCCACTCACTCATTCTTGGATTTATTTATTCACCTATCATCCATTCATCCATGTATTCATTCATCTATACCTATATCTATATCTATGCATGTATGTATGTATCTATCTATTACACTACAAAAGTTACTTAGGGCACTGAGAGTTTAAGTAATTACTTTATAGTTATAAAGTATGCATCACAGGTAGAATTTGAACTCAAATATTTTCCTCTTCAAGATCAAAATTTAATTTCACATTTTCACTATGGGCACTTAATGGGTGCTTGTAAATGGTTATTAGGGTAGCAAGGTAGAGCAGTGGATAGAGTGCTGGGCCTAAGTCAGAAAGACTCAACTTCCTGAGTTTAAATCTGGCCTCAGATGCTTATTAGCTGTGTAACCCTGGAAAAGTCACTTCACTCTGTTTGCCTCAGTTACTCATCTATAAAATGAGCTGGAGAAGGAAAAAGCAAAGCAAATCAGTATCATTGCTAAGAAAGCCTCAAATAGGTTCAAAAAAGAGTTGGACAAAACTAACATGACTGAGTAATAACAACAAATAACTGTTGAGTTGAACTAATCCATATATAAGTAAACTAGATAACATATTAAGTGTTTTCCAATCATTGGATCTAGAATGGTGTAGTATGAAAAACAGTTGGTTTAGAGTCTGAATAGTACTGCTTGAATCCTGGCTGTGCCACTTATCACCTGTGTGTCCTTGGGTAAGTCACTCCCATCTCTGGGTTTCAGTTAAGTCATATGTAAAATTAAAGGTCCAAACTGGATGATTTCTTAAGTCTCTTCCAGCTCTTGATCCTATAATTATATAGAGAAAAAGAAGAAAAGAGAAGGGAAAAGGGAAAAAAATTTTAAAAAGGAATGGAGGGAAGAAAAAAGGAAAGAAAAGAAGGAAGGAAAGAAGAAAGGAAGGAAGGAAAAAGGAGAGACAGAGAAAGGGATGTAAGTTAGGGTTTGTTTTATGGTTGTTGTTTTCTTAAAATGTTAAAAACCTTGAAGGTGAAAGCATCTGTGTCCTGTGATCTTAACTAAATCCTGGCTTCCTGGACTCTATATAATTTTGCTTTTCATTTGCTATCTTATATTGTGTCCTCAAACTATTTTTCCCCTTCTGATTCCTGAGTCATCTGCCACTATTAACCTTGAAGTATTCTGGCAATGTCCCCACTGGAAAAAAAAAAGACACCCTTTCCCATCACTAGCTGATAACCTGCTGTTCCAAAGGCAGCTGGTAACTGTCCAGGGAGAAGAAGAATGAAAACGTGTATGTCAGGAAGCTTTTGCAAGACCATGACACGTTTCCCAGCGACACTGGAATTGTGCTAATCAGGGCAGTATGCACATCCCATTCATTAGTCGCCTTCTGCAAAACAGTCATGTCTTGCATTCCATTTCTGTCTGCTTGGACAGGAGAAATGCAATTGAATGCTTGGATCCAAGAATAACAAACTTGGATAATGAAAGTCTCTAAATCTACTGAGTTATTATTTGGAAATTATGTCCAGCATGTGGAAAAATTCCCTTTCTTAAAGCAGAAGCCAAGCTAATTAAAGTGACTAAATAGAATATGGTGGGACCCGGAATAATACTGATGTTAGGAAACAATCCTTTCATCCCCAGAATACTACAAAATACCCACAGTGAAATTATAATAATATTTATAACAGCTCACTTATTGTTATAGTTTTAATATATATGACACACTGTGAAATGGAAGTTTAATGGGTTCATTGTCCATCTGTTTGTCATAATATAAACAGAAATTTATTATTCATCCATTTTAGTTTTTTTTTCTAGCACCAAGAACTTAGGATTATTGAGCAGTATGGAAAGATCACAAGCCTTGGAGTCATGAACAGGATTCCTGTTCTATCTATAACACTTGCTAGCAGCCAAAGACATCTTTCTAAGTTAACTTTTTTCATCTGTAAAATGGGTGTAATGTTTACATCACTTGGCCTTGTGAGGAAAGTGTTTTGAAAACCATAAAATTCTGTATGAGCAACAATTTTGTTGTTAGCTCCTTCAACATATTTTGTAATATCTAAAGGCTGATAAGCCTATTTCCTAAAATCATGATTATCTTGGGTAAACCTCAATCCTACCTCCTTACAGTCTTGCATTCATTTGACATTTATATTAAAATGAGATTTTTTCTGCATTCTTTATATAATTGTAGTATTATATTATTTGCAGTCAGACTTTGCTTGGATGGTATTGGTGTTGCAGCACTGAAATTTTGTGTTAATAAGGAGCTTGTGGTTAGAGCTTAGATCTCTAGTTCTAATTCTGTTTCTATATCTTTATTTCCCATTAAATTGTGTCCTCATTGCCTCCTGATGACATAGAAGTAATCTCGAATTTTTTAAGCCTCTGGCCATGGGATCCAATCTATGACAGGTCCAAAGAAGTTGGAAGCACATATTAATATAATCTAGGTTCTATTGTTATTTTTATTTATTTTGTTAAATATTCACCAATTATATTTTAATTTGATTTACCCTAATGATTGTATTGTGGGCACTATGTCCTAGACTATGTGTTTGACCTCTCTGTTGTAGATCTTGTAAAGGAGTTTCAGTCTATATTTGCTGAAGATATTACTCAAACTGATGGAATAATAGATCTTTGAAGTTCTGAATAGTCACCCTGAAGGAAGAGGCTATTTTATTTTCACTCATTTGCATCCCTAATATTAAACATAGAGATATTGTACTAGTAGTGGAATAAGGAAGACCTGGATTCAAATCTTGCCTCTAAACTGCCTGACCTTTGGGGTAAATAATTTAATTTCTAATTGCCTCTCACAACTCCTTAGATCTTATCAATTCAGATCATGTTTGATATTTATGATATCAAAGACATAGCCTGGTATTCTCAGTATATAATATAATTGAGTAAATGTTAGTTGAATGGAATTTATCTAACAAATAAGAGGATATAAAGTTAGTTCACATTTGGGGAAACTGCTGTACTTTCAATGCTTTTAAGCTGCTTATTACACAAAAGCCTTTCTCCCAAGGATGTTTTTGTGTATGACTCACATAATACTACAGTGTCAAAAGAATCAAAATGACACCTAACTCAAAAGGCAATAGAAAATGCTTGATGGATAGAAGGAGCAAGCAACTTGTCAATAGTAATTTATATGTAAAGCTTAAAAGTTACTACTGAACATGTTTGTGGTCAGAGGATGTAGTGGATAGATTCACCATGTAGTGAGAGTATGAGATAACAGCTCAACACCCTGAGTGTTATGATGTTAAGATATAAGAAGGCCCCACAGAATGAGAAGTTGTAGAAAGATTTGACATCTACATGCATGGAGGGAGTAACTATGTTGAAGATCACAGTTATTTTCACTTATGTTGGAGGAAATGATCTATCCTCTTTCCATGAAAGAACAATGTAGTATTTCTTCTTTCTTTGCAGCCTTGAAGTATATACTCACTTTGCTATGAAGTTCCCCTGACTTACAAGAAATATAAACAATTAAAAAAGTAAGAAACGTATAAAACAAAAGTTGTGAGAACTTGAGTAAGTCACTCTCTCCCTATGCCTCAATTTCCTACCCTATCAAAGTATGTGGTTGGGCTTGATAATCTCTAGGTTTCTTCCATTCTATTTCTGATATTCTAGGACTAGAGATCATACACATTTTTAGGATGAGCAACTTTTGTATGTCATTTCTTATGTGTTACAATTTTTTGAGGTAACCAGGTGGTATGGGGAATACTGTGATAGACTGGGAGTCAGAAAGATCCGAGTTGAAATCTTGCCTCAGAAACTAACTGTGTGACCCTGGGCAATCATTGAACTGCTGAGTACATCAATAACAGCAACTACCTCCCAGGGTTATTGTACGGATAAAATGAGATGTATTGTAAAAGTTTGTAAACTTTAAAAATGCCTTCTTAATGTTAGGTATTATCAGTCAATATGACAATATGTGTTATGTGTTTATCAAATCAAATGAGGGATATTATGGAATAACTAATTTATGGAATAATTAAGTAAAAATTAAATATGAAGGAAAGGAAGAAGAGGAAGATGAAGGATATACATATATATATGTATTTATATGTCACTTTAAGATTTGGCAAGACACTAAAAAATAAGACATTTGACTTTTTGTATTTCTGGACATTATTTTTTATTTAATAAAAATTGTCATTCTGAAATTAACAAATAATAAATTAAGTAGGTATTGGCATATACATAACATAACAGAGAGTTGCTCATGAAATTAGTGATCTCTATTATGTGCAGCTTGCTTTTCTTGTTAATTATTTGTCAATTTCAACCTATAACTTTCAAATCTCTCCTACTTATCTGTGCTTCTTCATGGCCTTGCTTCTATTTTCTTCTCTTCATTAAAAATAATAATAAAAATATCCAATGTCTTTCTTTTCCCTCCTGTCTCTTTTCTTTCTCTTTTGATTCTGGCAACAAGCTCCTAATATTGGTCATCTTTATCCTCATTCTGTAGGTGAAGACAGTGAAAATAAGTCAAGCTCTTCCTTCAGGAAATATGTAAGAAACTCTTGCCAGGTGATACTACATATACAGAACCTATTATATAAAGCAAGGTAAGTCCTTTTGGAGAGACACAACAAAGGTATTCTATTATAATCAAAAAGAGAAGAAATATTTCTTCATTACTTCATTTGATAAATATAAATTATACTACAACATGAAAGAGACTTTTTGAGGTGTTTGGGGAGATAGAAATGTAAATATGGCCTAGCAAATACCTTCATGGTGCTTATACTTTAGGAGGTGGCTAAAAAATTACACACAGAGATAATGAATCACTACTTTCTACTTTGATTCTCGCTGTTCAAATTATATTTCTATATCTATCTTGTCTCTTTGTTATAACCTTTGTTAATTGCCTTGGACTAAGACATTTTTGATTCAGATTTATCCTTTCTGACAAAATAATGGGGTAAGATGGAAACCACACTGAGCTTAGACTCAGAGGAACTGTATTTACATCCTGGCTCAACCTCTTACTAGATGTCTTACCGTGGACAAGTCACGTAACTTGTCCAGGCTTCAATGTTCTACTCTGAAAAGATGAAGGGAATAGACCAGATGTTTACTTAGAAGGCCATTACTACTCCAACGATACTGTGATTCTTGAAATTAGAAATATTAAATGAAGGTCCTTGACCCTGGGCAGAAAAGAATAGGGTTAGGATCCCAAACTCAGTTGTTCTGATTTAATCAGATTTAACCCAACAAACATTAATCAACTGCTTACTATGCATGGAACTCAGTGGAGAACATATATCACTTTGATAAGAATTGACAGTTGCCTTCATAAATCTTACAGTCTAGTAGGGGTACACATATAAAACAGAATAATAAATTAAAAGTGCATTAAAGTTGTGACAAATAGTAGATTGGGTGTGGGGATATTGGAAGGGAATTTGGTTGTCACTGATTCCACAGTACAATTCTCTTTTCCTACTAAAATATGCTCCATATGTCTCTCCAAAAACAAAAACCAAAAACTGAAAGATGGAGACACAGAGACTGAAAGATGGAGACACAGAGAGACAACGGCATGTAGAGAGACAGAAAGACAAAGAACACAGAGAGAGAGAGAGAGAGAGACCAACTGAGTCAGAGAAAGATAGAGTCACAGGAAGAGAGACAGAAAGAATAGAAAAAATAAATACTGAAACGATGCTGAATGGGAAAGGAAGAAGAGTGTGAAGAAATACCCTCATTTTTTTAGTTTCATGTCATTTCTTTTTAATCTGCTTTCTACTTCCCACTATGTTTCTTCTGTCTATAAAGCAGCCAGTAGAAAGAACACAATTGAATTCACCATCACTCTAAACCCTTTAGGTGGAAGAGTTGGAAATAAATGAAGACTTTAGAGTTGTGCTAAATTCATTTCTCCCCTAGTATTCATGGAGGAGAAATTCACTGTCAATCAGTTCTGTGTGGCTTGTTGTTATTACAGGTGAGAAAGTCCCTGGAGAAATGAAAGTCAGAGGGCTTCCCTGAAGGTATATCTCCTAGAATGTACTAGATTTCAGTCCAGAATAAGGAAGACCTTCCTAACAGTGATTTCCAGTTCTCAAATGTACTTTCTTATCTGTAGTGAGATCCCTATTACTGAGGCTATTCAAGCAGATTCAGGGCAAACACTTGTTAGGAAAACCTTAGAGGAGATTCCTGTTCAGGTGTCAGGTAACATTAGATGACCTTTGATGTTACTTTCAACTATGAGACTCTGTGATACTGACTTTTTTCAGTTAAAAGAAAAATCCTATATTTTCTAAGTTCAATATAGTCAAGAATATATGCAATGAACTAATTGTACTACTGGTCACTTAATTGCTAGAATTTCTGGTATCTTAAAATGCAGCAAATAAATTGATTTAAAAATTATATCATATTCTTCATCTTTCTGGTCCTTGTCTCTCTTTCTTTTCGGTCTTGTTTGACATTGTTTGTCATGACTTGGGCAAATGCTTCAATACCACTC
>CM053769.1:142375998-142396226 GCA_028658325.1 Potorous gilbertii | reverse complement strand
GTTTAAACATTTGTGGTTCTTGTTTTGTTTCTTACTTGATGACCTAGACTCAAGTAGAGATTTCATGTTTATCAAAGTTCCATGCACTGTCCTTCCATAGGTAGCACATTCTAATTCAGAATCCAAAAAATAATCTTGATAAACGAGAATTTTGAACCAAATGTTTTTGTTGTCCTTTTGTCCTTCATTTTCAAGTATGACCAAAGACATCACAGGTAATATATTGATTCTCTTGTGAATTTGATACAATTTAATCATTACAAATGTAAAATCCCTTAATTGGATTAAAATAAAATCAATTTCAAATTACACAAGGACAGAGGAATGATAAAAGAGTTTATTTGAAAAATCTCTGGACAGTGTAATAGACTATAAATTTAACATGTTGCCAGTGTGATATAACTCTTCTGATAACTAGTTATCTGAGAACAGTTCAATGTTTAGAAAAAGGGAAGTAAGAGTACCGAGGCCCGGAATATGGATAGCACATATCTTGAGTGTTATGATCAGTTCTGAGCAAGGCCTTAGATGAAGGGCACTGACATTGGAGAGCATCCAGAGCAGGGTGACCACGATGGCGAAAGCCTTGAGAGATAAAAGGGATCTGTTGAAGAAATTGATGCTATGTAATCCAGAAAAGAGAATAGGGGAGGAGTGGAGGGATTAGACAATTGATCACTCCCTTCAGATATTTTAATGGTTTATGTGGGGAATGTGGATTAGCTTTATTCTTTTTAATCCCTAAAGCAAATATTTTAGCTTAAGGGAACTTTTGGAGAAGAAGATTTTACCTAGAGAGTATGGAAAAATAACCATCAGCCTGATCCAAATGTGGAATAAACTGACTCATAAAATAGTGTCTTTATGCTAACTGTAAGATCTTGGGGAAAATGGTGAATGACCACTGGGTGATACTATAGAGATTTTCAGACTAGGTTGAACAAGGTAGACTTGGAGATTCCTTTCAGATTAGAGATTCTGCAATTCTTAAGCTTTCTGCAGGTATTTATAAAAGAAGTAGTTTCTGGTGCTCAATTCTTGGACATTAATACCATCACAAAGATGCAAAGGGAGATTTATTATGGACATTTGTAATATGATGGCAATATCTTTGTATGGAGTAGTAGGAATTATTTCTTTTCTGGAGAAAGTCCTAACAAGTGAATTATGGTGGAAATAGTATATTGGTTTACTAGAGATTTTAATTTCTGCTTATGACTAATAAACATTTTGGTGATGTATTAAAGGCAATTTAAAGCCAATCAATACATGCCTCTACTCTGATAAAGGGGTTTCCCCCCAATTTGGCTAATGAGAACTTGGCTGGAAGCCATCCACAAATGAAGGTCTTGTAGGGGTACAAGTACAGCAGGCTTATTGGAATATAGTAGGGTTCAAAAGGATGTAGGAACAATGAGCTCACGAAATTATTTTGAATGTATTGTGAATGCTCAAAATTGATTAGACGTGTGGTTACTTGAAGAGCAGTCATTTTGTTTTGACCTGTAACTCAGGGAAACATCTCTTAATTCCAGAGCATGCCTAGGGTCACCAGGATTTTATCTACTGTATTTTATCTACTGTATCTTCCTCTTACCAATGTAACATATAATTATAACCTGCCTGAATGAATTGTTAAAAACTAAAATATTTACAGTCTTATGGCCAACCCTTTTTAGTGCTGAATATTTCCAAACTTAGATGACTGATCTTTAGAAAGGAAAGGTAATAACCTTCCTTACTTGACCCATAATTGAAAGGTTCCCATGTTGCTAGAAACTTCAAAAGCTTGATCTCTGATTGAAAGAAAAATAGCTTAGCAGACCCACAGTCATCTTCATGCTATAACAATGAGACACTGAGGGCATACATTAATACATACATACATACATATATATATATATATATATATATATATATATATGTCCTCAGTGTATATATATATATATATATATATATATATATGTGTGTGTGTGTGTGTGTGTGTGTGTGTGTGTGTGTGT
This sequence comes from Potorous gilbertii, assembly GCA_028658325.1. Classification (NCBI taxonomy): domain Eukaryota; kingdom Metazoa; phylum Chordata; class Mammalia; order Diprotodontia; family Potoroidae; genus Potorous; species Potorous gilbertii. The sequence goes on along the minus strand of CM053769.1, from coordinate 142,394,223 downwards.
GTATGTGTGTGTGTGTATAATATGTCCTTTTTATATCATTTTCCTCAATAAGAGAAATAGAGGTATAGTTCACTACAATAACATCTTCCTAAAATTCTTGGGATATAAGGGAAGTAGATGGTTTTATATTCAGTTGATTATCTTCATGGTGGAATTATGTCAGTGGTTGAAATGTACCAGTGAGATACTCTCACAATATATTATAGATAAACTTAAGACAACATTATATCAATTCTTGGAAAGGTAGTACAGTTTATATTAAAGCTCTCTGACTAAAAGATCCATATAGAGTATAAATGAAATTTATGTTTCAGAGCAATGTGCAGCTGATGCTGCATGTATACATATTATTCACTGGAAGAATGGAATGCTTTAGACACTCAAGCTACCATTTTGATTAAATATTATTTTTGTTTGGTTTTGTTTGTTTGTTTTTCTAATTTGACCCTTGAATTGAAAGATGGGAGGTTAAGGCTGTATGGCTAACTAGCTATGTGATCTTAAGCTAATCATTCAAACTCCTTTATTTCAGTTTCCTCAGAAATACAATGAAAAGATTATAGTAGATAACCTTTCTAGTCTCCTCTGAAAAGCACTGTAATTTTATAATTTTATTTCTATTAATGCATTTCCTGGATCAGTACTATCTATTGTGCTATAGTTAACATCTAGCAAAACCCCAGATGTTTCACCCCTGTTGCAGTGAATTATTAGCTTATTACAAATGTTCAATTGATGACAGCTTTTAAAAATAGTGCTATTTTCTGTTCCCAAGTCACACAAGTGGAGGACTAGGCTCTGTTCCATAAATGTTAAGTGTCAACTTTCCTGAAAAGACCCTTGAGTAAAAGATTTTTTTTTTTACTTTAACACAGGTCTTCTCTAAGAAAAATGTGATTTTCTCATAAGCATTCTATCATAACCTTCTGCTTGTCCAAATAGTTGGCCCACAGCAAAGGAGAAATAAGATTGTCTTTTTGTACACTTATCGAGAGATCAACTTCTTCAGGCACCATTTTATCATCGCATTTTTGCATTGCTGTCTTGTTCCTAAAGAGGAAATGACTGGAGATTGACAGTAAAAGTGTAATTGACAGTCAATTCAAACTATGTTGAAATGGATTTGAAATCACTGCACTTTCCTGATAACAGCTAGTACTATAGTTCAATAAATTTTAAAAAATGAGAATAACGACTTCAAGCCTGTTATAGAAATAATGCATTCAGAGTGCCCAGAATAGGGTTTATTTCATATACATAAGGATAGAGACTACACCTGTGTTTCCATTCATGAAAGAACCTCCAGGATGAGGAGACTCCTTCCACTGCAGCAAGTTGGCCCATTTTCTTAAATGGGTAGCATTACAGAGTTTCTTAGTCCACTGAGAGATTAAGTGACTTGACTAAAGCTTCCCCAAAAATAAAACAGCAAAACAAGTATTTTGAAAAAGGCAAGACTTGAAAACAAGTTTTCTTGACTTCATAAGTGGTTCGCTGCCCTCTATGCTATGCTACTTAGAAGAGTATGAGTAGAATTCTGAAATAATCCAATCATTGAAGAAAATTGGAGGATATTAGCATATTCAGCAATTCATTAGGAAAAATTTTGAAAAGATTATTGAAAACATATCAACTCTAAGAGCAGAATCTCCTCTAAAATTCTCTAATACAAGCTCTTAGTATAGAAGTAATTATTGTTTCTTGAACATCAGAAAGAATAAGCTAAAATGGATATTCCAACCTCAGAGGCTTTAAGTCTAGCCTGAATGAGGCAAGGAAGCAAACCAGAAAGAGATATATTGCCAGAGAGTAGCAATTAAGGAAATGATCAATTAATCACTAAGCATTTATTAACATTTACTATGTTCCAGGCATTGTATACAAAAAAAAGTCCTTGCCTTCAAGGAGCTTATAATTTAATGGAGTAGACAATATGTAAACATATACAAAGTAAGCTATATACAATATCAATATTGTATATATCACCAGTACTGAGAAATTGGAGAAAGCTTCTTATATAAGGCTGGGATTTAATTGGGACATAAAGGAATACAGGGGCATCTAGATGACACAGTGAATAGAGTGCAGGGCATAGAGTCAAAACTGATCTGAATTCAAATGTGACCTCAGATTCTTACTAGCTATGTGACCCAGGGCAAGTCACTTAACTCTGTTTCCTTCAGTTCCTCATCTATACATTGAGCTAGAGAAAGCAATAGCAAATTACTCCATTATCTTTGACAAGAAAACCCCAAAAAGAGTCATAAAGAGCTGGATATGACTGAAGCAATGTAACATTAAAAACAAATGAATATAAGGAGTTCAGTAGCCAAAGCAGAGGAGAGAAGGAAAATTCCAGGGATGGAAGATAGCCAGATAAAATGTCTAGAGCCAAGAGATTTAGTGTTTGTTTACAGAAAAGTCAGAAGGGCACTGTCCTTAAATTCAAGATTGTGTGGTAGAGAGTAAGGTAAAAGAAGGCTCGAAAGGTAGGAGCTAAGTTACGAAGGGTTTATAAATCATAAAGACCATATTTAAAGACATGGAGGATTGTAGCGTAGGATGACGGAGGCAAGGCTCACGCTGGAAATCACACAACTCTAAATACTGAAACAAAGATGTGGCAGGATAAATTGAAAAATGTACTATGTTTAGTGAGATTTTAGTTCAAGTCTCTTAATTCAGTATTTTAATTGCTCTGTGATGTCAATGATCAATCAATCATAAGGACTTATGTTATGAGCAGGTAGTAGACCAAATTAAACAGTCCCAGATATGACTTGGATGCATGCAGCAGGTCATCTGTCCATCTGTTATCCTTCGTTGTGCTCCATGACCTGCCTACTTTCCTTTCCAGGCATGAATGTCTTGTTTGATGTATTTCATGTGGCATTTTTGCTGATTCATTGTCAGTAATAGGCTGAAGCTTAATTATTCCCACCATTTGTTTCCCCATTGCCCTCTTAGTGACTCATGGTTATGATTCCTCAGAAACTGTGGAGATGTATGGTTCACAGTCATATATTATAGGTTAAATGATGTTCATGCTAAAAAAAATACATATATTTTTGTTTCGGCTTTCAATGCACAGTTGGTTAAAAGTATTGTACCATTTTCCAAATGCAAATCATCTGTTTTCTTCCTTCAATTCATGTTTTGTCTTGCTTCATTATCCATTCATCTTTAGTGTCTGTCCAAAGCATCCACCTGTAACTCAACTCTCACCTGGGGTTTCAAGAAGCTGTAGCATGCGCAGTGCCCACATCCTGGCAAAATTTTCTTGGAAGATAGGTTAAACCAGAATGAGGGTTAACAATATACCTCAGACTTATTGGTGAGTTAGGGGTATGTCTACTCCAAGCATGTGAAGACTCTCCCTGGTGGAATGAGTGAATAAGAGCAATTTGTTCCAAAGGCCATGAAGGCAGCTAGAGCAGCACTGTGGAGTGCTTAGAGCTTAGAAGGATATGGAAAATGACAAGGTCGTCCACTGTACACCAATCCATTACTAGCTGTCTTGATTTTTATCCTGCCATTAGACTCTGATGACTTTGGAAAGAGAGTGATGACTTTGTACAACTTTGCCTCAATTAAATCCAATTCACACGTAAGTTAAGACATTACCCATCATCCTCTATTTTACCCCAACATCATGATATTGATCCTTTATTCAAAAATGAAGGACAAGTGACTGTAACAATAATGAATGATCTCTTGGGACTACCCATCCAACAGCATAACAGCTTTATGAGGGAGCTAGGTATCACTGGACTTGGAGTTAATGTAGACCTGAGTTCAAATTCAGACACAAACAATAACAATGTGACCCTGGGCAAACTTAACCCTTGCCTTAATTTTTTTTCTCATTTTCAAAGTGGTAATAACACCTGCTTCCCAGAGTTGTGAGAATAAAGGGAGATAATATGCAAATCACTCTGCAAGCATTAAAGTGTTGTATAAATGTCACCCATTATTTTGTTGCTATTGTTTTATCAGAAGGAGAGGGGAGTCACAAAAAAATGTGAAAACACAAGCTCTGCCCCCTCAAAAATTAAAAAAAAAATAACTGGGTCTGCAACTATCATGTGCAAAAACTGGTCAATCTGTTAGCAAATGAGAAATCTACCCTGGAGGATTCTGCTGATTCTCTGCTCTAAAGCTAGAATTGGTACCTCCAGAGTGGGAGAGGGAAAGGTAATGAAGGAAAATAATGAAGGAAATCACTAGGGAACCACTTCTACCATGCAAAAGCAAAAATAGGAAGTCTGCATTGTTCCTGAGAGAGGTTACTCCTGAGAATTAGAGTACCTTTCTATAGTCTCTTTGCTGGGATTCCCAGATTCATCATTTGCTACATTATACATAAGAAGAGTCACTCAGGCAAGAGGAGAGAACATGGCTAAAACATAGACAAATTATTACATGAAGAAAGACTGAGAAAAGAACAACCAAACAAACAAAACCCTTCTTTTGTTCATTGTAACAAATATAAAATCAACTACATTCAAATTACCTTCATTTTGACTGCTAGGGAGGAAAATTTCACTCCACATCATAAAATTGACTACTTCATGCATCATATAGTCATGGTACATTATAAACGTTAAATTAGAAGAAACTTTAAAACCTAGAATGCTAGAGCTATTGAACATTGAAAATCAAATGTTAGAAATGAAATTCACTTAAGAAGACAGGATGTGAGAATTTAAAGAGATGTTAAGGTGTGAGAGTTGGACAAATAGTATGCACTCTGTGAACCTCAATATATTGATCTATAAAAAAGAGGTAGGGAGTAATGAAATATGAGGAATGATAGAACTTAGTTTTGAGTGCACAGCTTCTAACTCCAAGTCCAATGATGCTTCCTTATTCTATGCTACCTCTCCAAAAAAAAGATCATTTTTTTAATAGTACTTTCCCCCTAATTATATGTCAAGACAATTTTTAGCATTCATTTTTACAAGATTCTGAATTCCAAATTTTTCTCCCTCCCTCTCTCACCTCATCTCTTTTTAAAATGCTAGGCAATTTAATATAGGTTATGCATGTGCTATCATGTGAAACTTCTTTCCATATTAGTCATGGTTCAGAGCTCATAGTCACCTAAGCTCTAAGACATTCCTTCAGATACCTCTAAAAAGAGAATCTGAACAAATTTTAGAGTGGAAGAATCCAACAGGAGACAGATTGGGGCAGATTTCCAACCCATGACAGACTGGCAGATCAATGGGAAGGATCTGTTACACAGAGATGGAGGAGCACACAGCTAACAGATTGTACCAGGGCAAACCCTGCCATAGCAAAGCCAAGGACGAGGCCCTGGGTAGTCTGAAGCTGCAGCACCGTGGATTTTCAAACATATCAGCTCAGGATGGGAGTTCAGTGGAAGTGAGCAAGAGAGAACTGCAGAATCCCAGGTAAGTGCAGCAGCCACTCCTGAGACTATCAGCCCATAGATTAAATGTCTGTAAATCACCTACTTGAACTTCTGGGAGCCAAGATGGCAGAGTAATTGTTAAATGCTATCCCTCCTTTGTTGACCTTGAAAAACCCAGAGAATGTTTCTCCAGGAAAAATCCTGAAACAGTGAGATCTCCTGAAAGGGTAAACAGTCTCATAGTTCATGAGGCTAAGAAAATTACAAAGGGTGGTCCCTCTTGCTGAGGCTGAAGAAACCAGTGCAAGACTAAAACTGTCCCAGTCAGCCCCACTCAGCAAACTGGTAGGAGATCTTGAACCCCAGCAGGAAGAGTTGTAATTGCCAACACTGGGACCCCAGGTGTGCCTCAGTACCCCAGGGGAATCGGGAAGAGACTAGTGCAGATGGGCTTCACCAACCGCTGAGCTTGCCTATGCTCTAGCTCAGCAGAGGAGACCTCCTGTGGCCAGACCACCCCTCCTCCTCACTTAACACAGCTAGCTCCAGGATAACTCTATGGAAACTCAGAAAGACTTCATCTGACCTCTGCTTTGGCACACCAGACAGCTCAGCACCAGGTAAGCTGCAGCATTTTAGCTTCTAGCTGAAAGCCCCGGGGCCAACACACACAAAGCCTCAAGTTCTAAGCACAAGAACCTGGGACAGAGCCCCCTGTGCCCCAAAAGCAGAAATTCAATTTAAAAGCCAGGAAAAGGGTGATCATCATGAGCATGAAGCAAATCAGAAAAGATCATAGACTCTTTCTATGGGGACAAGCACCAAAACACAAATACCGAAGAGATCAGCATTGAGATTGTGCTCTCATTTGAAACTTCAGAAGGGAATAGAAACTGATCTGAAGCACAAAAAGCATTCTTGGAAGTGGTCAAGAATGAGTTTAAAAACCAAATTAGAGATAAAGAAGAAAAATTGGCCAATGATTTTAAAAATATGAAAAAGGAATTCACTGAAGAGAAGAGCTCCTTAAAAGGGAAAATTGGACAAATGGAAAAGGAAGTACACAATCTAACTGGAGAAAATAACTCCTTCAAAGGAACAGTTGGACAAATGGAAAGAGAGATTCAAAAGTTAACTAAAGAAAACAACCTATTAAAAATTTTAATTGGGCAAGTAGAAACTAATGACTCTATGAGACATCAAGAATCAGTCAAATATAATCTACAAAATGAAAAATACAAGAAAATGTAAAATATGTAATTGGAAAAACAACTGACCTGGAAAATAGATTCAGGAGAGAAAAATCTAAGAATTATTGGTCTACGAGAAAGCCATGATGAAAAAAAGAACCTGGACAATATCTTCCAAGAAATTATCAAGGAAAACTACCCAGAAGTCCTAGATCCAGAGGGCAAAATAGTCATTGAAAGAATCCATTGTTCACCTCCTGAAAGGGATCTAAAACTGAAAACACCAAGGAATATGGTTGCCAAATTCCAGAACTATCATATTAGTCACAGTTGTGAAAGAAGAAACATATCAAAAGAAAAAACAATATATGAAAAAGAATAAAGTAATTGAAAGTAAAAGTATGTTTCAATCTGCATTCAGGGTCCATCAAATTTGCTTGTTTGTTTTGTTTTGTTTTGTTTTTAATCTGGATGTGAATAACATTTTGCTTCATGAGTCCTTTGTATTTGTCTTGTATCATTGTGTTACTGAGAAGAGTTAAGTCATTTATAGTTGATTATCACATGCTGTTGCTGATACTGTGTACAATATATTCCTGGTTCCACACATTTCATTTTGCATCAGTTTCATGTGTGCCTTTCCAGGTTTTTCTGAAATATGCCTGTTCATCATTTCTTATTGGACAATAATATATCATTCCATTCACATTCCACAGCTTGTTCAGCCATTCCCCAATTAGTGATCTTCACTTTGATTTCCAATATTTTGCCATCACTAAAAGCACTGGTGTAAATAATTTTGCCCATGTAAGTCTTTTTCCTTTTTTATGATCTCTTTAGGATATAGACCTCATAGGGGCATTGCTATATCAAAGGGTATGAACAGTTTTATAGACCTTTGTGCATAGTTCTAAATTCCTCTCCAGAATGGTTAAATCAGTTCACAACTCCACAAATAGCATATGAGTGTCTTAATTTTCCCACGTCCTCTTCAACATCTATCATTTTAATTTTTGTCCCATTAGCCAATCTGATTGGTAAAAGGTGGTACCTCAGAATTGTTTTAATTTACATTTGTCTAATCAAAAGTGATTTAGAGCACTTCTTCATATGCATATAGGTAGCTTTGATTTCTTTATCTGAAAACTGCATCTTCCTGTCCTTTGACAATTTATCAATTGGGGAATGGCTTCTATTTTTGTAAATTTGACTTCATTTTCCAAATATTGTAAAAATGAGACCTTTATCAGAGTTATTTGTTGTAAAGATTGCTTTCCAGCTTTCTGTTTCCCCTCTACTCTTGGTTTCACTTATTTGGTTTGTGCATAAGTGTTTTAATTTAATATAAACAAAATTATCTATTATGCATTTTATAATACTCTCTATCTCTTGTTTAGTTATTAACCTGTAACTCATTTAATTTCATATTCAAGAATTTGGAGGCTATAGCACTTGGTGCATATGTTTAGTATTAATATTACTTCATTATCTATGGTACCTTTCAGTAAGATGTAGTTTACTTCATCATCTCTTTCAGTGAAGTCTATTTTTGCTTTTGCTTTGTCTGAAATCAGGACTGCTACCCCTGTTTGTTTTTTTTTTTATTTCAGCTGAAACATAATAGATTTTACTAAAGTTCCTTATCTTTGTATGTCTGTCTGCTTCAAGTGTATTTCTCCTAAACAACATATTATAGAATTCTAGGTTTTGATCCACTCTGCTATCTACTTCAGTTTTATGGGAGAATGCATCCCATTGATGTTCACAGTTAGAATTACTAACAATGTATTTCCCTCCATCCTATTTTTTTCTGCGGTTTTTCCTCTCTCTCATTTCTCTCCTCAACTGTTTTTTGCTTCTATCTACTATCTCTCTCAGTCTGCTCTCTCATCTGTCAGTCCCTCTAACCTTTTACTTAATCTCCTCCCTTCCTACTTTTCTGTTGTGTAAGATAGAATTCTACATTCAACTGACTGTATATTGTTCCCTCTTTGAGCCATTATAGATGAGAGTAGATTTCAAGTGATGCCTATCACCCACCTTCCCATCTTTCTCTCCACTATAATAGATTTTTTGCACCTCTTTATGTGAAAAATACCCAATTCTACCTTTCCCTTTCTTCTACTCCTAGTGTGCACCTCTTTCTCCTCCCTTATTTTATGTAATTCCCTTCAGTTCACCTTCTACCTGTACCCTCTGTGTATGTACGTTCCTTGTAGTTGTACAGTTGTACTATTAGTGGTACAATTTTTAAGAATTACAAGAATCATTTTCCCATGTAGGAATGTAAACAGTTCAGCTCCATTGAATTCATTCCATTTTCTTTTCCCTTTTAGACTTCTTTTTAATTTTGGATATAAATTTTTGTTGTTCAATTCTGATCCTCTTATGTAAACTTGACATCTTTTTATTTCATTGGATGACCATTTTCCCCTCAAAATATTAAGCTTAATTTCACTTGGTAGGTGAATCTTTGTTGTTGTCCTAACTCCTTTGTCTTCCAGAATCCCATGTTCCATGACCTCTGTTCCTTTAAGGTTGCAGCTGCTAAGTCGTATGTATTCCTGATTGTGGCTATCTGATATTGGAATTGTTTCTTTCTGACCACTTGCAATATTTGTTCTTTCTGGACTTGAGACCACTTCCTGTTTTGCTTTGGAGTTTTGTCCATAGGTGTTTTGAGATTATTGCCCTCTTTTGAGTTTTTGTCTTGATCTTTCCTGTCACCATAATAATTTTCTTTTGTCGGATTCATTTTGTTGTTGGTGTTATTTGCTCATCTTTTATGACCTTTTCTCCTTTCTTCTAAATTTGAGTTCTCCTCCCAGACTGTAAGGGACACTATTTCAAACTTTTTGTGCCAGAGGTTATAGGACTTGACTGTTTACCTGGTGCTGCACTGATGTTGCACTAAGGCCTATGGGGAACCCTAATGTCTGCTGTTCCACTGAGGGAGAGGGATGGGGGGAGGCTAACACTGCTGGAGGCATTAAGAGTCTGGCAATTTACCTGATGCTGAGCTGGGTCCTAGTACTCAGAATTGGTATGTGCTAAGGCCAATGGGGTTTTTCTGCATTTCCTCAGAACTATATTGAAGCATATGATGGTCTGGCTCTGGAGGTTGCCTATTTGCCCAGGGCTATGCTTAAGTTAATGGGATTCTTGGATTTGGAATGTGTCCATTCCCCTGGCTATGCTAAGGCACATGGGCATATGGGTATCTGTTTGATCCACTGTAATGGAACTCAGGATCTATGTTGGTTGGCTTGCTGAGGTGGGGCTTGCTGCTAGCTTGCTGGGATGCTTCTTGTACTGGACTGCATTCTCTTTTTTACCTGAGTGAGATTTATTCCCAATCTTCCAACTTCTTCAGGCTAAAAGATTCTTTCATCCCATCTTTTTGCCATTTCTGATGTTCCAGGATTTGCCTGAGGGCACTATTTTATGGTTTGGAGGTAAATATGGGAGAGTTTTGGTGATTTATTGCTTACATTTCCATTTTGACTCCTGGAACCCAAAGGATCTATTCTCAAATCAATAGAACTCAACTTCACAAATCTGTATTAAGCAATGAGAACAACAAAACTACCCTAGATTGTAGGCATTTCATAATACATCATCCATTTACAATGATAGCTCACATGTCCTTATCAATATGGTCATTTTTCTAATCTGCTTTATGATACAATTGAAAATAAAACACATTCATTCAGATAATTTCTCCAATAAAGTAACAAGAAAAAATCAACCCATCGATATATATGGAATAACCTCCCCCATGGGTTACCATACAATCAGCGAGGAAATGGACATATTCAGAGAGCCTTTCTAGTCAGGGAAAATATGTGAAGGATACATGTCAAGGAACACTTGTGGAACTCACACAAGTAGCAATTCACATAGCCAAAGGGAGAAGGAGTACATGCAAGGAACCCATTTGTCCATGTTATATATGGTGCTTCTTCTGGTGCCATGATTGTCAATTAGCTCCTTGATATCATTTTCTAAGCTTTACTATCATTTTAGGGCAATTTCCTTGGATCACTGATCCCAACTAATAAGGGGAAGTGGTTAGAAAGTCTCTTCCTGAAAATGGCAGACTGATGTTCTTAAAGAGGATTATCAGTGAGCTACTATACCTACTTAGAAAGTCAACAAAAATTAGAAAAATGTGCTCAGGGAAACATTAATTCTATTCTTTTAACTTCCATTTGTTTAGTCTTTATTGAGAACTATATTATAAGTCAATTGCCTAAGCATAGATCGAGAATTTCTCATAACTCACATTTAACCCCAGTTAGAGAACTTGTGTACCCAAAAGCTATATTAAGGACTCTCTCTACTCAGGGAGTATCCTTAATAGCAACAACAGGGAATAAATGGAGGAAGATAACACCTACACATCTACCAAAACCTTCTTTGATTGGCATAAAATTGAGATAATTTATGCAAAACACTTATCAAATGTTAAAGTATATAAATATGAGCTATTCTTGGTATGCAAATAAATTTTGGGAAAAACAAAAGGCCAGGTGAAGCACCTGGGTCACATTCTTTTCTTTATTATTCATATCTGCCAACAAAAATGCTAATTATCTTTCATTTACTTTCCCCTACCATAGAAGTAATGTCTCTGTAGGCAACTGCAAGGTGTTTAAAGGAGGGAGTGAACACTAATAACCCCAGAGAATCTGCAAAGGTTTTAGTGGGAATTGGCATCTCATCTGACACTTGAAAGGAGTTTAGGAATGTAAGAGGGAGAAAGAAAAGAATAGATACTTTCCAGTCATGAGAGACTGACCACATGGAGATAGGAAATGGAATGCTGGAATGGGGAAAATGCTAGGAGGCCAAACTGCCTCGAGTGTAAAGGGTACTGAGTGGGATATAATGGAATGTTTAAAAAGTAAAGTTGGGATCAGATTTTGGAGAGCTTTAAATGTCAAGTAAGGAATTAGTATTTTATCCTCAAGATAGTAGTGAAACACTGTATGTTTTTGAGTAACAGGGTGATATAGTTGTATGTGTATTAGGAAGAACATTTGGGAAGCTGTGTGAAGAATTATTTGGTGGGTGAACAGCTAGTTTTAGAGAGACCAATAAGGAGATTATTGTAATTGACTAGAAAAAATGATGGATTAGTAGATAACAGAGAGGTAAAATGATTGTAAATTCCGTGAAAGATAAAGGATAGGCTTAAGGGAAGTCATAACAGAAGGAGAAAAGGAAGAATGGGAAGTCATGATCTGAGATGGAGAATGTCAGAGTTCAAAATCATGGAAGATTAGTTATGGATATTGATGAAATCAAAAGTAAAACTGTCATTGTGGGTAGAGTAAAGGTTTAGATAAGTATCTTTGAGAAGGGTGATGAACTGAAAGACCAGCAACTGTCGGTGATGGAGGCAACTAGGTGGTACAGTGGATAGAGCACCAGTGCAGGAGTCAGGAGAACCTGAGTTCAAATCTCCCCTCAGACACTTGACACTCACTAGCTGTGTAACCTTGGGCAAGTCATTTAACCTCCATTGCCTCGTTCTGGTCATCTCCTGATGAATCATCTGGTTACTGGACTCAAATGGCTCAGATGGAGAAGGGAGGCTGGTGACTTTGCACAGCCCTCCCTCACTCAAAGCAAAGTCAAGTGTAAGTCATGTCATCATTTCTCTGATGGCATAGTCATCTTTGGTGATGAAAGATGAACACAAACACACAAGTGCTAGATCATTAAGGTATACATTGAGGTTTCCACATTTGAGATCAGAGTTGGGCAAAGATTATCTATCAGTTATTGAACTTTATGGAACGAATGATACCAGCCTCTTGTTTTGTCATTGACTGCAACAAGAATTTGAGTTAGATAATATGAATTAAACCTAACCCCACAGTTTACTGCATGATGGCAGCAAAGGAAGAATCTCAAAGTGACATTGATGAGAAAAGAGTGAGGCTGATCCTGTTGGTCTGGCATGGTGAGGAGAGTGGAAGGAGAAAAAGAGCAGGAGAGGATAGCTAGGAAGGGCATGTCTTCCAGAGTGAACTGAATTTTGGGAGATAACAAAAGGACTGAAAGAATGGGAGGATTTACCTAGAATGAAAGGGAAATTGGGGTGTGTGTGTAAATTAGATATTTAAATGAGAGTTCTTGTGTCTCTAAAAACAATGTATTGCTGTCTTTTGTCTTTGTGTCACCCTCACTTCACCCCCTCTCAAAAGATACATCCTTTAATCCCTTGTAACAATGAGAATCTTTTAAAAAGAGAAGGGGGGGCAATTTCAACAAGACTAACCAACTCATCAATCAATTTTGACATGACATTCAGTATTCCACATCCACAACCCTCATCTCTGCAAAGAAGGAAGAGAATAAAATTCTTATAAATTCAAAGGGAGATTATTAAAAATGCAGAGTAGGTTATATTTCTAAGAATGGAAGAGCAGGGCAAAGGAGCATAAGGAAAAAGTGTGGCAGAACTAAATTAGGAGTTAAAATAAGGAAAAGAGGTTTTCAGATCAGAGGTTGGCAGCTGATTCTCAGATGTAAGGGGAAATGATATTTTACTTGTCAAAGAATTAGATGGAAAACCAATTGACTATTAACCATCACCAGCCCTTCCCTAGGGTCCTATGATGTCAGAAGGAAGTGCCAATATGTTCTGTTTCCACACATCTGGGAGTGGTGGTTGGAAAAAACAAAGAGATTGGGTCATGGAAAAAAGAAAATACATAGCAATTGTGTCCCTAGGTATACAACTAAACTCATACTCTGAGTCAATTTCTTTGCCTTATCTTGCATGTGCATCATTAGTTCCAGTGTCTGAGAATATGGAAAGGGTCTGGAGACTTGATAGTAATTTTTTAGAATGGTATATTCTAAGAGTGCTGACATAGGAAAGAGTAGTATTCAACAAATAAATAAGCATTTTTAATCACCTACTATGTGCCAGGCACTGTGCTAAATGTGCTAAATGGTATCTTTTATCATCCTCACAACAACCATAGGAAGTAAATGCTATTACCCCCATTTTGCAGTTGAGACTTAGATTAAATGATTTGCCCAGGGTCATGTATGTGGCTAGATATGAATTCAGGTTTTTCTGATTCCACGTCCAACTCTCTATCCACCATGCTAATTATCTGCGTCCGTTATAGGTCAGAATTGGTACAATTTCCACACATGGTAGAAGGATTTGGGCCAAGGAGGATTCTAGGTGTGGGAGAATGTATACACCTGCACCAGTGGAATGATAGAGCTAATGTCATAAGGCATAAAGAATCAAGCCTGTAATGAGCAGGACTGTAAAATAAGGATGTTGAAGATGATCTCTACAATTCTTTCCAGCTCTAAATGTCTTTGAGCTTATTGTTTGAAATGAATCTGAGACTATATGACATTAATCACAAAACTTCCTGACCTTGGCTAATACAAGATACATCTACCTAATCTGCTGTTTCTTTGGCTCAATGCCTCGTTGGCAAGACACAAAAACAAATTGTCCTTTATAGCTGTTAAGTGTCCTCTCTTGAGGTCTCCCTTAGTGGCTCATGTATTTCTTCCTGTTAAAACAAATATATAAACACAAAAATAAATGACCCTGCTAACTCATGATTGCCCTCTCCTGGGGTTCTTTCATTGTGTAATCTGTTTAGTTGCCTTTTTTTTAAGTACTAAGAAAGAACACAAATTGATCCCATTGACCAGTGTATGACAGGTACAGGATTAAGTACAAAGCTTTATAATATTTAAGAGAACAGCATCCATAAGTGAAACTGAAATGACTGACACATTTATGACATGGTTTTTGTTGTTTGTTTCCTCCTGGCTTATCTCCCTCAAGATGTCTCACCTATATGTTCTTTATTATTTTGTCTTTGAAGGAATTTGCTGCTCTTAGGAAAATTCATTAGGAAGCTTTGAAAGAGAAAACCTTGTCAGCTCCCATGCACTGTGAAATAAGTAGAGAGAGGGCACTTAATTACAACTACTCTCCATGTGTTTGGCAAAAATTGGGTTCAGACCTGAGCTTATGGGGGAACTGGGCCTTTAGGATACAATTCAGCCAGAGGATCCCTTGGTGTCAAATTTACCTCATTTACTGTCTTTCAGGTTGATCATATCTCTGCTTTGCCCTGTCTCTCTCTGTTTGGGCATGGCCTCAGTTTCTACGATGAAAGATATCTAGACCAGATATTTTCTAAGATTCTGGAACTAAGATTTTTGTTTTGTTTTGTTTGCTTTTCCTTATTTAACCTTTCAATGAAGAGAGAAAAAGAAAATGGAACAATTAGAAAGGAAATGGAACAAGTCCGAGCTTCACTGTTTGGTGATTGGGTGGCTTTGGACAAACCACTCAGTACTCAGAGCCCCATCAGTAAAATGGGCATAAGAATGCTGCACCATTTATTTACTTCCACAATTTTTTGAGGGGAGGATCAGAATTAAATGAAATTTATGTTTATAAAGTGGCAAGAACATGACCTCAACACGTTTTCTTCTCCTGTCTTCCTTTTCAGTAGCAGGAAAGGAAGATGGGAAGGATAGAGGAGGAATATTGACTAAATATTAAATCTTAAATCCTTCTCTCCCCCTTCACATATTCAAGATTTAGCAGAATGGGACCATCAATGTTTAATCTGACATTTTCAGCCTTTGTGACACAAAATAGGCTATGTCTTTGGTCCGTGCTCCATCTGTTAAACTACTTCATTCAATGCCCAGCTCAGGTAGAAGTCTCCATGAATCACAATTGAAAATAGTCTCTGTGCATTTAGATTTTCCTTAATTACTTTTTCTGGATATTCCTCACCCCACATAGAACATGTAGCAAACTCTAGGAGGACAGAAACTGTGTCATTTCTGTCTTTATAACTCCTTCAATGAGTATAGCAATGAATTATTTTTCAACGTATCTCAGCTTTGTCCCATCCTGTTCTGTGTTGTATTTGTGTTTATAATAAATCACCCAATCCTACCTCAAAGACACATAAAACACACACACGATTAGAAAATCTTTATGAGAGACTGCTGTTCATCGTTGTATGTATACATACGTACATGTATATGTGTATGCGTGTATATGTGTGTGTTCTAAACATTTAGGAATTTAGGATATGATTTTTAATATAGTGTTTAATTGGTGCAGAATTTAATGGAGTGTTTAGTTGGGCCAGGCCTGTGATTTCGTAAGTATAGGGAACTCCAAGTGAAGGTGTTCCCTCTAGAGGAACAGATCAATATGAGGGGTCAGTGAGAGATAGAGTGATATTCCTGAGGAACAATGGGCAGTAAGAATTGGAAATGAACCAATTTCTTACTGACTCCCAGGTCAGATCTCTTTCCATTATGCCACATTTCCTCTTTAAAGTTATGGGCAGACAAATTTGGTTATCAAATTCCATCAGCAAACTAACAGATTACAAATAAGGAAGTACAGTAAGGGACCAGAGGATATTATTTCCCCCATATGAATAAAAATTGAAGGCATAAAATTTCTTAGTTCATATCTGGCAACTTGGACTTTGGTTTAATTTTCCTTCTCTTCTTAAGCTCATTAAATATGATCTCATTGCTTTGTGGTCACAACAAGCCTTCTTGCTACTCATTTCTAATCTATGTGCAATGAACATTTGTATTCTATGGGAGTTTAATCCAATCCACTGTCCTCCTCAAGTGAGACATATATGGTCAGAATCTCTTTCAAACCAAGCACTATTGACTTTCCCCCTTGTAGGAAAACAAATCAACAAACAAAAGCACATTTATAAATGATTCCATCTCTGTGTTTGAATGTTTATGGGTAAGAGATATTGCACTTCTATATTTGGGGAACTTGAATGCCATCAATAAATATTTAACTACTTTACAGATTCTACTCCTCCACTAATTGACCTTCTGACTTGTAGTAATTTGTGATGGGTGCGAATCAATTTAATATGCTCAAATTGAATTCTGGGAGGAATTATCCTTACTGATTCTCTCATCTCTCTTTCCTGAACTCACATAAAGCAAAGAGGCAGGGAGATAGATTAGAGAGAGCACACAACCTGCCAGGTAGGGATCTAGAATGTTGCTTCAATGCCTGAGTTTTTGGTTTACATGGTGCAGTGGAGAGAGAAAAGACCTGGCACTTACAGGTTCTACGTCTGGCTCTTCTATTTGGCTTTAGCCCAATCATTTCTCTTCTCTAAAATTAGATTCTCTCAAGAGGTTCTTAAGTTGTTTTGCATCATGGACTCATTGAGCAACAAGCTGGTGAAGCCTACAGACCCCTTCTCAGAATAATATTTTTTAAAATACATTTCATATATATATATATATGTGTGTGTGTGTGTGTGTGTGTGTGTGTGTGTGTGTGTGTGTGTGCGTGTGTGTGTGTGTGTATTGTGCATGTACATATTCACACATACTTATGTGTGTATGTATAAATCACACAAAACCAAAATTTTGAATAGACTAATCAAAATTAGAAGGGGGAAAAATATTTATGAATTATAGGTTAGCAACCCTTGGACTCATGTGACTTCAAATGTCCCTTCCAGGTCAAGCATTCTGGCTTGTTTTCCACTTTGTTTTCATGAAGTGTTTTTTTCAAAAGTCCCTTAATGATGTTTGCCCTTTGATCAAGCATTCTGTTTAACATGAACTCCCAGGCATAACTTTCTCCATTATAGGGTTCTCCAGAGGAAATCACTGTCTCCATTGCTCACTTTCCTCGTTTAAAAGAAAGGGACCAATGATTTCTTTCGTGTCTCCCAGCTCCAAGTCTATGGTCCTATGATCTATGATCCTATGGTCTGCTCCTTCCAATTTTAAGTACTAGTAATGCCATTATTAATAATATAATATTTCACATATATATATAGCACTTTACAAGGTACTTTGCTTCCAACAATCTCAAAGATACTGCAGTGGTTTGCCATTTTCTTCACCTCATTTTATAGATGAGTAATCTGAGGTAATCAGGACTCATGACTTGTCCAGGGTCACAGAGTGTCTGAGGCTGGATTTGAACTCATGAAAATGAGTCTTCCTGATTCCAAGTACAGTACTTAATCCACTCATTGCATCACATAACTGTCCCAGTACAAATCATTAGCATTTTACATGTTAGTCAACAGAGAACCATGGAGAAGATGTGCCTTGTTCAAGGTTACAAGACTAAACAAATATATAGCTGCAAGTCCTGATTCCTAAGTCTGAAAGACTCCATTCTACTGAGTTGCTTTTCAGTCTAACAGGCATTCTGTACTCAAAAGACCTTCTAGGTTTTACCACTTTGTGAATCCCCATTAATATTACAAACTCTTGAATTCAAGAACTAGGTTATTTATCTTTTTTTAAAATTTGCGCCCATATGTGCATGATACATAGACATTTTAGAATCTAATCCTATGGTCTAACTATTGTTTCTTATTCATATCCTAAATTTGAATTAGATAATAAAATTGTTTTAGTGGGATAAGTTTTCAGGGAAGGGATGTTCTCTGCTGCTTTGCCCATGAATATCCACATGGGTCTGTGTAGATGTGGGTCTCAAGGAGACAACATTATAGAACACACAAACATACCTGAATACTTACTTAATACATATGTATATCTACCATACACATATGCACTTTGTATGTATATATATATATATATATATATATATATATATAT
>CM053769.1:142346039-142369762 GCA_028658325.1 Potorous gilbertii | reverse complement strand
TCACCTACCCAGCAAAACTGAGTATAATACTTCAGGGGAAAATATAGTCTTTCAATAAATAGAGGACTTTCAAGCATTCTTGATGAAAAGACCAGAGCTGAAAAGAAAATTTGACTTTCAAACACAAGAATGAGAAGAAGCATGAAAAAGTAAACAGCACAAAGAAGTCATTAGGGACTTACCAAAGTTGAACTGTTTACATTCCTATATGGAAAGACAATATTTGTAACTCTTGAAATTTTTCAGTGTCTGGGTAGTTGATGGTATTACATACACACACACATGTACATGCGTGCGTGCACACAGACACATACACACATGCACACACACAGAGACAGAGAGCACAGAATGAATTGAATAGGATGGGATCATATCTTAAAAGAAATCAAGGTAAACGGTAAGAGATAAATGTAGTGGGAGGAGAGAGGGTGAAATGGAATGGGGTAAATTCATTGAAGAAGCAAGCAGGAGACTTTTTAGTGGGAAAAAGAGGAGAGCTGAGAAAAAAAAAGATACATGAAGTTTACTCTCATCACATTCAACTAAAGGAAGGGATAAAATGCACACTCATTTTGGTATGAAAACCTATTTTACAATACAGGAAAGTGGGGGAGAAGGAGATAAGCAGGGTGGGGGGAATGATGGAAGGGAGGGCAATGGGAGGAGGGAGCAATTTGAAGTCAACACTAGGGGAGGGACAGGATCAAAAGAGAGATTAGAAGCAATGGAGGTAGGATAGGATGGAGGCAAATATAGTTAGTCTTACACAACACGACTATTATGTAAATCACTTGCAAAACTACACAGATATGGCCTATATTGAATTGCCTGCCTTCCCAAAGGGAATGGGTGGGGAGGGAAGGATGGGGAGCAGTTGGAACTCAAAGTTTTAGGAACAATTGTTGAGAATTGTTCTTGCTACTAGGAAATAAGAAATACAGGTAATGGGGAATAGAAAGTTATCTTGCCCTACAGGACAAAAGAGAAGATGGGGACAAGAGAAGGGAGGGATGATAGAAGAGAGGGCAGATTGGTGATAGGGGAAATTAGAATGCTTGGTGTACTGGGGTGGGGAGAGGGGACAAATGGGGAGAAAATTTTGGAACCCAAAATTTTGTGAAAATGAATGCAAAAATTTAAATAAATAAATTTATATTAAAAAAAAAGAAATGAGTGTTGAAACCTGACAATAAATTAAAATAAAATAAAAATAATTCCTTGAAAATTAGAAAGGAGCAAATGTAATCTAATGACTTTAGGAAAAAATCAAGAAGCAATTAAACAAAATCAAAAGTGTAAAATTGAAGACAACATTCAATATCTCATTGGAAAAACAACTGACTTGCAAAATAGCTGCAGGACAGATAATTTAAAAATGATTAGCCTACCTGAAAATCATAATAAAAAATAGCCTAGACATAATATTTCTGGAAATTACCAAAGAAAACTACCTGAATAAATGGAAGATAAAATGGAAATTGAAAGAATTTACTGATCAACTCTTTAAAGACATCCCAAAATGAAAATTTCCAGGAATACTAAAGCCAAATTCCAGAGTTCACAGGTCAAGGAGAAAATATTTCTAACTGCCAGAAACAAGTATCATGGAGCCATAGTAAGAATAACATAAGGTTTAGCAGCTTATTTCTACAATTAAAGTACTGGAAGACTTAGAATATGATATTCCAAAGGGCAAAGGAGCTAGAATTACAACCAAGAATCACCTACCCAGCAAAACTGAGTATAATCTTTCAGGGGGAAAAGTGGATATTCAGGGAAATAGAGATCTTTCAAGCATTCTTGATGGAAAAAACCAGAGGTCAATAGAAAATGTATCTTTCAAATATAAGAATCAAAAGAAGCATAAAAAGGTTAACAGGAAAAAGAAATCATAAGGGACTTAATAAGTTTTAACTATTTACATTCCTAAATGGGAAGATGATATTTGTAACTCCCAAGATCTTTCTCAGTATTAAAGTAGTTAGAAGGAGTATATATAGAGGGCAAAGATGTGAGTTGGATATGAAGGAATGATATCAAAAAATAAAATCAAAGAGTGAGAAAGAGGAATGTACTGGGAGAAACAGAAAGGGAGAGGTAGAATGATGTAAATTATCTCACTTAGAAGCGGTAAGAAAACAATTTTTGTAGTGAAGGAGAATAGGGTAGAGGTGAGGGGGAATGAACCTTACTCTCATCAGAATTGGCTCAAAGAGAGTACTGATCTTAGGTAGGTTTCTATTTCTCTTTTCCTTGGTTATAGAAGCCCTTTACCTTCCAGTTAGTTCTAAATTGTCATTCCCCACCCTCTACTCCACCCAAAAAGTGGTTATACCAATTTTTCTTAATTTTGATAGGCAGAACAAACATTTTATTCTTTGCAAGAGTTAAAGAGGGATTTAGACTGGATTTTTGGCACAGAAGGATCAAAAAGGGGGCCATCTTACTGAACACTGAAATACAAGTCTATGCAAGGTTGTCTGTGTGTTATTTGTGACTGGCACATGCAGTGGGATCCTATGAGCAGAGGATGAGTGGGAACTTTTTGTATTTCAGTTCACCAGTGTTATTCCATTAAAATACCTTGTGCATCACTTCCTTCATCTTATCTTATTGATTCAGCTATAAATACCATAGATTTGGTGTATAGTTTCTCTTACTGAGGTTGGTAGATTGAAGCATTATGCCCAGAGCAAGCAGTCTACCATTTTGCTGATTATGTGACCCTTAAAAAAGTATTTCTTTTTTAAAAGATTCTGTGACACATCATTTTCAATATTGCTTCTAAATAATATTCAGAATCAGCAACATTTCACCATTAGATTCATCATTTATCTAAGTGCTACTGATAGAAAAAAATGAAAACATTCCTTGCATTGATAACCATAAATTCTACTGTGAAGATATAACATACATAGATAATTTAATACAAAATATATACCCGATGATTTCAGAATCAAGGAATGTAAGTATCAGGAAGGATCAGTAATGTCCATATGTAGATGGCAACATTTAAACTGAGCTTAAGTAGAACTATTTGAAGAAGTAGAGATAAGGAGAATATACTCCTTAGGTTTTGGGTATAATCTATAGGTAGGCTCAGAAATGGCAAGTGGAATGCCATTTGCAGGGAGTAGTAATGGAAGAGTTGGGCTATGAGCATATTCAAAGCAATAAACTCTTTGAGGTTAAGAATTATTGCTGCTGTTGCTGTTTTTCCCAGAGTTCTTTGCATGGCACCTTGCATATAAGTAGGTGAATGAATGAATGAATGAATAAAAAATGTAGTTAAGTGCTTACAATGTGCAAAGCACTGATAAGCAATAGGGATACACATAGACGACTAAGTCACTTCCTTCTCTCAGGAAGTTCATCTTCTAATGGAGGAGACAACATATTTGGAAGGTTTCAGTTTTGATTCAGATGGAAAAAATCCTGTGGTCCTTAGGGTACAGTTGAATAGCAAATGGTAATGCCTGTTCTTTACTGGAATGTCTACTGGTAAAATCCTATCAGTTTCTGATGGTGAGCCATCCTGAAAGTGGGAAAGGCTTTGGTGGTATGATCACTAATTAATTAATTTTTGGTGGGGGAGGAGGCTTCTATAGCTGTTACCAAAACACTCCAAGGAATAGCTGTCAGCCTACATCTCCATAGATGTTTCTCCAAATGATGGGTAAAGGAACTAGGCTGAAAATGTTGTGATCCCAAAGTCTCTCGGATTCAAGGCCCTGGGATGTCCCCACTGGGGTTTGAATGGAGGTGTTCTATCAACCAGCTAGTGGGCAAGCATTTATTAACTGTCTACTATGAGCCAAACACTGTGCAAATCACTGAGGATAGAAAGACATACAAAAGACATCTTGTGCCTCTCAGGAACTAATAATCTAATGAGAGAAACATTTAAAAGTCATAAGGAAAATAATACAACAAACTGTATACAAAAGAAATAGAAAGTAATTAACTGAGGGAATGCCTTAGAATTAAGCTGAATTGGGAAAGGTTTCCTGTGGAAGCTGAGGTATTAGGTTAGATTTGAAGGAAGCCAGGGAGCCAGAAGAGGTCAATAAAGAGGGAGAACGTTCTAGGCATTAGGAACATCCAGAGTAGATGTCTAGAGCCAAAAGATGAAGTGTCTTTCCTGGGGAACAGAAAAGAGACTTGCATGAATGAATCAGTGTTCATGTAGGGGGAGGGTCAGGTGATAAGGAGTAAGAAGACAGGAAAGGGGGAAGGGTATGTGTGTGTATGTGTGCATGTGTGTGTGCTTGTGTGTGTATGTGTGTGTATCTGTCTGTATTTGGGGGTACAGTTATGTTATAAAGGGTTTTGAATGCCAAAGAGAGGATTTTGTACTAGATCCTGGGGATGTTAGGGGTCAAGGAGTTTATTGAGTGGAAGCTGACTTAAAGGGACTTGTACTTTAGGAAAATCACTTTGGTAACTGAATTGAGAATAGACTGGGGTGGGAAGAGACTTGTGACAGACAGACCAAACAGTAAATTATTGGGATAGGTTGAAGGGTGGAGAGATGAGTGTCTATGCCAATGTGGTAGCAATACCAGAGGAGAGAAAAGTGCCAATCAAGCTGGTAGTAGCAATGGTTGGACAGACTATTTGCTATCTCTTCACCTAGACTGACTTATCTAATCTATGGGAGACAGTTATTTAGAATATGGTTGGAATTTTTACCCCTTCTTTACAGTAGTTTCTTTCCCAGGTGATAGCTCTGAGGGCTGGTCTGGAAGCAGTACTGGTGGTTTGAGGAGTGTTGTTTAATAAATGCTTATTGGAGTAAATTAAAGAGTAAAATATCAGTGATTCTAATTGCATTAAATGTTTTTTTATGGATAAAAGATACATTTATCTAAAATAATAGATTCACAGAATTTTAAAGTTGGAAGGGACCTCAGACAACAATTCCAATATTCAAATCTATCAATCAAATGTTTATTAATTATGTATATGTGCCAGGCACCTTACTAGTTACTGGGGCTACAAGTAAAATGCATGAAACAGTTCCAACTCACAGGGCTTTTATAATCTAATGGGAGTGGAGGAAAGGGGAGGATAAGTATATACTGAATAAATAAAACATAAAATGAATATATAAAAAAAATGTGTCAAGCAGTTAAGTACAAAATAGTTTGGGAGAGGAGGCACTAGAAGTTAGGAAAGTCAGGAAATATTTCATACAGAAGATAATGGTTCAACTACATTTTAAATCAGTTAGAGCAAATGGAGAAGTTTTGAATATTGTAGAAATGTTCACTTACCTTGGTAGTTTATTTTCTAGACATGTGCACCTTGCTAATGAGGTTGATACATGCATTGCCAGACTTAGCTCAGTCTTTGTGAAGCTCTAAGGAAAGTGTGGGAGCTATGAGGTAGTAGAAAGCCTACCACATTGAAGGTCTACAGAGCCATCGTACTGACCTCATTGTTGTATGCCCGTGAAATCTGGACAGTATACCAGTGCCATGCCAGAAAACTGAATTGCTTCCATTTGAGTTGACTTAGGAAGATTCTGAAGATCATCTAATAGGATAAAGCACCAGACATTGAGGTCCTTTCTCCAATTAAACTGTCATGTATTCAAACTGTACTTCAGACAGAACAATTCCAATGAGCTGGACATGTTGTTCAAATGCAAAAGACTATTTCAAAGACAACTCACATGAGGCAAGTGCTCATATGGTAGTCAGAAGAACCACTAGAAGGACATTCTCAAGGTCTCTCTGAAGAACTCTGAAATTGATTGTGTGACATGGGAGACACTGGCAAAGGACAACCCAGCACACCCAGTGTGCCTGCATCAAAGAAGGCACAGTGCTCTGAGAGCAAAGTGGAATTGAAGTAGCTCAAGGAAAATGTGAGATGGGCAAATTTAGATAGTCTGCCCCAAATATTCACATGGACTACTTCTGCTGGCCTGTGGTAGAGCATATCAAGCCCATATTGTTCTGATCAGCCACAGTCTGACCCATTGTAACTTGACTCTAACATAACGATGTCATTCTGGTGCTTTTCTAGAGTGGAGGACACCAATGAAATCAATGGAAAGATACTATGCGATGGAGGTCAGCTGAGAGTGCAATATGGGATTAGGGGATGGCCTAGGAAGATGCAAAGAAAAGAGAAATAGACTGTGAGAAGCAGAGAGAAGATCAGTTTGACTCAAATGAATATGAGAGGGGGATAGTAGTCCATGAAGCTGGAAAGTTCAGTTGAGTTAGGTTGTTTAGTATTTCAAAACCTGAAAAAAGGAGTTTATTTTGTAACTTAGAGGTAATAAGAGACCACTGAAGTTGATTGAAAGGAAGAAGTGTTCACATTATCATAGCTTCACTTAAAGAAAATCACTTTGTCCGTAGTTCCCAGGATAGACTGGAAAAAGAGAGACTTGAGGCAGAGACCAATTAAGATAGTGTTTCAATACAGGTGAGGGATGATGAGTGTTGGAATTAAGGTGACTGCTTGAGTGGAGAAAAGGGTTCCAAAGTGTTAGAAGTCTTGAAGGTAGGAACAGTAGGTATGGAAGCTGATTTGGTTTTGGGGGTGAGGGAGAATGTGAAATTCAAGATAATATAAGAACTCAAAGACAGGAAATATGGTAACACCTTCAATAGAAATAAACACATTTGGAAGAATGAGGGGTTTTTTTGGGGGGACAGAGGAATGAGTTCCGTTTTAGACATATAACATTTAATATGTCACTGGGACAATAAGCTTACCCAGTATGACATGGGACTGAAGATCAGGGGAGAGACTAAGGCTGGATGTATATGCCTGTGAGTTATTTACAAAGAGATGATAGTTGAATCTGTGAGGCAGGTAGGGTTAACAGAGAAAGAGTACAAAAAGGAAAAAAAATACCTAGTATAGAATCCCCAGGTAGGAGGATTAGGCTTTTAAAATATAAAACCTTCTAAAGGAAGATCTGAAGTCTCCTGAAGTTCTAGCTTTTACTTCGGAATACTATAGTTAAGGGAATCCTTACTCCCGTTCATAGCTGAGAAGCATCTTGACAAGACTGCCTATGTAGCAAAGGTCTGAATAGAATTTGAAAGTAGAACGTCTGATGTCAAGTTCAGCAATCTTTTTCTACCACCCAATGCTGACTAAATCCACTGTTTCTAATTTTTATCACTCCTTCACTGAGCTGGAAATTCAGATGCTGTGGTCTCAATCAACAGTGTAGCCAAATATTCTTGAAACCAGTATGCATTTTAGATGCCATTACAGTGACTGACAACTATTTCATTTCAATTTAATACACTTTGAAATAGGATTCAAATCACTGACTGGTAAATGTACCAGCTTTCTACTAAATGGGCTGAAATAATTAAAATCAGAATGAATTCACTTTAATTGGGCTTCTATTTTTTAAATAACTTCAATTCACATCAACAAACATTTATAGAAAGTGCCCTATTCTAGACCCTGCACTACAGGTGCAGGGGGTATAGAGAAAACAAAAATGAAACAGTCTCTCTCCTCAAGGAGTTTATATGCGACTGCTGGCCCTGCTTGGCCTAGAGAAGGAAAACAACATTTCTCTTTCCCCAGCCCTGCCTCCCAAGAAGGAGTATATCCCAAGGCTCCGGCTTTTCATCTTTCCCTTGGTCCTTTCATAAGCTATAAATTCCATTATCATCTCTTTCCAAATTATTCCCAGTGCTCTATATTTGAAGGCTTTGGGATTTGTTAGCTGCTACCTATGTGACCCTGGGCAAATCACAACCCATTTCTGTACCTCAGCTTCTCTATGTGAAAATTCATGGAATTAGTATCAAGTTCTTTTTTAAATATCATTATTTCTAACCCTTATTGCCATTTTCATGTCACTTTCCCTGTATAACCAAATACCATGTATCACACCAGAATTGTCTTTTATGTTTGTTAATACACCAATATATAGTTGTGCTTGTGGACTTGGCAAGAGGAAATTTTAAATTTTATCTTGATTCCAAAAAAAAAGTATTATTCTTTGTCCCTTCAACTCTATCCCTTAGCTCTTCTTGCAGGAAGCATTTCCCAGTTTCTCAAGTTGCTGGAACCTTCCCATTATGGAAATAAATAGCTAGCTAGATAGGGATATATTTCCATATATCTCTATCTATCTATCTATCTATCTATCTATCTATCTATCTATAATCTATCCATCAATCTATCTACCTCTTTGTCTGACTGCCTGTCTGTGTCTGTCTGTCTATCTCATCTCCCCACTAGAGTATAAGGTGCCCTCCACAAGGGCAGGAACTACTTTTCCCTTTCTTTTTATCACCAGTGATTAGCACAGTGCCTATAGAATACTAAGTGCTTAATAAGTATAAATGAATTAATTAGCTTTGTAAACTGAGGTAGATCATTTCATTTCTTTGAATGTCAGCTTCCTAGTCTTAATAATGAGGAGGATAATATTATACTTCACTTACAAACTTGACATAATGGCAGTGATTTCTAATACTTAAAGCATTATAGAAATATTACTTTAATTAATAGTACTACGTTGACGTTTTGATGGATCTATGTTCTCATTGTACTGTGTACTACTTTAACCAGGATAGTGGCACCCTACAATACCTTCCCAACGCTTCTGATTATGTTCCATGTTCTCTCTTATCTCCTTCAAAGAAAATATATTCAATACTCTGCAGGACTTCTAGGATATCTACCTTTCTATCTAATATTACAAATTTAGGCTTGGGGGAGAAAGAGAGAGAGAGAGAGAGAGAGAGAGAGAGAGAGAGAGAGAGAGAGAGAGAGATCACTTAGCACCTAGTAGTAGGACTACTAATCTATTCTATATCATCCTTCTGAGGAGAGACAAATAATGTATAAAATGCAGGTCCTTGAATTCAGTGGATAATCATTCATCTATTACTTTATAAACTGATTGAGTAATTCACCAAACCATCCTAAGCCTCAGTTTTCTTATTTGTATAATGGGGATGATAGCAATTATTATAGTACTTACATCTAAATACTCTTTTGAATCTTTGATGAAATAATGTATGTTTTGTAAACCTTAAAGCACTCACATATGACCATGTGTTCTTTGAAGAAAGAGATTGTTTTTGCTTTCCTTTTCATCCCTAGCACTTAGCCCAGTGTCTGTCATAGAGTAGGTACTTAGTAAATGTTTGTTGACTTGAATAGATACATGTGATTATTGCTACATGATAGACTTTCTTCTTTTCTAAATGTCTATCTTCTTGACAATGACTGTAATTTGATTTCTTGTGGGAAAGTCATCATTTGGTAATATTCTGCATCTCCTTTATACTCACTGCATATGTTGTTTTTGTCATTTGGGTCACCTGTAGCTTTATTTGAAAGGCAAAGGTTCCAGTGATTTGCATCCATATAGCATGAATGAGAAAATAACAGTGTTTAGGAAATGTGTGCTTTTGTATCAGAGAGTACTTTGGAATCATTTGAAATATTTTTATAACAACAATAAAGCAAAATATTAAAATAAAAATGCATAAATAAAACCGATGTAGTAAAGAATAGAAAGAATGTAGAAAACTGGGAAGAAACTTTCACAATATCTCAGATAATGTGATTGTGTTGGAATACTGCCGTGGTATATGAAATTATGAGCTTGTTGATTTAGAAAAACATTGAAAGACTTGAACCAATGAAGGAAGATATTATCTGCCTCCAGAGAAAGAGGTGATAAGTGGAAATATGGATTATACAGTTTTACATATTATATATATGAATGTACATATGTGTATATTAATATCTATGTATGTGTGTGTGTTTCCACCTTTAATTTTAGCCTTCTTTAGGGATAGGGAAGGGAGGGCAGGAAATAAATTAAAAATGGACAGCAGAGAACAAATAAAACCTAAGCAAAGCCAGGTAGCTTTGAAAACAGTGTGTAGTATTTATTGTATAGGTTTTCTTGAAATGGAAATGTATTGTCTTATATTGAATCCTTTCATATACCTTGCCGTATACATGGATTTTTTTTTCCTTTTCTCATTTTGTATTTAGGTTTAAAATGAATTAAAAATTACAAAAAAACTAAATGTGTAACTAGGAGACTAGGTTATGATCCTAATTATGTGTGTAAATATGGACAACGAATCTTTTTCTGAGATTCTGTAAAATAGGAATACTTGTATTTGCATCATCAATTTATTTAAAATCAGTCAGGAAGCTCAGTGGATAGAGTGCTGGGCATAGAGTCAGGAAGATTAAGTTCAAACGTGACCTCAGATGCTCTATAGCTGTGTGACCCTGGACAAGTCATTTAATCTCTGTCCATCTCAGTTTCTTCCACTATAAAATGGAGATAACAAGAGTATCTGCTACTCAGAGTTTTTGTGAGAATCAAATGAGATAATATTTGTACATCAACTAGTACAATGCCTGGTCTATAGTAGGTGCTTAATAAATGCTTGTTCTCTCTCTCCCTTTCCTGTCCCCTAAAGTTGCTATGTGGAAAATAAAACATTAATGTTATTGGTGTTGTTGCATATAGTAGGTACTCAATAAGCATTTGTTTAATGAATGCTGCAAGTATCCTAGAAGAAATCTCATGACTCTCTTTCAAAGTTCCATGATTAATAAATCTTCCTACCCACAGCACATTCAATGATATAAAGCTTAAGCTCTGTTCTAAAATATCCAGTATTTGGCTTGGAGTCAGTCTTCAGTTACACTGGTGCCTGTTACAAGCAAAACTTCAAGAAACTTGTGTGAAAATAGCAAGTACAGAGATGAGAATTCAAGATGGAGATAAAAAGGACTTTGGCTTCCATGTTTTTCTTCCTCTTCTGAATATGTGTTCATTCTTTTTCCCTATCTTTAAAAATGGCTTCATGTAGAAAAGCATTCTGTACTGGAAAAAAGGCACAATTTAGCTTACCTGATGTGATTTGACAGTTTTCCCTTGGGGTTAGGGGAGAAGAAAAGCAAAACAAAACATCAAAATGTATCCTGTTGTATAAAATGAGAAAAATGGCTGTTTCTTTCATAAGAAATACTAAACAGAGCATATTAGTCAGGAAAGAAATGGCCATTCTAACATAATCTGTGTTTTGTGAATGAGGAAAATGATTCCCATATACAATGACTTCCCAGAGTCAACACAGTCTTTTGAGAAGACTAGATGTAAAATTACAGCACTTCAGTTTGAAGCTCTGATTTTTACCACCTGAATTAGTCTGGCAAAGCACATCATTTTTGTGAGTCTCAATTTTCTTAAATATAAAATATGGGGTTTTGGTCTAAGTAAATTCTGAACTTCCTTCTGGTTCTATATCCAATTATTTTAGATATTCTTGGCTTTCCACATCTAATTCAATAGTCTAATGGTTAAATTGTTTTCTATAGTTGGTATGTATGTGGCATGGGGGTTGAGAGTTCAGTACTTGAAGCTGGAATATAGTAGTCACTTCATAAATGTTTATTAACTCATAGAAATCAAAGGTATCTGTTTCACCTGTAAAAGCTAACAAAAGGCCTTGAATATAGTAAGGGCTAAGCATTTGGGGAACCAATGAGAGATAGTTGAGTTGTGGAGGTAAGAACTTCTTTTTTTCTTATATAAAGCCTACATTTTTTCTTCTTTGCATCTTACCATTACTCCTGGTTCTACATTTTTTTGGGGGGGGGTGAGAATATCCTGCATCAAGTCCTGCATTTTAACCAAACAGAACAAGGTACCTGTAATGCCACAACGGGATGGTAATTGTAGTTGGAGAGCTAGCTGTGTGACTAAAAATAATAGAATCTACCTCCCTGGTTCGTCTACAGTTGGTAGTAGGTGTTTTCATGTTATTTTATTCAGTTCTCACAACAATCCTAGGAGATGCTTGCCGTTATTTTCCTTCTTTTATATATGTAGAAATGGAGGCTGAGAATTTAAGAGACTTGCCCAGGGTCACATAGCTAGTAAGTGTAAGAGGCTGGATCCAAACTCAAGTCTTCTTTGCTGGAAGTCCAGATGTTAGCCCCTGTTCCAACTGACTTAGAAATAGGTTGAGACTGACCCAAAGTTTCAGGGCTAGTTTAAGTGACAATGTAAACCAGTTTTCCAAGTCCCTTGACTCTATTTTTATTATTTTTTATTTAAATTACTTATTTAAATAAAATTATTATTATTTAATAGACTCTATTAAATTACTACTTAATGAAGAAATATATTAATTAATGAACCCATTTCAGAACTCCAAACAATAATTCTTTCAACTCTTACAAACTGGAATTTGAAAATATGAAAGTCAATATTACCATTGTTGTATATTTAAGTATAAAGTCAACCCATTTAACCCCTAACAGCCATTGAGTTTGGCTTCATGTTGGGCTTGATTACATACTTGAATATGACTATGATTTGGAAAGATGCAACTGATGCTTATTGCCATTGTTTTCCATTTCATACCTGGAGAATGCCCTGATTGGATGAAGAGGAGTTGAGAGGGGTTTTCCATTTGAACCTTTGTTCTGGGAACCTCTGGGAACAGCATCTTGTTTATTTGCAAGTGGAAGCAGGTGAACAACATGAAATGAGTGTTTAATGTCTACTAATAACAGCCCTTAGAAACTCATTCTATGGAGTAGCTAGATTTTTTTTGTAGTTTTACAGGACAAATTGACTCCCACTGAAAGTGTGTGGTGTATTAAGTAGAGAAAGTTAAACTGCTCTGCTGGAGTTGCTATAATAATTATGAATATCTAAGTATCTAATTTAAAATGTTATCATTACAAATACATCACTGAAATGCCCAAATGTTTCTTGTTTATTGCTCAAATTGTTATTTTCTGTATACTTGCCACATTATTTATTCATCTAATAACAGAAATTTCTTGCTCTGGGCACGTTTTTCTGCAGAATTACAAAATGGAGCTTTTATAATGCTAAGCACCATGGCAGTCCCCCAATTGCTATTAGATCCTAATTAATAAGTGTGTAGGACAATATTTGCAATATGAATGTCGATCTTCAAAATTAACTTTATGAACTCAGTGCCTGTGACTACTAGGAAATGAGTCTATAGAAAAATTTAAAGTTAGCAGTTCTAGGCTGAAGATAGATAGAGTCTGATCCTCTCTCCAAAGCTAACCCTGGGGATCAAATGCTGAATGTAAAAAGAAATTGATATAACAGTTTCTTCTTGTTACATATCAGCTCTGGACTCTAAGCAAAGCCACCATGTGAAAACTACAATTTTATGTACAAACTGTGAACATTTATTGATCATCTCCAGATATCTTCACTTATAGGATAGGTGATGAGGAGATAGATAATGAGGAGGAGGAACAGGTGGAGAAGTTCAAGTAGGATAAAAATACAAAATGATATTGATATAGTGTTTTAAAGTTTATCAACTCCCTTATTAACTAATTTGATTGTTGCAAAATATTTTTCTGGTAGGCGATATGGATATGGTGAATGACATTAGTTAGAGTAACTAACTGAGCTGTAGAGAGTTCAACTTATTTGTGCCTGGTCACACAGCTGGAAAATATTAAAGGCAGCACTTTGAGTAGAGATAGCAGGATGCCTCTTCCAAATATATATAGCCCATTGACTTTCCATTTTTTTTTCCCACTATGTGCAAAGTCTATGCTGGAAGGTCTCTTTTCTTTGTTTAATTTTCTAAGTCAATGTTATGAACTTGATTAAAATATTATGAGCCTTGATATCAAAATATAAAGGGAGGATGTTAGAGTTTGAAGGATTCTTAGAATATAAAATGTTAGATGTAAAAAAAAATTTCAGTACGTAGAATATGATATCATAGACAAGGGATGAGATCACTTGATCAATCTCTTTTCTGTAATAGTATGAGCCACATATTTAGAAGTAGGACAGAACTTAGAGGTCATAGACTCCATATCCTTCATTTTGTAAGGAAGCATCTGATGTTCAAAGGGAATTTCTTTTACCTAAGATAGCAGCACTACTATTATTTTCATTAGTAATATACCAATTTGTTAATGAATAAAGACAAAGTAGACAGGTAGAAACATCTTTTATACAAGAAACAGAAGATCTAGTAATCAACAAACCTCAACAAGATGTTTCATTCAGTGAACATTTTGTTTAATTGAAAGTTAACTAGAAAATCCTTCTGGTTGTAATTTTTGTAAAAAAAAATCTTTCTAAAATTTGTCTATTTCCTTTCCTGCCTTAGTAAGTAAAGTGAATATTAGAGAATTTACTTTAGGTAATTTAGGGTTCTACAACATTTCAGGGCCAGCATATAGAGAACTCCAAATGACATCTAATAGGATTCCAAGGATGTGTAAACACTATTTAGAAAAGGAAGTAAGTCATTTACCTAAGGATATTCTTTGGATGCTATTCATATATTTATTGGTTCAATTCAACAAGCATTGATTAACTCCGTGATCAAGTTCAAGGCAATGCAAGGAATATGGAGAAGAATGCAATAGTCTTGACTCCTCCCCTTGTAAGTAGCAGAAAGAAATCATGGTCAAGAATGGTTTGAACAGTAGAGCATATAAGGCAAAGGGACACATACAAAATGCCATGGGACTATGAAATCAAAGGGATGAGGATAGGAGGAGCCAGGGGAAACAAAATTCTCAAAAGACACAGTATTGAAACTTTGAGGGTATCTCTCATTTCCAAAATTTTCTGGCATTTGCTTCTGATCATGGTTTGGTCAAATTTAGTGGTTTGGCATTTCTTGTTATTTTCATTGCTATTGCTTTGGTGATATGCTAAATTTTTGTTTTGCTTGTCTGTCTCTTCTTTTTTTTTTCCTTTTTTACCCTTGCTTCTCTCTTTCTTCTTTCCTCCTTTCCTTCTCTCTTTCCTTCTGCCATCTTTGATTCTTTTTTTCTCCCTTTCTTCCTTCTTCCCTCCCCTTCCTTTTCTCTTTCCTTCCTTCTCTCCTTCCTTTCATTCTTTTCCATTTTTTTACTTTCTCTTCCTTTATTCCTTCTTTATTTCTCTCTCTTTCCCTTCCTTCCTTCCTTCTTTTCTTCCTTTACTTCTTTCTATCCCTGTCTTTCTGGGTCTCTCTGTGTTTTTCTCTGTGTCTTTTTCTGTGTCTTCCATATTTCACTGTCTTTTTTATTTTCTTTTACAGGAAGGTGTCAATTCAATACACCAGACTGCTAAAAAGTATTGTGTTAGCACAAAGGGTGATATCAGAGGCAGTATAGTGTAGAGTTAAGGACACTCATTTCGGACCAAGGAAAAGCTGCATTTAAATCTCAGATCCAAATAGTAATATTCATGTTGTCCTGCCCTAAACACCTTTGTCAACTTCAGTTTCTTAACATATCAAATAGGAAGGATGATAACATATGCTTCACAGGGTCAATGTGAGGGTGAAATAAATCATGTCTATGAAGCTCTCTGTAAAGCCTAAATTAGCAATATATAGTGCAAATATCAGTTTTATACTGTTTCTCCTCAAATAAAAAGTTTCCTAATTTATAATTTTAAGTGAGAGAAAGGAAGAGAGGGAGGAAGGGAGAGAGAGAGAGAGACAGTGAAAAGAGTGTTAGGGTTGGAATTACGAAGATGTAGGCTCCCATCTCCTATCTTACACTAACTAGCTATGTGATCCTATAGAAATCTTTTTACCTCTCTGTGAATTAGGAAGGTACCTGTAATTTACTTTTGAGGTCAAAGAGTTGTGTTATGCATTTGTGGAGGAATCTCCTCAACTGGGACCATCTCAATAACAGTGAGTAATCAATACCTGTACCACCCACCATACCATACCAGGTTATTGCGAGGTAATTGGGTAATCTCAAAGCAATATAAACATGTTATTATTTCATATTAATCATAAGTGATTATTACAATGTAACAAGCCTTATATAAGTTGTCTTATTTCCTTTATAATTATATATGTCATTATGACAAATACTATTTAGTAATGTTTAAGCAACTTTCTTGCTGTTTTCAATAACCTACATATCCCCATTGGAAAATACAGGTATATCAAGGAGTAGATTTGTTCTGTTTATCTTTATTATTCGGAATGTCATTTTATCATTTTGGCACATAAATGTCTTCTGGCCTTAGTCTGAGAATGGCCTCCTGTATATGCATCCAGATTGCCAGCATTGCAAAATTCATTGCTCAGTGGTAACATTCTTTTTGACTACCGTAAAAATCAGTTAATATTAGGCTTGCCAGTTGCAGAAAAAAAGCTGAGACAGTCAATTCTGAAGGACAATACAACTCTCTTCCTCTAAATTGAAATTATAATAAAGCTATATTTCATATGATATATTACTGCTATATTTTTTTACCACTCATCATGACAAAAGTACAGACCCACTGAATGCTGGAATCAGCTATGCCAATGGTGGCACTTCTATCTTTGAGCACTGGTTGCTCTTATCAAATTGTCATCTTTTGATAAATCTGGGTAAGTGCTTGTTATGCAATAGAATCCAGTCCAATAATCAGTCTTGGCATCCAAAAACCATACTATATGACTTAATCATCAGATTTTTTTTAAATGATTGATTACTTCCAAGTCAGATGTGAAATATTGTATTACTAGAGTCACTATTGTTGTAATGACTATATTAATATTTACCATGGTGTGAAGGTGACCCTAGACAATGGTAAAAGATCCTTGAACCCTGGCAGATCCTGCCAACCTGGACAGTTTTCTTATATGTCTTAGTGAACCATTATGTTATCTGTCATTTGATGATAAATTTAACTTGGTGATACCTCCTGCTTGGGAGACGATTGACCATATGATAGTGAAACATTTTGGTCGTCATATTTCATAAAGATCGTTCACGAAGAGTGGTGATCTGAATCTAGGGAGGGTGCGCCCAAAGCAGTGAAATCGTGAATAATTGACATATTAAAATATCACCATCATCACCATCATCTCATCATCATCATTGACATCATCAAGAATACCAATATTAACCACAATATTAATAGCATATTATTTTTGTTTAAGGTGAACCAAAAGATGGCAATTTCTCTCTCTCTCTCTCTCTCTCTCTCTCTCTCTCTCTCTCTCTCTCACACACACACACACACACACCAATAGAAGAGGGTGAATGAAAGTGTCAGAGGCTGCAGGGAGTTCAAGAAGGATAAAAGCTGAGGAAAGGCCATCACACTTGACAATTAAGAAATCATTGGTCGCTTTAAAAAGAGCACTTTTAGTTGAATAATGACATCAGAAGCCAGACTGCAAAGTTAAGAGAGTAAGATGAAAGAAAGTTTGTATGTAAAACTCAAAATATAAGAAATATACATTTTTATCATTAGTAATTTTCAGATGACTACAGCCTATCTCTCCCCACCCCAACCACCCTATGTATCAGGGAAAATATTACTATGCCTAATTTAATTGGGGCTTTAAGAGTAAGCTATTTGTCATGAGATCACAAAGGTAGTTAGTAGCAATGTCAGAACCAAAATAGAGCTTTAGAGTCCATGTCCAGGTCACATTATAATAGTTATTCCTTCTACGTCATAATTTTTGCCACTGTGGTTTTGATATATTGCAGATTGGCACGTGAATTGTAGGAATTGTTTTGGAGTTCTGCAGAAGAACATGTGAAGGCCAGCAGATGACACAGGGCTAATGACCAAATACTTAAACTAAATTCTACAAACAGGTACTGTAAACAACACATAAAAAAGAGAAAAAAATAGACCAAGAAGGGAGGGTCAAGCATGTGGAATTTCCAGATTGTAAGGGTGCGACCTTCGAAAGCCCTAAGATGTGGAAGGGATAGCTGTATACTGAACTGCCTCTCTCTTTTTAATGTCCTCCATCTCCACAATACAGACCAAACACAGACGGGATATGAAATTTTTGAGAGGAAGGTCTATGTCGCAGATTTTTTTTTATCCCCAGAATGTTTAGCATAGAACTTTGCACATAGTAGGCGCCTACTAGATATTTGTTGGATGAATGGATGAATAAATGAATGAATAATTACTTTTTGGGTATGTCTGGATTGAGTAGGAGACGAGCCTATAGCTGTCTGTTTAGAAGAGACAAATCCTGCTCTTTTCCAAGACATTTTGAAATATTTGCATAAAAATTGTTTCTAAGCCCACAAATTCCCTACTGCCAAATGAAAGAAAAATCAATTTTTCTCATAACACATTTCTTGTGAGCAATGCAGATTTTCTATCTCTTGCTAATACAACATCAGAGAAGCTTTCAATAGACTCTGTCACCATTATTATATTACTGGTGAGCTATGTGTTGTTTCCTAATCACTGATACCTGAACCTTAAATGAAAACTCAGTATTTAAAATAGGAGATATACAGGTGATTTTCTTTTCCTTTTTTTCAAAATTTCATTGTCTTACTTAATAACCTTCGATGACAAAAACTGTCTTTAGGGAATTGTCTGAAACACATCTCTGAGATGATGGAGTATGAACCTTAGGAAGCCTGGATTATCACTTTTTGCAGTTTGGGCTGTATCTGAATCCCTGTGTCATCACAAACTTGACCTTTCTGTGAATATGCCCTTTTACTGAGGAGAGACCTGGTACAGTCATAGATTTCATGAAGGTTTGAGATACAAAGACAACTTAGTCCCTCTTCTCCTAAAAAAAAATCAACAAACTAGTTTGAATTTCTGTTAGTCATTGTTTCAATCAGGTCTAACTCTTTGTGACCCCATTTGGGGCTTTCTTGGCAAAGATACTGAAGTGATTTGCCATTTCCTTCTCCAGTTCATTTTATGGATGAGGAAACTAAGACAAACAGGGTTAAGTGACTTGTCCAAGGTCACATAGCTAGTAAGCATTTGAGGTCAGATTTTATTCCAGGACTGGGGCTCTATCCACCGTACTACCTACCTGCCCAGTCTAAGCACAAGCTGAATACCCAAGTACTTTAAAGAAAGTTCATGTAACACCCTCACTCACTCTGTGATAAAATCTAGATAGTGGATTTGGCTTTGCCAAGTTTCAGAGGCCCAGTTAGGTCTGATCTGTTCTCTGCCTGTAACTAAATATATTGAAAAGCAAAAGGATTGCAGCAGCCTTATGGCTCAACAGGAGAAGCAGCCATTCACTCTTCCCCATCTTTAAATATCTCAAGTGAATTTTGCACACATATTCAGGTAATGGTGACACAGTTGATAGTCACAGAGATCTGTCCCCACCTATCCTCACTCTTCTTTCTTTAAACAATTGTGATAACATCTTCGTTGATACTTGATGATTTGTCATTATGCTTTCTAAAAATTCTGCATTGAAAATTTGTATTGCTCTTATTTCTAGAGATAGTTGGGTTAAGTGACTTGCCCAGAACCACACAGCTAGTAAATGTCAGAAGCTGGATTTAACTCAGGTTCTCCTAACTCCAGTTAAGTGCTCTCTCCATTGTACCGCCTAGCTGCCCCATGAAATTTTTATTGAGATAAAGCCAAAGTCTGTCTCTTCATAATGTCCACATAATCTTTCCTTCTGAAGTCAAGCTGAAAAATTTTAATTTCTCATCTTCATTTATATTAGTCAATCATCAACAATATATTTCAAGATATGCTTGAAACTGTGCTAAACACTGAGGACAGGAAAAAAGCTAAACAATAACAACAAAGCAAAATCCAACTAAACAGCCAACTACTATCAGCCAAGTATTATATAGTTCCTGCTTTCAAGGGGTTCACAGACTAAAGTGGAGAGACAATATGAACAGCTAGAGAAAAACAAGCTATATCCAGGATATGTTGGTAAATGTTTAACAATAAAAATGAACACAAGGCAAACTTTTAATTTTAACCTTCATTATTAAAAATTTCTCCATCACTTTCTTAAGTCTACACAATCAACCAAACACCAATTCCAGATCTGAAGCATTTGCTAATTTCTGATGTAAATGTTCACACTGTTGCCCACAACACTTTCCTATAAAGTAAACTGAAGATAACACAGGAAAGACATTAATATTATGGGAAGTTGGGAAAATTTTCTTCAGGTAGGTGGGATTTTAGCTGGCACTTGAAAGAAGCCAGAGAAGCTCGGTGATTGCAATGCTGAGGAGGGAGGTAATTTCAGAAATAGGGCACATCCAGGGGAAATGGTTGGACCCAATGGTCCACCTTGTTCTGGGAAGCACCTTGTTCTGGGAAAAGCAAGGAGAGTAGTACCATGGAAAGAATGAGTATGAAGAGGGGAGGGAGAGACTTAAGCTCTGCTTTAGCATACATGATATTGCTATGCTATCTTTTCTAAGCCTTTTCTTCTCCAACCTAAAAAAAATAACCCTCCAATTTATTGAAACAATCTTCACATAGCATGACTTTGAACCATTAAACATTATAGTTCCCATTCTCTAAACATTCTCATGTTATCTGGGTATCCTTCTTAAAATAGGTAATTAGGGTTGAACATAGTAATACAGATATGTTCCAGTAATGGCAGAATTCATCATGACTACCGCTTCCAGCGTTGTGGATGCTTTACTAAATAACAAACCAATACATGATAATTAAAATGGAAAATTTTTTTTCTTTTTTTAAATGTTATTGTCTTGCCTAACAACAATCAATGACAAAAACTGTCACTGGGGAATTGTCTCCCCTAAAATGATAAGCTGTGAATTTTAGTAATCCTGGATTATCACATTTGTAGTCTGGACTATATCTGAATCCTTGTATCATCACAAACTTGCTGTGAATATGCCCCTTTACTGAGAAGGGACCTAGTACAATCACAGAACAC
The DNA here is from genome assembly GCA_028658325.1 of Potorous gilbertii. NCBI lineage: Eukaryota > Metazoa > Chordata > Mammalia > Diprotodontia > Potoroidae > Potorous > Potorous gilbertii. Next base: position 142,349,081 of record CM053769.1, on the reverse strand, counting down.
AAGAAGTTTTGAGATACAAATACAACTCAGTCTCTCCCCTCTAAAAAAATTGTCAGCAAACTCGTCTGAATTCTTGTTAGTCATTTTTCATTCATGTCTAACTTCACAACTCCATTTGGGCTGATCTTGGCAAAGATACTAGAGTGATTTGCCATTTCCTCCTCCAGCTCATTTTGTAGATGAGGAAACTGGGGCAAACATGATTAAATGACTTGTCCAAGGTCACATAGCTAGTAAGTGTCTGAGGCCAGATTTTATTCCTGGACAAGTACTCTGTCCATTGTGCTACTTAGCTGCTCAGTCTAAGTACAGTCTGAATATACAAGTACATAGAAGAATGTTCATGTAACACCTACGCTCATCCCATGGTGAAAATCCAGACAGTAGACCTGACCTTTCTAAATTTCAGAAGTATGCCTGGGTCTGATCTGTTCTCACTCAGTTTTCTTTCATTCATTAGCTCATTTATTCATCCATTCATTTACTCAATAAATACATAAATATGTCACAATATTTTTGCACATAGTGTTGAAAAAATATCTCTGATATGTTATGTGTACTATTACTATTAGTTTACATTCATATATTGCTTTATGATTACAAAGAACATTTTATTTCATTAATAATTTATCCAGCATGTGATAGCATAAATAATATTATCTTCACTTTGCAAACTAATAGATACGATTCCAGATTTAATGTTAAATGACTTATCCAAAGGTCATTTAATATTCATCCAAGACTGAAGCCTAAAACTGAGCTCTGGCTATGTGCAAAGCAAGTAGAAAAACATTCAGGGTCATGAATGCAATCATAATTTTTAACTCAATTAAATATGTCTTATGATGTATTTTATTTCCCATTTCTTCAGTCTCATTGACCAAAAAACGGGCTAATCAGGTCATGGTATGGATCTCCTGTAATAGCTAAGTTGCTTAAGCTCTTTTGGTAATCAAAATGAAACTGTGCAGATGAAAGTGTCCTCAACAAATCAGAGAACAAGCTGAAAAACAGAAGGCACAGAAAGTACAGATGTTGGGAAGACAGGCTTCATTTAGCTATTACAACATGACGGGTGAAGAGTGGCAAAGATGGAATTGCTTAGAAAAGATTTCATCTCCTGGCTTGGGTTTCAGAAAGAAGTGGAGGAAGGGGGAGGGGAAGTGTGCTTAAAGGCTGAGAGTGTTATTGAAATTCGAAAGAAGTCTACCAGGAGCTGGTAGCTTCGGGCTTGTTATCGGGTCCCCACATTTGGGCGTCCTGACACTCTATAATTGAAATTCATTGCTCGACCTTTACTCTATAAAAATGGTATGCTGTCATTAACGCTGACTGCTTGCTATATTCTCTTGTCACTCCTTCGGCCAGCTTAAACCATCTCAGATGAAATAGCCTATTTCATGTCAGGCCCCTGAGTTTGCCTCTATTAAAGTGGAAGGCAAGAGCAATGTTTAACAATGCACTGAAGAGGGATGCAGTCGGATGGCTGGGGAAAGATGCTGTAGTCCCTACCCCATTTTTTATGAGAGGAAAAAAATTTAAAAAGCCCCATCACATATTATCATCTCCATTGCATTGCTTGTGACAGCCATGGAATTAGTACCTTTTTAATTGCATTCTAATTTAACCTGCCAATGTCTCACTGCCTAACACATACTTGGAGAAGTATTTAAATGTTACTTGAGCAGCATGACTAGCTGACAGTGAAATTACAATATGATATTTTATACTTGCTAAAGTGGAGAATTGAGGCAACTATTTGGAAAATCCATATTAAAAAATCATCCCCATTTAAGTGGAATTTAACAAGATCAGAGTCAGGTCAACAAAAATTTATTATGTGCCTACTGTTTTCAGAAGTCTTTGGTGAGTGTGGAGGGGGAATTGGGATAGAAATACAACATTATGATAAAACATGAGTGTTCCTCTTCTGGACTTGACATTCCAGTACCTTTTCATAAAGTATCTAGGCAGGCATGAGTTTATGTGTGTTATGTGGTGTGCTGAGTTAGCTGCTACACTTTTCCCTTTGGCATGAATGATCCAGAGTTAATGGTAAGAATCACTGCATATAAGAAATAATAACTTTCTCTAAGATTCATGTGTGGCAAAGGTAGCTGTCTTGACTCAAAAGTTGAGAAAGCCATGTCTGAAATATAACTGTAGCTATCGAGAAGAAATGCTATTGAATCTTTGTTAAGGTTAATGGTTATGGTACAGAAAAGTTGGACAGGACATGATAGCTCCAACATGCCATATTGGATTTGGTATTTCTCACAAAATCTTTCCTGTGCTTACTCTTTTGGAATCTGTAATTCCTGATGCTTGAAATGCTTAAGAATGGGAAAGTGCATGCCACAGAGAATCAGAAAGGCTTTCAACTAGGGATAAGCTATTGGACCAACCTTGCATCTATGATGCATTCACTGCCTTTAGTATTCATGACAAGGGAGGTACTTATTCAAGGCATAGATAAGTACTATCAGCAGTTTAAGGTCTGACTTACATTTAGTAAATGCTCCAGAATTGTTGATACTCTGATACGTGCCACAACCTCAAGAGGATGCTCCTCTTATCTGTTCTTTGTTCCCAATTCTTAAGATGCTGGTGATGACATTCTCTGTGGATAAGAACTGACAATGTATCACCTTCTACAGACCATCCTAGGATCCATATCCCCTTGAGAAGGAATTCTGAAATCCTTAAATTTTATTAAAATATTTGGATAACTACATTTTTTCTTATTAATCTCCCATATTTTATTGTATGCATTTGAAACCATTAATCTGAATTCATAAGTTTCAAGTGGTCTATTGCACACATTTAATAAGCTAATAATGTCTGCTCTCAAATCTTTCCCTATAGGGTCAATTCCTTCTACTCTGTATGAATCAGCTAGATACCTATTTATTTACAAGTTATCTCTCCCTTCTCTAGAGGAAGGATGCTTCTTATGTTTTCATCTTTCCTTGTATCCTTACAGTATTTCATAGTGTCACTTAGTAAACCCTAAAAATGTTTGCTGCCTGACTGACTTACCGA
>CM053769.1:142326345-142345539 GCA_028658325.1 Potorous gilbertii | reverse complement strand
CAAATGGGGAGAAAATTTTGGAACCCAAAATCTTGTGAAAATGAATGTAAAAAGTTAAATAAATTTATTTAAAAAAAAATCTGTCAGAAAACATGTTTCTAGAATGATGACCTTGCTTTGATTGGCCTGTAATTTATCGTAATGTTGATGACCAGTATCTTCAATGTGTCTATCAGAATAATCAAGAGCTAGAAATTTTGTTTCCTAAATATATGAGGTAGGGGCAGAACTTCAAGATACCACCATATGGAGAAAGAGAGAGAGACTCTGTGAGTGGAGACATTGGGACAACAAGATACTTCTGATGAAACAGTTACTTGGATGGGGGTTTCAGGTGAACAGAACAAGGAGGTGCTTACCTTGGTTGTGGCAGGTCGAAAGGAGAGGGTCATAATGCAAATTAAATTTTAAAACTTATGAGAAAGGAAAGTTCAGGAAGAAAAAATTACTATTACTCCATTTAAGCTAGCTCAGTGTCTCCGGAAGGACATATAAAAACTAGTGATCCATTTATGTCATAATCTGATTCTGACCCTTGGAAAGGCAATTGTTACAGGGAAATGAAAAGTGAATAATGCAATTCATCCAGAATGTACATAGTTGGAATGTCAAAGAAACAATACTTATATTTCATTCAGAGGTCGTAGGTTCAAATTTGTACCATTATTTTCTAGTTGTGTGATTTCTGATAAGTCCATCTTTTTAAAGCTCAGTTTCCTCATCTGTAAAACAGAAAACTTGGGCTAGAAGATATCTAAAGTCCTCATAAGCCCATGCCTATTGCATCTAAAACAAATGCTCACTATGAACTACATGCCACAGATACCTTTAGAGTCAAAAAGGACTTAAGAGATCATATAATCCAAGGCCTTTGTTGCTGGGTTTTTTTCAGAAAAGACTAATTATGAGATAGGCTTGTCCACAGTTACAAAAACAATGGTAGAACCAAGGTTTCCTGGCCTTATCCTCTCCACCCAAAGCCAAGTATTTTTATACTATACAATATGCCTACATTTCCTATATTAAATAGAATGGTAGAGCTAGGATAGAACATAGAATATGGAATGTAAGACTGCAAGGGACCTTAGAGATAATCCATTCATGATCCTTTCTTAATTAATGTCACTATCACTTCCAAATGGCACCCCTTTATTTCACTCCAATTCATAAATATAAGTAAACAAACCAAAGAAACACAGTGGGCAGATGGGCTTCATTTGATACTCGGTCATCCACCATCACATTTCATATTGATGGAAAGCATGATGATAGCCAAATCCTCCAAAGTCCAAAGCTGAGCTATGTGTTTGTGTGTGTGTGTGTGTGTGTGTGTGTGTGTGTGTGTGTGTTTGTATTTATTTTCTAGTGGTCAGAGTTTTTCAGTTGTGGCCAACTCTTCAAATCCCCATTTGGGGTTTTCTTGGCAAAGATATTCTAGTGGTTTGCCATTTTCCTCTCCAGCTCATTTTAGAGATGAAGAAACTGAAGAAAGTGAGGTGAAGTGACCCGTAACAGCTAACGAGTATCTGAGGCAAGATTTGAACCCAGGAAAATGAACTCATAAAACTCACTCTATCCACAGTGCCACCTAGCTGCCCAAATATGCACAAATAAAATCATAACTGAACTGATAACACACACATATAAACACACACATATATATATGTACATATACATACACAAATACACATATACATACACATGTGTATGTGTATGTGTGTGTATATATATATATGTGTGTGTGTGTGTGTGTGTGTATAATTTTTCTAGCCTATCAAAGAACTTTTTAGAAGTATAGCACCTCTTCCTGGATGTTCTGTTGTTTTGCCTTGTGTGTGGTTGTTCTATTTTGATTTGTAGAAGATAAATGATCTTAAATGGATTCATGTTGGCCAAACATATCATAAAGTTGAATGTGGCAGGAAGGTAGAAGGAACCAGTGATCAGATTTCACTGAACTCTGGCCATTCCTACCTATGTGATCCTTGCTAAGGGCCCACCTCCCTCAACCCCTGTGAAAGCAGTCAGTTGGTGGAACAAAACTCACCTGGATACACCTGCTATGGGCTTTTGTGTTTGGTATTTTTCCCTATCTATCAGACTTCTCAGTGCTATGATAACTATCACCACTAGACAAGCTAACTATCCACTTCACAAGAGAGGAATGTGCCCAGATAAATAAAGCAGCACAGGTGTATTTGGGATGAGGAAATAGGCATTTGGAGACATGTTGTTAATGTAATTCTGTTGAAATTTTAAATCTGTAGCAAATCGCTTAATAAAGCTGGACAGAGCCATTAGCAATGGTTTGGAAAATTAAACAGGAGTGATATCATTAAACTAAATCGAGAAAGGTATAAATAAGTCATGGAGTGAACTAAGTTTTGAAGGAAAGTATGATACAACTGCTTTAGTGCCACAACTGACTGAACCAAAACATATTAATCGGAGCACTCCTACATCGCATTGGTCTTATGGGTGTTATTAGGAGCTTCAAAGGAAAAATAAGCTATGACTCTAAACTTCAAGGGGATTACTTTCTTCTAGGAAAGAATAAACACGAAAAACAAATGACAGAATTCAATATCCTTTCACACCCTGCTCCACTGCTTCATCAGGATGTGGTAACCCTGAGTTCTCAAAAGTTACTCCAGGGAATATCAAGGTCAAACAGTTTCTACTGAAAAGCTTTGAAATTTTATCCAGACTATTTGATTAATAAAAATGTACTAGACCAACTAATTGTTGAGAAGCTCATTAACCAGAAATCTAGTTTCTAGGTGAATTTGGCTATTTTTTTTTGGCTGCATCAATTCAGAAAAAAAATGTGTGTGTATATCTATATATCTCTCTCTATATATGTTTATATGTGTGTATATATACATATATATACGCATATACATACATACAGAGAGAGAGAGAGCTACTGAGGGAAAAGAGAGGCCATCTAGAGCAACCTAGAACTGCTTCTGCATGACCACTACTGTATAAATGAAACCCATATCTCCTTACCAGCATAAACAACAAGGGAACATCTAGACTGTTTGAAAGACTCGAGTGAGCAGGGACATAAGACCTTTCCGAATTCTGTCAACTTTCATTGTTTGGCAGTTTTTCCTGATGTGAAGCTTCTGTCTGTAAATTCTACCAATCTCCCAACTTCCGCCTTCTGGGTCAAGAAGAGCAATTATAATCTGTCTTCTACATGACAGTTCTTCAAATATTTGAAGCAAACTCTCATTTCCTCTTGAAATCTTCTTTTCTCCAGGTGAAATATGTCCAAGTCTTTCAAGTCATCCTCATATGGCATAAAAATGAGGTTCTTTGCCATTCTAATTGTTTTGTTCTGAATATTCTTTAGTCTATGAATGTCTGTTTGAAAAACGTGATGATACACTCAATTTGGTATGAAAATCTATCTTATGCTACAGGAAAGTAGGGGAGAAGGGGATAAGTGGTGTGGGGAGATGAAAGAAGAGAGGGTAAATGGGTGGAGGGAGCAATTAGAAGTCAACACTCTTGGGGAGGGACAGATCAAAAGAGAGAATAGAATAAATAGGGGGCAGGATAGGATGGAGGGAAATATAGTTAGTCTTACACAACGTGACTATTATTTAAGTCTTTACCAAAACTGCACATATTTAGCCTAATTGAATTGCTTGCCTTCTCAGTGGGGATGGGTGGGGAGGGAGGAAGGGAGAGAAGTTGGAACTCAAAATTTTAGGAATGAATGTTGAGAATTGTTTTTGCATTCAACTGGGAAATAAGAAATACAGGTAATAAGGTATAGAAATCTATCTTGTCCTACAAGGAAAGAGAGAAGATGGGGATAAAGGAAGGGAGGGTGATAGAAGGGACAATAGATTAGGGGAAGGGGTAATCAGAATGCTCAGTGGTTTGAGGTGGGGGAGGGAAGAGATGGGCAGAAAATTTGAAACTCAAAATCTTGTGGAAATGAATATTGAAAACTAAAAATAAATTAATGAATAAAAAAAGAAAAACATGATGCTAGGAATTGAAAACAATATCCCAAATTCCAGTATGCTACACAAATAAAAGATTATGACCTCACTCATTATGGATAATAGGATTTTCTTGCCACATTAGCTATTTGGCTGAAAAATTATTCTACTGACTCATTGCTATTTTCTAAGACCTAGAACTCTTTTCTACCATGTGGTCATATCAATGGTAACTGTTTCTCTTTGGAATAGCAACCCTAAGGGTCTTGCCCTCCCTACTTGATTTTTTTTCCCCTAATTTAAAGGGCCATCTCTTGACTACTTCTTGGAGAGGCCTGTTCACTGAATTGGCATTACCTCACTCTAAGTGAGTACTGAAAAGGCCTTAGCCTAAAAGAGTCAGGTTCTCCCATTGCATCCTGGACCATCTCCAGTCATGCTAATGGATATCTGGACACTGGATCCAGATAACTCTGGAGGAGAAAGTGAAGTTGATAATCTTACACAGCCCCCCTCCTCCCACTCAAATCAAAGTCAACTGTAAGTCATGTCATCATTTCTCCAATGTCATGGTCCTCTTTGAAAATGAAGGATAAGCACAACATATCACCACTGCTTAATACTTACAAAATTGATTTTTTGAACCCAAATGTTCTACTTTACATTTATTAATATTAAACTTTCATTTTATTAATTTGGTTCGACTTTCAAAACTATTCAGTTTTTTTATCCTGTCATAGAAGTTGTTAAAAATTTAATTCAATTGAGATGAATATATATATATACACATGTAAACGTGTGTATATATATATATACATACACATACATATATATATGTACATATACACATATAGATTGAAATTTATTTATATATGTGCATATACATTTTATGTGCTATAAAAGCAAGCACCCCAATATACAAAGGAGGGCCTGCTACCACAGGTACTTTGATTTGCTTTCCTAAAAGGAAAGCAACTTGAGTTGTCAACAATCACTTTAATCAAGCACATTTATCATTCACATAGTTCAGGGGAAAAAGCCAGTACCTTGAACTTCAAAGAAAATACATAAAAATATAGATCAACAGACAGTGCTTCCAGCTGCCTGACATCAACAGACAGACAACTGTCTGAAATACATACATAGTTACCAGAAAGAGAAGCACCAACAGCTGCGTTTTCAAAGCCAGGGGCTTCTTAGTGGCTGCTCAGAGTCCCATCTGGCCAAACAAACACTTCCATTCAGTATATCCCAAAGTAAAACCTCACCTCATCCTGTAATGGGCAGTCCCATAAATGGGTGGGGAAGATCTTCAGGCTTAGAATCAAAATTATATTAACAATAAGCAAAAATGCACTATCAATACATGTGTATACAAAGATAGCACAGGAATAAACATGGATCCCTTGGACTTCCATCGAATCTTTAGAGACCTCCTCTGTAACATTGAATGACTATTAATTATACCCTTTTTTTCTAGTCAATCAAATTGTTCTAAATCTACTTAGTACTATTAATTAGGCAAAGTTCCTTTTACTTGTCCATAAAGATACTATGATAAACTTTATAAAAGGTTTTGTTGAAATATATGTGTATGTGTACACATGAACATATCTACATACACATATGCATATACAAATGGATATATAGTTATAGATTTAAATATACAGATATCTATGTATTTCTATCTATATGTATGTATATGTGTGTATATACATATGCAGATACCCATGTAATATACATACATGCATATATATACATGGCTATAACTATATTTATCTATCTCTCTATACCTATACCTATAAATATATATATATATTATATATAATATATATATATTATATATACATATAAATACATATATACATATACATACATATATACATATACATACATACATATAAATACATATATACATATAAATACATACATACATATACACATAAATACATATATACATATAAATATATATATTATATATATACATAGATAGCTATAGCTATAGATAGGGGATAGAGTACTAGAACGAGAGTCAGGAAGATCTGAGATCAAATCTGCCTTCAGATGTTCACTAGTTTTTTAACTCTAGGCAAATCACTTCATAATGTGAGACCTCCCTTGGTTTCAGTTTCCTTACCCATAAAATCAAGATTAATAACAGCATTTACCTCCTGAGGTTATGATGAGGATAAAATGAGATATTATTGGCGACGCACGTTGCAAAACTTGTCTCTATATAAACACTTTGAAAGCTATTGCTATTATGGCTATTACTTTTATTGGCTTTATTATCATTATATTCCCCTTGTAAAGGGAACGAGCTTAATTTGCTTTTCGTTAGGCTGAACTTCTTCATCATAATCTTTATTTACCATTAATTAATTAATTTTTTTTTTCAGGTCAATCAAGATTGAGTGGTTTGCCCATGGTCACACAGCCAGTAAATGTAAAGTGTCTGAGGCTGAACTTGAACTCAGGTCTCCTTGATTCCAGGGCCAGTGTTCTATCTGCTGAATCAGATGTTGCCCACCCCCACCCATTTTTAATATCATGTTCTAAAATTTACCAAAATCAAAGACTGGTTCTGTCTGACCTCTTATAGACTCTACTCTTTTCCATTTTTTTTAATTGAAGCAATATCTTCCACGCTACTGGATCATTCGAATTCAATAGAGACTTCAAAGGATACAATCCATAATCTTATCAGCCCCCTTATAAGTAGTCTATATGGGCTTGGTAATGAGAATGTATTTAGTGTACTTAGATGTTCCCTCATGTCTTTACTCTTTCTGTGTTTGAACTTCCTATTAACAGATTCAGCATCCCTACAACATACACAGCAAGCCAGTATTCAGTTTTACTTGAAGACTACATATGGGGGCAGGACACACTTTATTTCACTTTTTGATACCTTGGACAGTTTTATACTTCCATGTCTAGGACAAGTTCATTCTTTTTAGTTATGTAAAGCAAAGTACTGTAAAGTTACTTGAATCTGTCTATTCTTTATATTCTTTAGTTTTTAGGATTTTTTTTTGCCATAGACACAAACAATAATTTCATCCTGACTTTCTGCTATTTTCCCCAAATGTAATTCAAACTATCCTTTTTGTGTGATTTTATGGCTTATTCATAAACTTCAGCTCATTCTGATCCCTAACATTATTATTAGAAATGTGCCATGCTTTTGTGCTCATCTATAGCTTAACCCTTCCCTACATGATTCTTAAAAATCCAGTGTCCAATCAGTTCCCTGTCTATCACAACAGCCAATGTGAATAGCTTTCCATATTTATCACCATTGAAATGTTGTTTTTTTGTTTGTTTGTTTCACAAGAATTTCATACCTGAAGACCTCCTTTTCCTACCAAGCTGACATTCTCAGTAGTTTTAGATCAGCCCTTCTCTTAATCCACTGAGATCTTCACTCTTTAAATCTATGGTGAAATTAACCTCTTCCTGGCTTCTTCTTTCCTATGATTAATCACCAAATAAGTTAGACAATTTCCTCCAAAGTTTCCGTTATTTTTACTTCTTCAAATAGTTCCTTCTTGTTGGTCAGAATCAGGTGAAGAATAAGAAGTTCCACTCTTAAAGGATTATAGATTTAAGCTGGAAAGGACCTTAGCACTCATCATTTCCAAGCCTGCCATTTTACAAATGAAGAAAAAGTTTTTAGAAACTTGAGAGAATATGGATAGTTGACAAAGACAGGATTTCCACTCGGCCCCCTTCTTCCCCCGATGCTATCCTCAATCATCAGTGTCAGATAGACCTCTGTCTTTTAACAATAGATGACAAAAGCCAAGTCTTTTCATAAAAAGCTTCATGTTTGTTTTATTATACTACACTGCTTCTGCCATCACATTCTAAACACACCAAAGAAGGAAAAAAATCACAGAAACTGAAAGTGCAATATGCAAATTTAGCTCATTCAATTATCTCATCCATTTGCAGGTGATTCAAGTAGAATGTAAACATGTAAAGGGCGGGAGCACTTTTGCTTTTTGTCTCTGAATGCTTCATCCCCAGCACAGTGCTTGACAATGACACTGAGTAGGTGTTTTGTGGACTGAAGAGAATCTCCAAAGTAAAAAGCAACAACACACACACACACACGTGCATACACACACACACACACACACACACACACACACACACACACCCCATTGTACATGGGATGCATTTCTCAGGCAAATTGAAGGGAAAAATCAATGTTTATCAGGAAGCCTTTATCAGTGTGAAATGGCCTGGAAAGGGGAATTATGCAGCATGTAGCATGAAATCACAAAGAATGACCTTGAAACAATTTAAAAGGAATCCAGAACAGTTCATCCGAGTCCAAATACATAGCAACCCAGAAATGCTAAAAGAACACCTCTATGTAAGCAAGCAAATACAGAATTCACAGTGGTCATCTCTGGAAATGAAACTTAGTCCACACTCTCCTCTTTTAGAGATATGTGATTTTCATGTAACTAACAAAGAGCAAAAGCTTGACTGTATAAAGAGAATTCTCATAGTTCAACTACTATGTTAGATATCTAAGACTCAAATGTTTCTGCACGAATGCAAGTAAAAATTCCTTTATAAATATAAACATAAACACAAATACAGGTACACACACTCATATATATATATATATATATATATATATATGTAATATATATACACACATGGATGTATACACATACATACATATATAATATTATCTGAGAAAACCATCTGCATATGTCCAAACTTCCTATAATCATTCTCTTTGTCATGCAAAAACTCACAATTTTGGTACTGAAATGTATGGGAAAGAGGGAGAAGTTCAATATTTCATCATGTGGGGAAAGAGATCAAAAATATGGGACACTCCTATGGATTGAAACATTGGGACAAACAGATTCTTCTGATGGGAGGGTTGTTGGGGCACGGCAAAGAAGGGTTTTAAGGTAAACATAAGAAAGAAGTGCTCCCCTTGATTGTGGATGGTCAAAAAGAGAGCAGCATAATTAATATTTGATTTTAAAATTAACCCTATAAGACAAAAATGGGAAAGGAATGTTTGGCAAGAATGAAGACTATTAGTCCACTTAAACTAAAATGAAATGACTCTGGGAGGAAACCATAATCTGATTCTGACCCTAAAAAAATCTTTGGAGAGGCAACTGTTATAGGGAAATAAAAAAAGAAGTGAATTAAGCAATTCATTCAGAATGCTCCTAGTTGGAGTTTAAGGGAAAGAATACTCATTCTTCATTCAGAGGACATGGGCTCGAATCTTGACATTTTCTAGGTGTGTGATTTCTGATAAATTTACCTTTCTAAACCTCAGGTTCCTTACTTGTAGTATAAAAGCTTGGACTAGAAAATATCTAAGATCCTTATTAGTTCCAAGTCATGATACTGACAATATCGATATCCAATCACATTTTCATACTGAAGAGGGAAGCACAAGTCTTTACTAGCTACTCCAATTTCTCCAAATCTATTTGAAATTAGCTCTGGCAAAATGTGTTATTGAAATACTTATTAAGAAAGTGCCTTTAATATTATCTGACTAGAATCTGAACCAAACCTACTTTCCTTCAGTGGAAATGGAAGACCATGAACAATTATTAGAGCAATAATCTCAGGAAGACAATATTTTAATGTTCCACAATTTTACAAATTTAACTTTTTTTTGGTTTTCTTCCTTTCCCCCTCTTTTACAACTTCTCTATCACTTTCACATAAGGAGATCACTTTCTCGAGTATGGTTTTTGAAATATAGTTTTAGCTGGCATAGGTCAGCTTGGGGGAATTTGCTTTGCAATTCCCATGCTCTGATTCCTCTGTCATAGCCTAGAGGACTGACCTTTATTGAATTTTAATTTTGCCTGAAACTTTTAATGTTTCCTGGGTTTCCAAAAAGGAGTTGCTAAATGAGCAAGTCTGGAAACGAGTTTCAAAGGAATTTTTCTAGGCCATCCAGATGTGAACTCAAGGGAAGTAGCCATGGATTAGGATCATAGATAGAATTTCAGAGCTGGAAGAGACCTCAAGGGTCACATAGTCCAACCTCTTCCACAATATAGATTCCATCTAAAGCATACCCAATTAATGTTAGTACTGAAGCTACCTGAAGATTTCTAGCAACAAGGAACTCCCTGCTGCCCACGGCTGCCTATTCTACTCCACTTTTAGAAAACATTGATTATTAGGCAGATTTTCCTTAAGATGAGCAGACATCTACTCATCCTTTATTTCTATTTCTACTTCTGGAAACACAAAGAATCAATTTAACCTTTCTTCTTCATGAAAAAAAATGCCCATATTTAACTATTATTCCTCCCAACATCCTTAGTTCTTTAACTTTTAATATAACATGACTTTCTGTGTTCTCACTCAAGTGAGCACTGTCTACTGCCCCCTCCACCAAACTAGAAGTTTTGCCATTTGTCATACTCTTTCTTAAACTATGGCCCCAGATTCTTCATCTCAAGTTTAGCCAGGGCAAACAGGATCTGTCCTATACTTTTTCATCTGACAATTTCCTTATCTATATTAACCTCCAATCTGTTTTCCTCAGCTCTTACCTGTCTTCTCTCTTCTAGATCTATATCAGCATCTCAACTAAGGAAAATTCTCTATGCATTTCCCATCAGCAGTTCAAATAGTGTGGCCAAAACCTTATTCATTAGATTTCCTCTTGAGCCTTTTTTGTCTTCCAATTTCACTACCTGTATTCATGCATCATCATCTCTATTTTCTCTCCTGTTGGAAACTTGGACCTTATATCAGGCTCCTTCCTTTTTCTTGCCTCTCATATCGAATGTATTGCCAATTCTCGCATTCTCTTCATATAACCTCATTTTCATCTCATCTTCTCTATTCCCACTGACTCTACTTTAATATCATAGCAGTTTAACATGCTTTCCAACCTCTAATCTTTCTCCCCTATCACTCACCACAATGTAGGCGGCTAATGCATGATTATTGAATTGAATTGAATTTCATGTTCTTGTCCTCCATGATACTTGTACTCTAGCCAACCCAGTCTGCTTTTTCTCTGAAAGTGGTGTGTTCCTTCTGCCTCTTGTTTCTATGTGTTACTTTAATTCCTTGAATGTTTCACCTCCTTTTTCACCTGATCAATTCCTACCCATCTTTTAAAGTTCACTGAAAATATGACTGATTTCAAGGATCTTTCCCTAATACCTAGAGCTACTAATAATAATCTCTAGCATTTATATAGAGTTTTAAGGTTTATAAAATGCTTTACATGTATTATCTCATTTGAAACTCAAACTTCCCTGTGAACTAGGTGCTATCATTATCTTCATAAAAAAACCAAACCTGATAGAAATTTCGCTTTGATTTCTCTACAATCACATAGCTGGTAAGTTCATGAGGCAGAATTGGAACTCACATCTTGACTCTAAGTCTAGTACTCTCTCCACTGCCATCACCTCTTTGCCTAATGACCTCTGCCCTTTCTATCTCACATAGGGTTTTGTTTCGTACTTCGCCAATAAAGTTATTAAATACCCATGTGTTTTATAGATGGCAGATGTATTTTATTTCCTCCTATGTAGAAACCTTCATAAGGACAAGAATAGTGCCTTTTCTAAAGTTTTTTTTTTCCTGGTCCCCAGTGCTTAGCATTGTTTACTGCATATCCTATAGCATTTGCCTATTAATTATTTATTAAAAGAATGAATTCATGGTTATTGTACCCTTATTTTAGACACTATATTTCTATAAATCCATCCTAAAATTGCCAGAACAGTCTTCATTTCAAATCTTGATCTGCATACACACCAAGTAACTGTGCAGTCACTTTGGTTTCACTCAATTCTGTACCTTTTCAGGGGTCTTAAAAATCACACTTCAGAGTTCAGTGTACCTTTGGTAGATAGCCCAATTTGTATATAGGTAAAAATCCATTCTACATTGTACCTGCCATTCAGAAGTTTACCCTCCATTTGAAGACCTGCAATAAAGGGAATCTCATTGCTTCCAGTGATAGTCTGAGTTAGTCCAATTCTGGAACTCAAGGCATAGTGCCCCAGTTTTAACCCTCTCATCTAACTAAAAGACTTATTAAGCCAGTACAAACAAACAGGGGAATTGTTATGCACACAAAGATAATGGGAAACACTTGCTTTCTTTTTGATGCAATACTGGGTTCCATGTCCTATTTCTGATTCTAGGAAATAGAATAGAGCATTCAGAAATATCAAATGATTCAGGTTGCCCCAGAAAAGGCTGGATCTGTGTGATTTTAATGGATGCGGGCTGCTGTAGGGGCTGCTGTGGGAACTGTTGCTTCTGCCCGATGTGGCCTCTCTAGCTACTGACTGAGGATGGAGCTCTGGGAAGGCCTTTCTCCCTTCTTGGCCAGCTGAAAAAAACCTTCAGTGCCTGTGGGTTGAAGGATCTGTGAACCGCTGCTACTGCAACTGGAGATTCTGCCTACGAGGCCTGCTCATACCTTCCTCCCAGAGCCGAGCCATGCCACATGGCCAAGGCTGGGCTGGGCTTTGCTCCATGTCCTGTGCGACAGACCTTTCCTGTCAGCCTTTTAGGTCACCCTGGGCTGGAAATCTCCTCCACTGTATTGTTCTGTAGCTTCTGCTGCTCTAGAATTTGTGGGGAGTCTTTTTTTACAGGTATTTTATCGGCTGTGGGGGGAAAGCTAGCATATGTGTGTCTTTCTACTCCGCCATCTTGGCTCCATCAATCTGTGTGATTTTAGAATTAGATGGAATATCTCATAGAATGAGAATACCAATATAACCTAGGAATCCCAGAACACATCAAAAACTACAAATTTAAATGATGGCAAATATATGACCACTTCCCCACTAACAAAATATATTCTCATGTACTTAATTGGACATACCAACTTAACTGTCCTACCTGATTTCTCTCCTCATCATGTTGGAAGAGACCAATTCCAACCTACCTATATTAAATACATTCTTGCTGTTCAGTCATTGCAGTTCTTTCTGACTCTTTGTGACCCTATTTGGGGTTTTCTTGGCAAAAGATACTGGAGTAATTTACCATTTCCTTTTCAAAATCTTTTTACAGAGGAAGCAGCTGAGACAAATAAGGTTAAGTAATTTGGCCAGTGTCATATAACTAGTAAATGTCTAAGGGTAGATTTGAACTCAGGTCTTCCTGAGTCCAGCACTTTATCCACAGTGCCATGTAGATGCCTGTCACATCTATTCCATATTTTTATAATTATGTTTATATTATTATTTTATATAGTTTCATTAATTATATTATGTATAGCTAGAAATGATTTTTTAACCTCCTTTTACTATGTAGAAAAACAAAGGAGATAATTCATGAAAAGCATACTGAAGTCACCAAACCAGATATAAATGTTTAATATTATTATAAGAATTTTTGTCATACTTCAATATTTGAAGAATCTGTCAATTCATTAGCATGGGTCCCCAGTCCACTGACACAGATTATGGTTGTTCCATACCTTAGCAGTTATCAAATACTCTGCATTTTATGAAAAGTAAGAAAAATAAAATTAAAAACATTCCCCTAATGCCAACTTGTGGATGTGTTCCTCTGAATTTAGCTAAACTGACCCTTGGAAAAGAAATATGAGGGCCTCAATCACTCATTACATTCTCCTGACATAAACTTGAGAAATCCCAAATCATCTCCATTCAACAGTGAGGATCTAGAGATCTATGTTAGTATTGCAGGTTTTTATTCTACAATTTTTAAGCACTCATTATGTACATGGCAGTGAGGATACAGATTTGAAATCAGACATTGGCCCTGATCTATAAGGCCATTCAGTCTAATATTTCAAAGCAACAAATAAAAATATAAAATCCAAATATTATTTCTTTTGAGAACACAAAATCAATTAATGTTGAGATCTATTTTCAGGAAAATGTAGGATTGAGACAAGGTGACTAAGTACATTAGCTTAGCAATGCAGTAATATTACAACAGCTACATTATGTGGGGGGAAAATACTTGTCTGCTATTTTGACATGACCGAGTAGAGTGTAGGTGAATAAAAGGAAGAAGGAAAAAAATGACATAAATAACAATCTTCCAAACTCTCTGTCGACGAATATTGTTTTCTGTCACCACAATTGTACAATGAAATATGAAAGTTCAATTTCCTCTTCATTCCCTTTTAATAAAACTCCTGCTCATTTCATTTTGGAAAGGAGATTGGATCTAAATGACTTTGACTCCTTTTGGCCTAACTTTGGCGAATACAACTTGTCAGAGATGGAGAAGCCCTTTGTAAAATGGACTGTAGAGATTCAGGGATGTAATCAGACATTTGGTGGGTTGTTTTCTTAACTACATATCCAAGATTGAAGTTCACTCCATTGTGTTTGAGTAAAGTAGATAGACAAAGTTGTCAGCCCTCTTATAGATGAGAATTATTGATCCCAGTACATCCTCAAGACCAACTTTTAAGGAGTTTTGAATGACACATTTTGGAGTTTTCTCCAAGTTTTGAGAATTTCCTTCACTGTACATGTGAGAGGATGATATCACAAGTAATATTATTCCCACTTTAGAGAGAAGAAGAGAGAGGCACAAAGAAGGAAAATGACTTTATTCATCTCATCACTACTTAGCAGGATTAAATTTTTTACACCAACTTTCATTTTTATATTGAGCTCTGTTATTGTTCTGTTATGTCCAATTTTTCATGACTCCATTTGTTTTTGGTTTGGGTGTTTTTTTTTTTGACAAAGATGTTAAAAAAATTGCCTTTTTCTTCTCCAACTCATTTAATAAATGAGGAAACTGAGGCAAATAAGGTTAAGTTACTTGTACAACATCACACAGCTAGCAAGAATCTGAAGCCAGGTTTGAATTTAGAGAGAAGAGTCTTCCTGACTCAGTATTTGGCACTCTATCCACTATACCACCTAGCTGCCCAATTTATCACATGAATATGAAGACTGTCCTGGTACAATGGGCAGATGAGAACATTTGGTCCAGCAGCTATGGAGACAGATGAAGCTGGTGCTATGAAATGCTTCCATCTTGGTCAGATATTGAACATGCTAAGGCATGTATCTCATGCCATTACCAGTCATCTTGTCTTTTGTTTTACCATTGGACTTCCATGACTCTGAAAGAACGAGGCTGATGCCTTCATGCATCTCCACCTGATAAAGCCAATTCACAAATAAGTCAAGCCATCAAATATGATGCCATGAATCCTTTCCCAAAAAACAAAGAATGAACAAGTTAGTCAGAACTTTCCCAATATAGGCACAGTGCTATTATTCATTATCCAGGCTCTGTAACCCTTGATACCTGCTGCCTGTTCAGTCTTCCTTGTGAAGACTAAAAGCAGCCCAGAAATGCATTCATTCAGATCAGTGACATAAAACCCAATGTGCTAATTAGTATTTCATGGTTTCTTACCAATACTGGTATGACAGGAGTATAAGAGGCTAGGATATGGAAGACAACATGCCTACAACATGCATTCTTTTCACACTCAATTTCTAAGCAGTCATAGGTCCATTCTTGACTACTCTTATTTCCCTTAGCCCCTAAACACACTGATAGGCAAACAACTGAGGCTCTAAGGATCCTTATGTTCCACCACACATTAAAAAATTGACTATCTCATAATATTATTAATTTATCATGCACAGTACTGTCCTTTGTCCTATTCCATCACTCTTACATTTACAGAAGCTGGTTTCTGACACCATAAAGGCCAATGACAAAAGTACATCTCAATGTTTCCTAAATAGATTATTTATTATGAGCAGTTGTGTGCTTCGCCATCTGCAACATATACCCCACTGTTTTCATTTACCGGAATTCTTACACATTTATTTCTAATAGACCAAAAAAGAAATCAAATCCATATTTAATAACTTGGAACCTTTGTATCTTTGTGCTCTATGATTTTGTTGCCTATCTCTTTCAATATTCAACGTGGATTTCTATGTAAGTATATAGAACTGATTCAGGACATTAATAGCCTGATCACCACAATGACATTATTAAGTAATAATCTCTACCTTCTTTATTCCCATTTTAAAAACTCTATCCCCCTATAGAAATACCAGTTGGTGACTCTTGGGGGATGTTTTCCCACTCAAGATGAATTAGTTAATGTATACTCTTCTCTAAAACATCACTCTCATGATGTCACTCTCAGGTCAATAAATTCCAGTGTCTCCCCATTGCCTCTAGAATAAAATATGAAGTAATCTATTTGGCGTTTAAAATCCTTAGTTTGCCTGTCCCCAATTTTCTCCCCTCATCCCTATCATTCATTACTCTCATTACTATCCTTTAGTTGTCACATTGGCTTTTCTCAAGCTCTTCTATAATATAAAATCCATTTTGGAGCTCCATGCCTTTGCACCACTGTCTCTCATGCCTGGCATTCACTTCCACCTCATTTCTTCCCTGCAGTGGGGAAGCAAAAGAGATACCTGATGCAAAATATCAATCAGTTCTTGATTTCCTACCCACAAGGGGATAGCAAGTATCACTTATTGATAGAACAATTGAAAATTGGGTAACAACTTATGAATACCACACAATCTTCTGGTAGGCTAATCTTTTAGCCTCACCAAATGTGAAACAGTTTTGTAATACTACTAAACAGTTCACATTTCACTTCAATGCTGCACTGTCCAACCACTTGCCAACTCCTGGAGTGGGTCAGGTTTGGAACAGCAATCTTGTCAATGATCATCCTCTTTGATTTAGGAACTTCTCCTACCATTAGCCCCTGCCCCTCTAGGGACAACACAGTTATCACACTTCTGGGTTTTTCAGGAATCAGACCTCTTATATTCACAAGGACACCAATTAGGAAAATGTAAAAGAGTCAATGACTATCTGGTTCATGGGTATAAGCTCCCCAGTTGTAGTATCTAAGAGAAGCTGCCACATAGACAAGCATCACCATGATTCTGAAATATAAAAGGACTCTGTCTTTCTTCACCCCTCACTGGAATCATATTACTTACCCTGGAGTAATAGCTCAAAAGATTTCTATCAAACTTTGTTTTTCCTTTAACAGAAATAATATTCTGTAGTCACAGAATGGGAGACGACCCAAGAACCACTCATGCATGGATTTTGATATCTTCTTAAACTCCCAAGTTGTTTCAACTATTATATAGCCAGAAGCAGTCAAGAAATACAATATCTGGAAAAAGACTCAATCAATGTGTCTTCATGTCCTTGAAATCCCTGGAATTTTATAGGAATCTCTGCATTGCTTGATCCCTGGAATGGTCCCTATATTTAACCTCTGTACCATATTTGTAATGCACAACTTGAATCAAAATAGGATTTAAGTTTTTTAAACAGTAAATACCTTTTCATTTTTATCTTTGTTTCTCCAACAAAAGCTCAATTCCTGCAACTTAGTAGTCATTTAATAAATTCATGTTAATGGTCTGATTGGAAGGAAAGATTTTTCTCAAAGAAACCATCCTCGCATGATAGCCTTTATAAGTGTGGCTATTGGGCTTTCTTTTTTTGTCCAATTTTGTTTCTCCCTTTTATCACCTTTTTTTATAGATCCTGAAAATGTAGCAAGTTGATGATAGAAATTCCACATACATTTGCTTATATCCCCATACCAGTACCTGCCCCCACCCTATCCACATGCATACCTTAGCATATACCAGGAAGCCTTATGGAAGTACTCAACATAAAAGATGGGATTGCCCACAAGGTTTCAGAGAAATAATCCTGGATCTTAAATTCCTAGCCATTTTTTTCTTTCTAATTTTGTTTTCTCTTTTTCTAAGCACAGATTAGTGCACAGATCCTAGAAAGTAGACTTTCCCATGCCAAGGTATGACAGAAACTGAGGCAGTGTTAGAAAATCAAGAAGCACATGATGGGGAAAGGCATTTACTCACACATTTGGCTTGAGGAGAGAGTTCTTGAATAATGTTTATTTTTCCCCTGGAGAGTCGCCAGGTTTCTATGCAGAGAATAGTGAATATCCTGGGTTTCAAAAGTTTTTGATGTTGCTTTGTAGGTTATCTGAACTTTGAAAATCAAAAACCTGTTTTGTTTTGTTTTGTTTTTTTCCTAGGGAGAAGAAGAGGATTTACGAATAAGGTACCTCCTGGAAAGGAAAGAGGATCATAATGTGACCCTAGGTACTGGGAGAGTCAATTGTGGTTTGAAGGTGATGCTAGGACTTGCAAGGGAATTGGATTTAAGTGAAGGAGGGCTGTTCAAAGTCACCAGCCTCACTTTCTCCTCTGGAGACTTGTGGGTCCAGTGGCAGGATATGGATCAGAAAGACAGGAGGTGGCTTCTGGGAGAATCGGTGATGAGGGATAAAAGACCTAATCTTGAGTGACCAGGATTTTCTTTCTAACACTACAGTAAGTTATTCAGAGGATGAGGATCCAGTAGGAAGTTGTTTTGCCTTTCCAACGACCCCAAATTTTTCCTTTCTTGGGGAGTTCAAGTTCTTGGAGTGGTTGCATAAGGCTGGTTATCTGTATGGTTCTTGGTGGGGTCAAAGATATGCGTATGTTGTACCTTTTATATGGAATGGTTTTGCTTGCCCAGCAGCACTAAAATACATGCCTCTACTGGGGCAAGTGTAAACCACGAAGTGTCTATGAGTGTCAGGTGTAAATGAGTGGAGGGAAGCAGTAAGGATGCGAAGTGCTTTGTAATCTTTAAAATGTTACATAAATTTGAGCTACTGTTATGCCCTTTACTACTACTGATGTTGGTACTATTACTGCTGCTGCCACCATCACTACTACTACTAATATAGCTACTGCTGTGGATGCTGCTACTACTACTACTACTACAACTACCACTACTACTACTACTACTACTAATTCTACTATTACTACATCTTAGCCAAAAGCTGAGGCCTTCAAATTCCTGTGTTTATATCAATGAGGTACTATCAATAGACATTTAGTAAACATATATTTATCTTTGTGGAAAGAGATGTTTCTCCAAAATGATGGAGGAAATCAAACCACATAGCAGCACTGAAGTTTTAAGAATTACATGTTTTCTGGATCAGTTTATAGCCCTCATAAATCATTTTTTTTTGTTTGTGTGCTTTGTCTTTTCTGTCCTGAGAAATAAAAATTTTCATAAACCAGATAAATTCATTTGTTATTCTGAATGTTTGAATAGGATCTAGTAATACTTTTGCCCTCAGGAGACCTACATATAAGCCTGACATATGGTAAACTTGAAATGAGTATTTATCTAATGG
>CM053769.1:142272889-142325845 GCA_028658325.1 Potorous gilbertii | reverse complement strand
CAGTCGTAGCAGTAGTAGTAGCAGTAGCAGCAGTAGTAGCAGTAGTAGCAGTAGCAGTAGTAGTAGCAGTAGCAGTAGTAGCAGTAGTAGTAGCAGTAGCAGTAGTAGTAGTAGTAGTAGCAGTAGCAGTAGTAGCAGTAGTAGCAGTAGTAGCAGTAGTAGTAGCAGTAGTAGCAGTAGTAGTAGTAGCAGTAGCAGTAGTAGCAGTAGTGGTAACAACAGCAGTAGCAGTAGTAGCAGTAGCAGTAGTGGTAACAACAGCAGTAGCAGCTGTAATGATAATTATAACTTAAATTTCTATAACATTTTAAGGCCTACCAAGGACTTCATAATGTTTCTCCAAAGTAAACAGTGAGCATGGTATTATCACCATTTTGTGGATTAGAAAATGGAGGATAAATGAAAGTGAAAGAGTCATCTGAAGAGACACGGCTGGTAACCATAAGAGTCAGAATTTGACACCCAGGTCCTCAAATTTCTTCATTCATCTTTTGATTTTATTTTTCACTATGTCTGGAGACAAGAGTTCTTCGCTCTTCTTCTTGGTTCTTGGTTCCAAATCCTCACTTTAGCTCTTAGGAAATGTATGACTCTAAGCAATTGTTTTCCTCTCTCTCCTCTGCAAAATGGGGCTAAGACACTTGAACTGCTTAACTCCCCTAGTTATGAGGCTCGTGCTTAGTAAATCTTAATAGACGACACAAAGATGATGCGTCATTATTATTCAGAATAAGTTCCTGGGGTGAAGAGGTTTCTCTTTGATGGCAGCATCATCTCAGAAAAGAATTTGTCCTTAGACAAGTTCAGTGACTTTATCAAGTCCATTAAAAGAAGGAGCACTTGTGCGTGTACAGCCTGTTGTATGCTATACATTAGTCAAATCCGTGGCCAGTAATTACATATGCAGTACTGAAAGATTGTTTGGGCTTCTTGGCGACCTTTTCTTTAATTGCCCATGAAAGAAGACCCTGGTGGACATGTCTGGAGACTGATTTTCCTGAAGCCACAGTGTCCTGTTTTCACACATAGAGTGACTAACTACTGTGAAAATCAAACCAGTGACCAAAAGGGTCAATGACCCGGAGTGGGGCATGCTTTCATTGTGGGGTTACAGAGCAACATGAAAAGGAAGGCAAAGAAGGAGATGTCCTAAGGTTTGCTAATGAGAATCCCAAGAGTTGGCAGGCCTCTGGCATAGTATTCTGTGTGCAATTGACTTGCTAATGAGCAGAGTACTTTGGCTGAGTGCCCTCCTATCTTGACAATTCAGAAAATTAAGAGGAACTTTTACTCAGGTTAGTTCTATTGTTGGCATGTTCTGGACATTTTACTATGCATCCAAAGTCTCTCTCTTTCATCTTTCCCAAACCTCACAGATTACAGAAGATGTTCTGAAAAGCAGCAGGGTAATATGGCCCTTATACACCACATGCATTTGTGCAACACCCCCTTCAGGACACTTTCTATTCCCGTTTGGGGCTTATTGGATGTTCAGAACCGGCATATCTCAACCTCAACCAAAAATTCCTGTAGTGTCTATCATGGAATGATAGATTGTGAGAAATTAAGAAAAGGGAGAGAAAATAAGAAATTGTGTTCAACCCCCTCTTTTTACAAATAAAGAAACTAATACACAAAGAGGTTACTCATACAGGACAATTAAGAATCAGAGAACAAGTTCAAACCCAGGTCTTTCTGACTGCTGTATATTTTCACCAGCAAGCTACTTAGGCAGGGAATGTTGGCTCTGGCTTCACCACAGCAACCACCCTGCAACTCAATCAGTCTGGAAACAGAGTGGGCTCCATCCATACATAGCCCAAAGGTGCCTTCAAATTGCCCAAGAATATTCAATCCATCAAGCTTCTTAATAATAACCATCCCTCTTTAAGACACAATGCCAATGGATTAGCCTAATCTTAATATCCTTTCATATCATCACCATCACTTAAAACAAATAAACTGCAATAATTCAACCATATTTTCATCCCTGTGAAGAACAAGCACCATTTTCTTTCCTTATTCCCTTCCCTTCCCTATTTCCCTCCCTTCTCCCTTCTTTCTCTCTTTTATTCCTTTCTCCTCTCCTTCCTTCCTATCTTGGATGTAAAGTTGCAATAAAGTGAATAGAACTTTACATGTTGGAAGGAAAAAAAGAATAGGGGATGGGAGAAGAGACAGAAATTATAATGAAAATTACGTTACCTTTCTCTCAGGTTTTATAGTGGGTAAAGTATTTTTCTCAAATTAGCCTCATAAAATAACTGATCCAATGTTATCGTAATAATCATTTTTTCAGAAGACAAAACCAAATTACAGAGAGTAAGTGACTTGTCTATAGCCACATAGCCAGGTAGTGTTCGAGCTGGAACTTGAATTTTGCCCTTTGATTGTAATATCAGGTCCTTTTCATTAAGCCAGACTCCTCTCCTCAGATTTAATTGCTGGTATCAGATTCAAGGAAAAGTTTTTATTAATGGCTTCCTCTTTTACTCCAAATATTTCAGGAAGTTTCATCTAACAGAGCAGTTTATTTGAAAAGAGATTTCCCCAGGCCGACAACCTCAGTTTCCCTTATTAAACTAAATAAACAGTAGGCAATTTTTGCTTAGTCACCATTAGACATTTATATGATCCAATCAGAAGTTCACTAGTCCCAAAGGGGAAATCAAACATAAAAATTCAACAGAAAATTCAGTTTATAAACCAGGTAAAGTTGTGTGTGTGTGTGTGTGTGTGTGTGTGTGTGTGTGTGTGTGTGTGTGTGAGGATTTGAAATCCTTCTAAATTCTATTTAAAAACCTTTAAATCTACTTTAGATGAAACAGAAAGGAGGTTGAAGAGTTCTAAGGTCCCTTAGAGGCCCTTAAAATTGCACATGCTAATATTTAATCATTGGGAAATCTTTACATATTTGTAAATTAAGTAATCTACCTTTGGTATGTGTATATCATATTCATTGTGTGTAAGCTATTGTTTTGACAAGTAGTTTCCATAGCATTGATATAAAATCCTATAGGCTAGAGACAAAATACTTCTCTATCATTGTCTTTGTCAAAATGTAGTTACAATTTTTGAGTGCTCACTAAATAATCAAATCAATAAAATAATCCATAGAAGAATAACATACATATACATACATATATACACATACACATATATATACATACACATACAAATACATACACATATACAATTTAACTTCAAATCTGTATGACTGAGGGAAATTCCACATAAATCCTTGTGCTTCCACTTTCCAACTCCACTCTGCCTACATATCTTTTATGTGCTACAGATTTAATCTGCCTCACAGACAATTTTGACCTATTAATTCCCTTTCTTAAAATTTCTTGTTAATTCTCTAATGAATAAATTCAAGGTACTACCTTCCAATATTTATGTGTCACTTTAGTCCCTTTCTTGTGCTTCAAGCAAATTAGCTTTTTGAGCACCTCAAGAGCAGGGGAATTTGGAAGGTGAGAGGACTGGGGACCATTCTACTTGAGAATGGGTTTAAGGGAAGTTTTGTACTATTTGGAATAGGGGAAGGGACTAACAATTTTCTTCCAGTATCCTCAAAAATTGCCATTTGGAAAGGGGATCAATTTTTTTATACTGGTTCTCATAGGGAAGAACTCCACAGTGTATAAAGGGGGGAAATTACATTCAGGAACAATTTAATTCAACCTAAAAATAAAACAAACTTCTTAATTCTTAATAGCTACCCCCAAATGATATAGACTTTCTCAGGAGATAACTGGTTTCCCTTCATTGCAAGTCTTCAAAGAGAGGTCAAATTATTACATTCAGTCATGTGTAGAGGAGATTTCTGTTCAGTTTCATATTCAGATAGATTCCTTCTAAAATGCTTTACAGTGCTGAGGTTCTATGGTTCTGATTTTGCCCTTTTCTTGGTCTCATTTGTACTCCAGCTGACATGATTCCTTCTGATTATAGTGCAACTTTCAATACCCCTCCCCAGCTATAGTCACTGAAAGCCTATCCATTCTTCAAGACTAAATGGAAATGCCATTAGACCACTACTCTAGGAAACATTCCATCATACTACTCATCATAAATTATCTTCCATTCCACAAAAACACTGTATACCTTCCTTCCTGCCTTGATCTACAAATATCTCTTGTACCAAGTTATAATGCTTTCACCTTCTCCATCATATCACTTACTGTCTACCACAGAGTCCTGTACTTACAGGTGATCAATAAATGTTTATTGAAGGAGGGAAGGAAAGAGTGAACCCCTTATAACTCTTTCTATCAGAGTTCAGTTTATCTTCCACTTTCCACAATAAATAAGACAAAGAGAATGGACTCCAACATTTCCATATCATTCCTCTGCTATTAATCCTTGATGGTCTTTTTTCTTTTGATATAACTGCAATTGGCTTGTTCTATCCTGTCCTCATCACTATTAATATTGGCTGAAATAGAGATTATTGTTCCAAGTTTTTAACAAAAATGGTTTATAATCTTTTTGTTGCACATGCCGATTTCCAATGGAAACTAAATTCATTGTAAATTCCAGTCATCCTAATTTTTCTCCACTCCTTGTCTCCTTATCATCATCAGGAAAACATATCACATGTTTCTTTATAGCCTTCTTATACACTAGCAGCACATCAAAAGTTTTTTTTTTTTGGAAGTGTTACTTACCAACTATCAACAGGGACTTTATGTTTGTCAACGATATCTTTTTTCAAAAGAAGAATTCCAACCTATTTTTTCCCTAGTATATGTTATGTACTCCTGACTTAATTCCAAAAATTTTCTTTTTCATGCCATTGTATCCTCTTCATCTTGAAGGCTCACTTCAAATTCTGATTACTTCTCGCATTGTTAGTATTCACCTTCCCTGCAGCCTCTCTCTTCAGTTGGTTGGTTTCCCCCCAAATCTTCATTTTAAGGAAGAAAACCAAGTCACCCACTTCTTACATCCTCTTCCATTTGCACACCCAACTGTCTGGAGTTTTTCTCCTATCTTCCCCTCCTTATCTCCATCAGGTACCTTTATTTCCTCCCACTCCCCTCTCTTTTCACCTCCCTTTTACACATTATCTGTCTCTATCAAAATATATATTACTCTATGGCCAGGAATAGATTTCTTTCTGCTTTTATTTATATTCCCAATATTTAGTGAAGTGCCTGGCACATAGTAATTCCTTAGTAAATACTTCTTGACTTCATTCATTACCTCTATGTTGCGCAACAATGTATTCTACATACATCATGGACATACTTAAGAAACAACTCTATCATTAAATTAAAAAAACCAAACTAGAATTTGGGAAGTCCTTTAAATCTGAAAAGGGAAAATAATTGAAGCACCTGAAGGGATTTAAAATGTCCTTCAAATAAACTACAGAAATGTTATTAGTAGTGTTATTGATGATGAAACTCATTATTGTAATCTCTTAAATGATTTCAAAGTGGAGATGGACATACTTAGGATGGAATTTCCAAAAATATTTTTTTTAATAGATGGCATGAGTCCAAATAATAGACCTGCTGTACCAACACAGAATAATTTAGTAAAAAGACTAATAACATTTATAACCATCATCAAGGAATATATTCTTTAATAACATTTGGCAGAGTGTAAAAACATTTTTGAATTTACATGCAATGTATATAATTGACTGTTTCTATGTTAAGTACTACAGGAGGAGAAATGGATCTAAGAATATTTTGCTTAAAGAACATGTCACATGATAGGTGCTTTCTAAATGCTTGTCCAGTGAGTGGTTAATTGTCAGTTGTCAGATGCTGTGAGAAAACTATCAACGATCTGATGAAAGACATTAGCAAATTATGTGAATATTCAGCTAGAGATCCCAATAGAAAATTTTAGCATCAACTGAATGAGTAAAGGCAATGAAATGACAGTGAAATGTGAGGCAGAAAACAAAAGCAGAGCAAAAAATTCTTGATGCCATCAATCAAAAATTAAAAACAAAAGAAGATAAAAATGAAACAAGCAGTCAAAACAGTATAAAATAACTTACATCATTATTCAAGATTATACTGTAAAACTTTGAGAATCAATGTAATTACAAGAGATAAAAGATCCCCAAAGAAAGAGGAAGATATGGAAAATAGTTTGTCTACTTATTAGTCTAAAGAAGTCATATGCATGGATTCTAGTATTAGGCTGGAACTCCATTGGAGGCATTTCATGTACATATTTGCTAATTTACTTTGACATGGACCACATCTCATCTCAAGACTAATTGTTTGTTGGTGCCTTCTTTTTCATGTCGTACACAGTTTCAGTTTTCTCAGAAAAAGAATAATGGTAGTCAGACAGAAATTAATAAAGTTCCATAACTATAGCTTTATTGCATATAGATTTAGAAAAGATTTTAAAGATTAAAAAAAAATCACCAAATCAGAAAATTATTTAATTGAGAGGAACCTTAGAGTCGTCTAAACCAAATGCTTTTTCAATTCACTAATCCCTCTTAAAGTATACCTAAACCAAGAAAAATTCAACTTCTACTGGAACACCCTGTGTAATTATGAAACCTTTCAAGGAAAGACAATTATATTTCTGATCCTCTGGTTCAATCTGTCATCCAGGTATGGATAGCTCAGATGTTTTCTAGGAGACTGATTCATGAACACACTTTGACAGGAATACATTCTGCTGTGTTTTAGAGATGATTTCTTCAAACTTTGGGAAATTTTTCAATGGCCAAATGGCCATCTTCACTCATTAAACCTATTGCTACCTGAGCAACTAAAAATTATTTCTACCCAAATCTATGTAAACAAACCCAATTACGAACATGTTCATCATATTTTTCAAAAGTACATGTACCAAATGAACCCTTCGGTAAAATAAACCTTATAAAATGTCTGCCTTTCCCCAGCATATGAAGTTAAGTATATATAGAAATGAATATAGCTTTTCCATAAAAATATGTATATTTTACATAAAATGTATGATAAATACAAATTTTAAAAACTACCTGATTGCAAAAATATTGGAAATTGAGGAATACCCATCAATTGGGGAATGTAAGCAAGTAGTGGTGCATGATTGTGATAGAGTATTATTGTGCTATAAGAAATAATTGGCAGGATGCTTTCAGAAAAATTCAGAAAGACTTACCTGAACCAGTAAAAAGTGAATTGAGCAGAACCAAACAAAAAAAAAAACATGGTACACAGTAACAGTCATAGTGTTCAAGTATCAACTGTAAACGACTTAGCTATTCTCAGTGACAGAGTGGTCTAAGACAATACTGAAGGACTCATGATGAAAAATGACAACCACCTCCAGAGAAACAACTGATGGAGTCTGAAAGCAGATCACAGAATATTTTTTAAAAACTTTATTTTTTCTTGTTTTATGAAGTTCTTTTTTTTCTGGTCTGTGTTTTATGTTGTAACACGACTGATATGGAAATATGTTTTGTATGACTCTACGTATATAACCTATTTAAAATTGCTTGCCTTCTCAATGAAAGGAGAGGGAAAATAGGGAGACAAACTTTGGAATTCAGTTTTTATAAAAAAATGAATGTTAAATATTTTACATGTAATTGGGAAAAAAATTAAGTATTTGCAAAAAGTACCTGAAGCTTATGTAAGTATTCCAAGACTCTGAATAAGTTTTAATAAAATGAATAGATTTTATAGCCTGTGAATTTAATACTTTAGTGCTTAAAATATATTTTCATCACTATTGTTATTCCCTCATCAATTAAATTTACATGCATTTACTGCAAAAATACAACCCTTAAATCTACTATGTACCTCAAATAGTGATAGGCAATAATAGTTTGTTGATGATCATGAAAATAACTTCAGGAGCATTTATGAACTATTACATTTATAATATTAAAAACTCTTACTTGTGATTATTTTAATGACAATAGCCATAAATTCTCCATCAAACCATAATTTTACTTAAATGATTTTTTTTATTGAGGCTTCCATCAAATATTTCAGACCTTAAATCAAATTGTTTCAATATTTCCAAATAAGAGTTTATTTATGTCAAAAAAATTAGCATGCAGTGCAGATGTTTTCTATCCTGAGCTCTAACTGATACATGACTGGACTTTGAAATACATAAGAAAATGTTGGAACATAAAAATAAAATGTTATAATCAGGAGAAAGCTTATAGTCTTCTAGACCATGAGGATGTCAGAACTAACCTTCTTGGAGGCAAGGGTTATTTTCAGTTTTGTTTTTGTACACCTAGCACAATGTCTTTCAAATGGTAAGTGTTTTATAATGAATTGTTGAAATGAATTTAGTTGAATGAAAAGGAATATGAAACTTCAGATCTAGAAAGGAATTTGCATGTGGCTGCCTAATGTCTCCTTAATAGTATTGTTTCTCTGTAAACCATCCTCCACATAGTTGCAAAAGTGGTTTCCTAAAAGGTAGACATGACAGTGTCAGGGCTTTATTCAACAAATTCCACTGGTTCCTTATTGCTTCTAAGATAAAATATAAACACCATTCTTGAACAACCTCAGTCCTATCTTACTAATGTTATCATAGATTACTATCTCCACTCACTTGATTATACTCTGAGTTAGCCAAACTAACCCATCCTGATGTTCCTCAAAATGGGCACATCTCCTGTCCCCATTGTTGTTGTGTTCATCCTTCGTTGTCAAAGAAGACCATGCCATCAGAGAAATGATGACATGACTTGCACTTGACTTTGTTTTGAGTGAGGGAGGGCTGCGCAGGTCACCAGCCTCACTTCTCCTCTAGAGCCATCTGAATCCAGTGACCAGATATTCATCAGGATGACTGAAGGTGGCCCAGGATGCACTGAGAGACCTTGATGTAAAGTGGCCAAGGTCTATTCAGGTACTTACTTAGGGTGAGGTAACGCCCATTTGTAGAATAGGCCTATTTAAGAAGTAGCCAGGGGATGACCCCTTTAATGAGGCAAAGAAAAAGAAAGAGATCAGACTGGAAGGGAAACAGCAATATTCCCCATAATTTTTCAAAGACTATTGGCCAATCCTGGAGCTCATTCTTGTTTTAATTCTACCTCTTAGAATTCTTTGTTTCCTTCAAGACTCAAACTGTATATTGCCTTCTTGTTATCGTTGAGTCATTCCAGTTGTTTCCAACTCTGTGACTCTGTTTGAGTACTCTTGGCAAGGATACTGGAATGGTTTGCTATTTCCTTCTCCGGTTAATTTTACAGATGAGGAAAATGAGGCAAATGGAATTAAATAACTTGAACATCATACAACTAGTAAGTATGTTAGACCAGATTTGAATTCAAGTGGATGAATCTTCCTGATTCCAGGCCTGTTAATATCCACTACACCAACTGACTGAACAAACTTTAGAAGTCATCTAATTCAACTTTATATTTTCTTTTTAACAGATATTGAAACTGAAGAAAAGTGAGGCAAGAACTGCCTCTAGTTCCCATACTAAATGATTGGAAGACCTATACTCAAATCCAGGCCTTTCTGATCCTCTCCAGTATTGTATTTTTAATCACTAAGTACCCCACTCTCAGTAGTAAATACCTCAAGGATTTATGACTCCACTGTTGTGATGCTCCTGTGGATACAGATGCAACCTTGTCAGCATCCTTTTTACGGCTTCATGAGTTTCTGTGTCTAAAAATAAATCATCCAGGTGGATACTTCTGTTCTGATGCATCTTTCCCTACTTGACTAGGATAGTCCTCTGATAGATAAATATAAAGTTCCTCATTGGATCTATGTTTTGCATGGCTTTGCCCATCCTCAGATGAACTTGCCCCAGCTTCTTAGTAACACAGTCTTTGTAAAACCAGGATCACCTTTAAGGTACAATGAATCATCAGAGGAGGAGGGAGGAAAGAGAATTAGCATTTATTAAGTACTCACTCTGTGCCTAGCACTGTGCTGGGTGTTTTACAAATACATTTAATTTTATCCTTATAAGAACCCTTTGAGGTAGGTGCTATTAAAACTCCATTTTATAGTTGAAGAAATTGAGGCAGACAGATTTTAAGTGACTTGTCCAGAGATACAGTTAGAAAGTGTTTGAAGCTGGATTTGAAGTCCTTTTTCCTGACTCCAGGTTCAGCATTCTATCTACTGTACCACATAAAAACCTCTAAGGAGAAAATAGTGGGGATCTGTATAGTTAAGATTTTAAAAAGCCATACTTTGGAGCAAGTAATAGTAAGTTACATCCCTCACAAGTGAGCCATTAATTTTCTCTTCCTCTTTCTCTCTAAAGTGGATATTGTTATCCTTCTTAGCAGAGGGTGGATAGGATAGTTCTTTCAAAATGAACTTTCAATGGAAGTGGAATACCAAGGTTTTGAGGCAATGTGTGTGGAGTAGTGAGAGTGTCTCAGAACCATCATTTCATTCTTTTTATTTCAAATCAGTGGGCTAGAAGGAATTCCTATAAGCAAATGGGAAAACATCACCACATGGGCTATGCATTTAATAGATGAATTAACTGAGTTCAAAAGAGTTAAAACAACTTGCTCAAAGACATATGACTTAGGAGCAGAACTTAGATTAAACCACAGACATTTCAACTCCTTTTATAAAGGATCACTATCATGTAATTCAATGAGAACCAGACTGGAAGGCATGTTAAAGGAGAAGAAAGATTTTGGGGTTAAAAACAAAACAAATAAGGGAAAAATAATATGATCAAAGCAATGTAATAACCAACTATCTAAAGGAATTTGAAAATGATTACATATCCTCTCAGTTCTGATCCTTTTTTGAGCTCCCCAGGGATCCAGACAGGCAGAATCTTGGCAGAAGTGTGAATAGGGATAGTTCTATGGCATCAGGAAAGTCAAGTAAGATTTTGAATCTCATTTTTTTCAACTATAAAATATGGAGTTTGGACGAGTCTATCATTAAATTTCTCTCTGGGACTAACATTCAATGATCTTAAAGACATGTCCTATCACCTCTCCCCCAAACGATGCATGTTGATTTTATAGATAAAAAAAAATGAGGCTCTATTTCACAAAGAAAAACAGTAACAAAAATGCCCATTTAAAAATAGAGCATCTATCTTAAGTGAATAAATATTTCTGTTTTTGAAGAATATGACATTCATTTATTCAATTATTCAAGTGAATACTATTCACCTAGAAAGCTCATAGCAACCTGAGGTAGCCATTGACAATTGGTTCCTATATTTATCCTTTCAGCAAACACTAATTGCCTAGTATACAGCAGGTTTCTCCTTGGGAACTAGGAAGGAAATTCATTCTCTGGCTTCAAGGAGCTTGAAATTCAGAGAGAACAATGTATTTGTTTTTTTTCCCTAATTCTTAAGTCAAGAAAACAGCGCCTGAGAAATGCATAGACATTTTTTTGACACAGGAGCTTGATAAACAACAATGTATGTTAATAATAATCACTCTGAGGATTTTTATGATAAAAGTTCATCTGTGCCAAAGTCCTGAGGCACTCACGAAAGCCAGACTAAAAATATTGCATAATAAAAGAGACCAGCTCTATAAATTCCTAACAAAATCCTCCATGGTCACTGCCACCTGTGTAATAAATAAAGAAGCTATTCACCCATGTACAACAAAGAACAGGAAAGGCCTTTTTTTAAAAAGCACAATTTCTTTGTATCTCAAAGTACTTTAGAGCAAGAGCCTAAAATGAAAAAGAAAAAAAAGGGTAAGGTTGGACTAGGTAACCTCTAAGGTCCTTTCTAGTTCAAAAATCTCTGAGTCTAATTATTTCAGAATGTGATGTTCCAAAAACCTTCATGAAATGGCCCAAAGGTCAAATCAAACAATCCATTTCAGTTTAATGCTCACCAATTTCTAGTGGGCAGGTACCTGATAGTTAATCAAATGTAACTTCACATTTTACAAATGAGGAAACTAAGACCAAGAGAGATTATGTTTTATACTCAAGGTGACATGGGTGGAAATAGGATTTAAAGTCAACTCCTCTGATTCTAAATCCAATGTTCTTTCTAATGTTAAATGCTCCACACTATTTAATTCATTTCTATTCAACAGTCACTGAGACCTACTGTGAGCAAGGTTTTATGAGAGGCCATGGAGTTATAAAGTTGGGATGCAATTCAAAACCTGCTTTCAAATTATAATATAGTAAGAAAGAACTATTCACTTTGGAGTGAGAAGACTGGTTTGAATCATGACTCTGGGACATGCTATGTCATTTTAAGAAAGTCACTTCCTCTTCTGGTGTCAGGTTCCTCATCTCTAAAATGAAGGTGTTTCTCTAGGTGATCACTAAAAGCTCCTTCAGGTTCTAAGTTTTATAATGAAAGAAGGGTGAGAGATGAGAAGGCATGTGTTCACTTTCCAACTATGGTCCAAAATATAGATTACCTAAGTGAAGTTATCTCACAATTCTGAGCTTCTGTTTCTCCACAAGTAAAATAAGAACTCACATAAGATTGACTTCTGAGACCTTCCAGTTCAATATTTCTATGGTCCAATATATTTATGTCCATAAAGACTAGATCATAGCAATGCAATAAACAAGTATCCTAAGGTGTTTGGACATAAATATGTCTCTTTCGAGTTCTGATCCATTTTGAGGTCCTCGGGGATCCAACCCTCAGGACCTTGGAGAGGGAGTAAGGACGATAAGAAAGAGGGTGAAAACAATAACTAAGGTACTTTGAGATTACATCATCTGGTTTGCATTCTGTTTCTGCTATCTGCTAGCTCTATGACCTCAGGGAAGTCAAATAACATTTGTACCTCAGTTTCCTCAATTGTAAAATATAGGAACTGAACAAAGTGATCTCTAAGTTCACAATTATGGATGATTTCATGTATTTTGACCATCTTCATAAAACTGTAATATAGATGTTATGTTCATCATCATGAGGAAACTGAGGTCACATAGTAAGTGGCAGATATAGATGTGCACCCCAAATCCCTCCTGGTCCCAAGCATGCCTTTCAATCCACCATACTATGCTTTGATATACATGTATGAACTACCACTCTGTGTGAACTGAAGGCAATTTTTCCCTCTCTCTTTCTCAGTTTCATATTTTTTTTAAGTAAACAGTTGAATTAGATAACCTTTAAAGTGTTTTTTAAATCTCTAACTTTCTATGACTCTGTGACTAAAATTATTGTACTATTTGAATAAAAATCAAATGAAACCCATGAGAAAATGCAAAAAGGTATGACTGTATGCTCCCATAGTCTTTTAAAAATAATGTGAAAGAAACTATAATGTATAATTTGAAATGGTTCTGTAACAGTCCTTTTCTTTTCCTACCATGCTGAGAGTGAGAGTCTGCAGAGAGTGATAAGAAAGTTCTGCTCTCCTAAATGTTTTGATATATAGTATTTTGAAATTCAGAGCCACAGAAGTCGACTGTTTTGTTTTGGTCTTTTTTGTGTGAATCTAGAGAGAGTGAATATCACATAACAAACATATAATGAAATGGTATAATAGAAATGAAGTCATGAGATCTAGGTTCCAATCTGAGTCCTTCTGTCAAGTGTGTGCAATTCTACACAATCCACAAATATTTTTAGTCAGTGTTATGTCACTAACAAGTTGAGTAGCCTCAGGCAAATCATTCCCTTTTCTGGATTCTGATATCTTTATCAATATAAAATGAGGGGAAAAGACTAGATGTTTCCTTCCTTCTCTTTTGCTTCTACAGCTCTTATTTATGTTTCTCACACTGCAGCCTTCAAATCCTTATAAGTTCTAGTACTCTATTTGCTTTTTTTCTAACATTTTATACTTCAAGGTACAATAAAACTCAAGATTCTACGTTCTATGTTTTACCATCATATACTCAAAGGTTTTTTGTAATTTTGACATTATATGATTTGATAAGTACATATATGAGAATTAGTTATTAAATATTAATTAAATGGTCAGTAATTTCATTTCTCCTCTATCCAAGGAGGCTGTATTTTCCTCATGGATTACTGTCATTCACAGATGTTGAAGCTGAAAATGCCTTCTGTCTTAATGTCCTTTATAAAACTGGGTTGAATAGAAGACCTACCACCTAGCCTGGGAGTTTATGTTCCCACAGGAGGAAGAAGAGAAATTTGCACATCCTTAATCTAACACTTACTGAGCTACAAATTCCCACATTTAAATTGTCTGATGTTTCTATTGAAAATCATTTTGTTCTTTTTCAAAGTATACAAATGGATAAATCATGATCATCAGTAGCATCTAGAAAATATTAAATGTTTGTGGCAGGTAACATCCACACCAGCCATAATCAACAAGGATTTCTTTTTTAAAAGTTTTATTTCTTTTTTATTTTTTTCCAAACTAATTAATTTGTTTTCAGTTTTCCACAATCACTTCCATAAGTTTCATACTTGTCCCCTTACCTCTCCAATCCCTCCCCAAAATGACACACAATCTTATATGATTTCTAAACATGTATTCTTACTAAACACATTTTCATATTAGTCATGTTATGAAGAAGGTTTAAAATGAATGGGAGAAACCATGGGAAAAACAAAACATAACAAAGAAGAAAAAGAGTCTGCTTTATTCTGTGTTCTAGCATAGTTCTTTCTCTGGATCTGAATATATTTTGCATCATGAGTCCTTTGGACATGTTTTAGATCCTTGCATTGCTGTAAAGGGTTAAATCAATCAAAAACAGTCTTCACTCACTGTGGCTGTTACTGCGTATAATGTTCTCCTGGCTCTGCCTACTTCAATCAGCATCAGTTCATATAAGTCTTTCCAGGTTTTTCTGAAGTTGACCTGTTCATAATTTCTTATATCACAATAGTATTCCATTACTTTCATATACAATAATTTGCTCAGCCATTCCCCAACTGATGAACAATCCCTCGATTTTCCAGTTTTTGGCCACCACAGATAGAGGTGCTATAAATATTTTTGTATGTGTAGGTCCTTTTCCCATTTTTATGGTCTCTTTAGAAAACAGCCCAAGAAGCAGTATTGCTGGGTCAAAGGATATGCACATTTTCATACCCTTTGGTCATTGTTCCAAATTGCTCTCCAGAATGGCTGGATTAGCTCACAACTCCACCAATAATGAATTAGTGTTCCAACTCTCCCACATTTTCTGCAACATTTATCATTTTCCTGTTCTGTTATGTTAGCAAAACTGACAGATGTGACGTGATACCTCAGAATTGTTTTGATTTACATTTATCTAATCAATAGTGATGCATAACATTTTTTCATATGATTATAGAAAACTTTAATTTCTTCCTCTAAAAACTGCCTGTCCATATCCTTTGACCATTTATCAATTAAGGAACAGCTTGAATTTTTGTAAATTTGACTTGGTTCTCTATACACTTTATAAATAAGACCTTATCACAGACACTAGTTGTAAAAAATATTGCCTAGTTTTCCGCTTTCCTCCTGTAATGTTAATGAGAGTTGCTTGATTAGGGGAGGCTTATTTGATAAGAAGGCAAAGATCTTCCCTTCCCATTAATAGGCCTCAGGTGGAGCCCATTAAGAAAATCTTGATTAGGGAAGGCTTGTTTTGGAGAAAGGGCCATCCCTTTCTTTAATTTCTAATGAGGCACTGAGTCAGCTGGGTGATGATGCCCTCTGGCTCTGAGATGGGTATATATACTGTGAGATGAGGTTTTCCTTTGGAGGCCAACTTTTTGGAAGAAGGTTTATGTACCAGATGAGACTCTGGGTAGCAATTAAGGAACCCCACCACTCCTAGCTTTGAAAATCCAGTAACAATTCCCACATTTAAATGAATTAAAAGACCAGTAACTGGTAACTATGTATGTATATAATGGTCAGACAATTGGATCTGTCTGTTGATCTGCGATGTATGTATTGCTTATGGTCAGAAAGTTAAAAGCTCTGTCTGTTAGTCTTTACTTCTCTGCTTGTATTTTCTCTGTTGGTATATGTAATTAAAGATGATTGTTCATGCCCCACACACTGATGAAGTTGCTTTCCTTTTAGAAAAGCAGATCTAAGAACTTGTGTTGGCAGGGCATTCTTGATGTCAGAGTGCTTCCTGCTACACCTCCTAATCTTGGTTGCATTAGCTTTGTGCTATAAGAAATGATGAAAAGGCAGACTTCAGAAATACCTGGAAAGACTTATATGAACGGATGCTTAGCAAAATGAACAGAAGCAGGAGAGCATTATACACAGTAACAGTGGCAGTGAGTAAGGACTTTCAGGTAGAACAATAATTCTTAGATTTTCTCTCCTGGATCTATTTCCAGGTCAGTTGTTTTTCCTGTGAGAAATTTTATGTTTTCTCCTATTTTGTTCATTCTTTAGATTGTGTTTTATTAATTCTTGGGGCCATATGGAGGCAAACTTCTACTTGCCCAATTCTAATTTTAAATGAGTTGCATTTTTTTCAGTTAGTTTTTATACTTCCATTTCCATTTGCCCAATTATTTATTTGAAGGAGTTATTTTCTCCAATTAGGTTTTGTACCTCTTTATCCTTTTGGCCAATTTTACTTTTTTAAGGAGCTGTTCTCTTCAGTGAATTCAATTTTTTTTTAATTTTTTAATTGTATTTTTTATATGATTAGTCAATTTTTCTTGTATCTCTCTAATTTGGCTTTTAAAATTCTTGATCTCTTCCAAAAACGCTCTTTGGACTAGAGACCACTTCATATTCCCCTTTGAGGTTTCAGATGTAGGTATAATGTCAATCCTGTCATATTCTGAATTCATACTTTGACCTTCCTTATCCCTGTAATAAGATTCTATGGTCTTTGTTTTTTTAATTTGTTGCTCATGGTGATTTCCCTTTTCCTGGTTTTTAAAGTGAATCTCTGCCTTTGGGGCACAGGGGACTCTGTCCCATGTTTCTTATACTGGGAGCTAAGGGCCTGGTTGCAGGCTTTGTGTGCTGTGACCTCTAGTTCTTTCAACTAGAAGCTATATAATACTACAGCTCACCTGGTGTTGAGGTGACTGGTGTGTGCTAAGGCCTAGGTCAGGTGAAGATTATCTGAGTTTCCTAAGGGTTGAACTGAAGGTGTGGCAGATGGTTGGTCATGCTGCTGGAAGCCTACTCCTCCTCTAGGACTGTGCTAGAGCATGGGCAGGCTCAGTGGCTGGTGGGCCCCTATTTGTGCTGGTGTCTCTCTAATTCCCCTGGCTGTGTTAATGTACCCCTAGGGTCCTGGTTTTGGCACTTGCCAGCTGCACCCCTCTGAGACTCAGGATCTTCTGCTGGTCCACTGAGGTAGGCCTTGCTGGGATCCCTCTGGTCCTCCAATGGTCCACTTCAGCCACAGCAAAGGGGACCCTTCCCTTCTATCTCACTAGCCTCACAAGCTAAAAGACTTCTGTATCCCTTCTTCTGGCCCCACTCTTCTTGGATTTTCATGGGGGCAATATTCTTTGGATTTTTCAAGATCAACAAGGAAGGATGAGAGCACTTTCAGTTTACTCTGCCATCTTGATTCCAGAGAGTTCAAGTAGGTGACTTCCAAACATTCAGTCTGTGGCTTGATAGCCCCAGGAGCATCCTCTGTTATTGCTGCAGCCCTATGCTTTTCTCCCACCAAGCTCTGCCTGAACACCATCCTGCGCGGGCAGGTTTGGAAATCATAGCTGTTGACTCAGACTGTTCAGGGCCATTCCCACTTCACTATGGTGGAGTCTATTCTGGTACATTCCTGGAATTCTTTGTTCCCTCAACCCAGTGTAACAGATCCTTCTCACTGACCTCCCAGGCTGTCTTGGGCTGGAAATCTGCCACACTCCAACTCATTTAAGTATGCATGACCCATATGGCCATATATGTATATGGATTTTACATTTAGGTGTATGCATGTATTCATGTAGTTATCCATCCACAAATATTTATTATGTGCTTACTTTATGCTAGGCATTGTACTAAGTGCTATAGATACACAGAAAGACAAAGTACAGTCCTACTCTCAAACAGCCCACAGGCTAAAAGAAATAGAAAACATGCAAATGTTACTGTCAAAAGATTGTAAAAATAGGATAAATTAGAACTATGACAGAGAAGACTCTAGAATAAAGGAACATCAGGAAAGGTATCCTGTAAAAGGTAGAATTTTATCCGGAATTGGAAGAAAGTCAGAGAAACTGGAAGAGAACAATGAGCAAGATAATTCCAGGCATGGGAAACAACCATTCAAATATATTATTTAAGGGACAGCAAAACTGCCAGAGTCAATGGATTAAAGAGTAGATAGGAGGCAGGCAAGGAAGGAACAAGGGTGGTGGATAAGGTTATAAATAGCTTTGAACAAGAAAGAGGGGATTTTATATTTGGCTTTGGATGTGATAGGGAAATATTGGATTTAACTAAGTGACATGGTCAGACTTATTCTTTGTGGGAAGAACAACCAGCGAGCTATGGCGATGGTTCATACTTGAGAAGATGAGGACCTGAACAGCATTTTAAATATTTTATTTGTACACATATTCCACAGCAATTTGAAGAAATGAACATATCACAAGTTTTAAAGCAGTAAATTTAAATTCTAGTTGTTGTTGTTGTTATAAGTTATGAAGCATGTTCACTGAAATATAGAATGATTTAGTCTCTGCAGAGAGAGCGAGAGACAGAGAGACAGAGACAGAGATGGAGACAGAGACAGAGAGAGACAGAGAAAGAGAAATTCACATGACTACAGAGAAACTTGAAATAAGTCAATATTGAACATTTTAGAATATATTTGGGCATAGTATGAAAACAGATTCTCTCCTCCCATCTAATATCCAGTAAATATTTATTAAGCACCTATCATGTGTCAGGCACTGTGCTAAGCACTGGAGGTACAACGGATAAAGGGAAATACAGTCCTTACCCTAAAGTATCTTACAAACTGCACCAAAGAAGGCAGGAGAGGAGGATAGATGAGATGTTTCCCAGCTTAGGTGCATCCTCATACATGGAGAGTTAAAATAAGTAGAATGGCAGATACAAAGTGAAATGAGCCAAAAACCTCTAGTTTCTACCTGTAACAAGAATAGGAAGGAAATGGGAGGAGTTTGGCACTGCACCCTCCAGTCATCCAATCAGAGCAGTGGACTAAGTCAAGGCCTGAGTTGGTAGGATGGTGCTGAACTTAGAGATTATGAATTTAACTTGGGCAGAGATGAGAGCAGACAAAGCAGAGGATATAGGGTCATGCAGGGTCCCACAGTGTTATTCAGGATATAAAGAATACATGATCCATTTCATTTCTTTTTATGAGTTCTAGTATTTCAAGAAATCTAGGATATTATTGTGTGTGTTCATCCTTCATTCCTGAAGAAGACCAAGTCATCAGAGAAATGATGACGTGACTTGCACTTGACTTTGGGCACAGGTAGTTCTGACCTCCAGGCTTCCTCAATATTTCATTTTACACTCTAACATGTCTTTGATACTGATCAACAGGTCTGTGTGAATTTATACAAATATCCATGTAAGTTTCCATTGTCATGATGATTCATTACAACCATCATTAGATATGAATTTGAAACTCAGTACAGATATTTCCTCTTTCATGGTCTCATGCAAGCCATTTTTCCTAGTGTGTGTGTGTGTCTGTGTGTGTGTGTGTGTGCGCGCGCGTGCGCGTGTGTGTGTTCATCCTTCGTTGCCCAAGAAGACCTAGTATAAACACACAAGCAAAAACAAACCATTGATGTGGTTGCTGACTCAAACCATAAAAGTGCCTTTTGTTAGCCAAAGGGCTTGGATGTTTGTTTGTTCATCTGTTTGTTTGTTTTTCCCCATGAACATCTCCGATGATGATAGGTTATCATCACCAGAACACATATGCTGAGCTCAAAGAACTATGACAGTTGCTAAGATAAGAAGAACCTAATGTTGCTACAGAACTTTAAAAAAATGAAGTTTTATAAAGCACATTCATCGTATCAGTCCACAAGATAGGGAGGGCATCTATTAGCAACCACATTTTAGCAAAAAAGAAACTGAGACTCAAAGAGTAATGCCTGACATGATAATAACTGTCTCTAATTTAGTGCTTTAAACACTGCAAAGAAATTTCCATCTGTTATTTGGTTTAGCCCTTGCAATGAAAACTATGAGCTCAGTATCATAGGTATTTTTATATTTTTATCTCCAACATAGATGAGAAAACAGAGGCTTGGAGAGGTTGTGCTTTGTCCACATCCGTTCAACTAGAACATGTCAGCAGGACAGTTTGCTATCAGGTTTACCTGACCTCATCTAAAGAAAGCTATGTGTTTCTACTTTACTGCTTGCTACAGATCCCAAAGTTCATTAGTGAAGAGTTAGGCATGAAATGATGGTCTCTGTACCCCAAGAACTTGACCTTTCTTAATTGAGAATCCTAATGGCACCTTGCTTTGAGTAATTAGTGCTCTTCCTATCCAACAAATGAAGACAGTAGTCCAACTTTCCAGGCCTTGTTAAAAGTATTTCATTGCAGGGACACAGTTTAATTTAAACATATGTTCAAAAATTTCTGCCATATTAACTACAAGATTTTTTAAGAGAGTTTTGAAAATGGCTATTTAAGTCTAAAATTAGAATTCATTTCATTGCTAACATTTAAGGTGCTAAAAACACCAGAAATGATGTCAGCAAGAAGAGAATGCTTATAAATGCATTAAGAATTAGTCTCAGACGGGCTTTATAAAGGCTCCAAAATTCCTATGCAGTCTAAAAATGTCTTATATTCCATTAGATCAAATGAATGATTTTTGCAGTGAGAAATGAGAAGACAGGTTCAAAGTCTCCTTTCTGTCACACTGTAACCCCATCAGAAGCACCATCACAGCTTTAGAGACCTTTTAAACACTGACACTAAAACTATTTCAGTAAAGCTCTTTTGAGGACACAACTGTATAGCTGCTCCTTCTCATTGGCAATACCAAGATCCCAGAAAAGGGATTGGAGCACCATGGTTTAGTGGACATAGGACTTAGTTTACAATATTTATAATAAAATTCCTGGCTCTGAAATCAGATGATCTGGGATGAAATTCCATCTCTACCCTTTATTCCCTGTATGAACTTGGGCAAGTCACTTTATTTTGGGGGATCTCAGTTTCCTTGTTTGAAAAATAATAGGGCTGGATTAAATGATGTGAGCTTCCATTCCTCTTTCATCATGTTGTCATGACCTTGGTGAGTCTGAAAAGCTTAGAGTAGGAGTGGGGATCCTGAGACCTCAAGGCCACATGTGACCCTCTAGGTCCCCAAGTTCAGCCCTTTGACTGAATCAAACTTCACAGAACAAATTCCCTTCATTAAAAGAAAAGATTTATTCTGTAAAACTTGAACTTAGTCAAAGGCCTCACCCAAGGAGCTAGAAGACCACATATGGCCTTGAGGCCACAGGTTCCCCATCCATGGATTAGAGCATCCCTAAGAGTTTCCCATTTAGAGATATGAGAGCTGGGGTACAACCAGTCTTAGTGATTTGTTCACCTTTGAAGTTAGTTGAAAAAACAGGAACAAGACATTGCTTAATTCATGGTAAATGTCAAGAGTTTGCTTTTTCTCTGAAAATACCTCTTTATTCAATTAATGGAAGTTAGTACAAATTTCTCCTGTAGTACTTCTCCCCCAAATAATTACCTGTAATGGAATTATGTGATCAAAATCTATCTGATCCTTTCACTCCACGAAATTATAGTATAAACCTCCCACACTATCATTCACCACTAAACTTCAAGGGAAAACAATCTACATTCTAAATCTCCATTTCCTCACTACCCATTTTCTCTTGAAATGGTTGCAATTAGAATTTCATTCTAACCACTGTGCTTGAAGTTGTGTCAACAATGAGATCCTAATTTTCAAATTCACTTGCCTTTTTCAGTCCTGATCATCCTTGTCCTCTTTTCATTTTGTTTTCAGTTTTTGCTACACATTCCTATGTCTTCTGTCTCTTGAATTTAAGGATACCATTTCTTAACAGTTCTCAAATCTTCTTACTTGTTCCTTCTCTCATTCTATGGTTCCTTTTTTTTCTTTCAAAACCCTTTAAAATGAATGTCCCTCCATCAAGATTCTATGCTACAATAGGACCTCTTCTTTTTGCTTGGTTCTTTGGGTTTTTTTGGTTTGTTTTGTTTTGTTTTTAATTTCTCCTCCACAACATCATTTGCTCCCAGGTTTTAAAACTTTTTCTAGGAAGATTGGGACCTCTAGTCCCAACCTGTCCTAAGATCTACAAGATTACTGTAGCCATCTACCAAAAATGTCTTGTTAAATAATCCCCCGGATACTCAAACTCAGAATCTTCAAAATCAAGTTAATTAGATTTCCCTTTAAGCCTTTTCCTCTTTTGACAATTAGGCCACTTCCGATCAAAGCTGTGTGGTTACTTTGGCATTTTCCTGATATTACTTCTCAATGGATTCCACCTCTATAGCATCTTTAACATTTATCTGTTTATCCTTTCACTCTACTGTTCTAATATAGATTTTCACTAGTACCCAAATGAACTATTGACACATCATCCTTAAAGTTTTACAACCTCCACTCTCAACCCTATCTAATATCACTGCCACACCAGTCTTTCTTAATGATCATTTTGGACATATCACTCCTCTGCTCAAAAATCTTCAGTAATTCCCCATTGACTCCTGGGTAAACTTTATACTCTTCTGCCTGACTTTCAAAG
Organism: Potorous gilbertii; assembly: GCA_028658325.1. Classification (NCBI taxonomy): domain Eukaryota; kingdom Metazoa; phylum Chordata; class Mammalia; order Diprotodontia; family Potoroidae; genus Potorous; species Potorous gilbertii. The sequence continues at coordinate 142,303,257 of CM053769.1, read as the reverse complement.
TCCACCATAACTGGAACAGACTTCTCTTTTTATTTTCATTGCTTATAACTGCCACTACATTTCCTGAATCACACTATCTATCCAAAGTATACCCAACCCTTTCCCAGTTTTTGTTCTTTTGTTCAGACTATTCACTATTCCTGAATGTCTGTTTACCCTTTTTATGTTAAGGGATGATAGACTGATACATCTCTGGGGAGAGGAGGAGGGTTAAATTTTTAGTTTAACTCAATTCCGTAATAGTTTAGTCCCATCAAGTTCCAAGTCCTAAGTCCCCTAAGCTGGGCTTGTGTTCCAGAACCCTAGGATCACAGTGCTAACCCGCTGGGGCAGCAGCAATATTCTGCTTGGGAGTCTGACTCCATAGTTAACCATGACTTAAGTTACTGGGTCCAGGAACTTTGCACCTGTGCTTAGAACTGAAAAAAGGAAGGAAGGAAGGAAGGAAGGGAGGGAGGGAGGGAGGAAGAATTTGGTAGTACTCCACTGATTTTCCCAAATAGTCTATATATATAGTATTGGAATTAACTGTTATTTAAATATTTGATAGAATTCACCTGTAAATCTATCTGACCCAGGAGATTTTTTCCTAAGGACTTATTCAATTGTTTTTCTGAGATAGGGTTATTTAAGTATTCAACTTTCACTTTTGATAATCTGGGCAATTTATATTTTTTAAATATTCATCCATCTCACTTATATTGTCAAATTTGTAGGCATACAGTTGTGAAAGTAATTTCTAATTATTGTGTTAATTTCCTCCTCATTGGAGGTGAGTTCACCCTTTCCATTTTTGATATTGGTAATTTGGTTTCCTTTTTTTAAATCAAATTGACCAAAGGTATATCAATTTTACTTTTTTTATATAACCAACTCTTAGTTTTATTTATTAGTTCAATACTTTTCTTAATTTCAATTTTATTAATCTCTCTTTTGATTTTCAGTATTTCTAATTTGATAATTTTTTGGGAATTTTCAATTTGTTTATTTTCAAGCATTTTCAGCTACATGCCCAATTCATTGGTCTCCTTTTTCTCTCTTTTATTCGTGTAGGCATCCAATGATATAAAACTTCCCTAATAACTACTTTTGCAGCATTCCATAAGTGTTGGTAGGCTTTCTCATCATTATCATTCTCTTGAATGAAGAGGCCTGGAAGGACTTAAATGAATTGATACTGAATGAAAGGAGCAGAACCAGGAGAACACTGTACACATTAACAACCACAGTGTGTGAGGAATTTCTCTAGTAGACTTAGTCCTTCACAGCAATGCCAGGACCTAAAACATTCCCAATGGACTCTTAAGGCAAAATGCCTTCCACTTTCAGAGAAAGATCTATGGAACTGGATCATTGAATAAGGCAAAATATTTTCTCTTGAGTTATGCCTTGTTTTGTTTTGTTTTTCTCATGAATTCTCCCACTCATTTTAATTTTTCTATACAACATGATCAATGTGAAAATGTGTTTAATAAGAAGGTAGGTGTAGAACCCATATAAGATTGCACACTCTATTGGAGAGGGAGGGGGAAAGGAGGGAGAGAAAATATAAGACTTAGGGAAGTGATGACAGAAAACTGAGAACAAATAAATTAATAATAAATAAATTTTAAAAATAAAAAGAAAGGAAGGAAGAAAGAAGGAAGGAAGAAGGAAGGAAGGAAAAAAAGGAAGAAGGAGCCCCTCACACAGCTCAATACACAGATACCAGGGGAATAGATGGACAAGACCTTCACTCCCCTGTATAAAACAAAAAGGGGAATGGACTTTCCCCAACCTGGTAGTTTGAATTTATAGCTTTTTTTTTCTAGCCAAAGAGATAATGGAAAGAGACTATTCTTACCTGCTTTACAAGGGAGCAAAGGATGTCTTCTTACAGAAACAGACATTTGTTATCTCCCACATAGATGCTTCCATTTTTGATATTCTGTGCATGCACAAAGTTCAGTTACACCTAAATACATGTTTTTGTATATATGCGGATATACACACTTTTCTATCTATATATGTCTGCATATGCATATGTGCATATACAGGTACATAAAATGTGTGTACAAAGATTTTGTCTTTCCTAGCACTCCATTTTCTCCAGAACCTAGAAATAAGCCTTACTATGACACATATATTATTGATTGACTTGAGATCAGGAACTTTTTCCCTTTTGTCTTTGTATTTCCATTTTTATTATTGTACAATATTAGCACAGCACTTGCTTCATCATCATTACTCAATAAATATTTGATTATTTTACTCAAAGATACATGGTGAGCATGAATAGGCTTTAGCGTATTACAAATAAAGAATTTTGCTTGTAATAGAGGGATATCAAGGAGAACTGATGGATTACTTTGTGTTCCACTGATATGCATGTCATATTAAGCTATGTCAAGGCAAGAATATTGAGAGAGAGCCATGAGAAAACAAGGCACAGGAAAGGCTTACGGGTTGTGATCTGTATGGTGAAGGACTACTGTTGAAATGAACCACTAAAGTACATAATAAATATATGAATGAATGTTAGCTCTGGAGAGGATCCCAGATCATCAATAGTTAGAATGTGAAGACACTATGAAGTTCATCACAACCACTAACAGTCAGTCACTTATCCAAGATCACCAGAAATTTGAGTGTGAAACATAAGAAAAATAAGACATTGTTACCCACTTATTCTTCTACTTTACATTTCTAAAATTCCAAGTGATTTACCAAAAATACATGTTGTAATGGATAGGACACTGAACTTGGGGTCAGATCATCTGGGTTCCAATCTTTTTTCTCCTGCCTAAAAATTGTATGACTGAGAAAGTTACTTAACTGCTCTGATCTTCTCTTTGCTCCTCTGAAAAATGAGATAATGACCATTGCATTGTCTACCTCAGAGAGTTATTGTCACAACTGAGTAATTTAATACAATAATAACTTGGTACATAAGTCTCTGTGCTAGGTTGAGTAAGTTATTGTTCTTATTAATTATTTTCCTGGCTTATTTTCAAAAGAGCTGATGTCCTCTTGGTGTTTCATGTAGAATATAAGCATGTTTCTACTGGGGTCATCTGAGGTAACTTTCATGAACATTAAATCATCTTTTTAATCCTATGTTTCCAAGAAAATTATAATCTGAATCATAAAAGACACAATTCATGGGAATTTGTCATCTCTCTGCCTCTTCACTCTTGCTTTAGTTATTTGGTACTTTTTCTAATAGTCTAACAGCTACAGCATGTGGAATTATAGCCCCTGAGGATTCTGGTCTGATCTTGTTTGTCCCTGCAATGGTGTTGCTAATCTCCTGCTCTTAGGCAACCTTACAGGGCTATTCCATCAAGTCTCTCAATTAACTTTGTTCTACCGTTCACCTCCAGACTCACCAAGCCACTTACATACTCTATCACTCACCCACAGTCAGGAAGCTAAAAATATCCTTCAGCTCGAGTGTCTTGGTTCAAAGAAGAAAAGAAAAGAGCAGAGAAGAAAGACATGGTAAGATCTCTGACTTCCATCAGTACTGTGGCAAAGGGCCCCTTTAATGATAATGTGGTCTCTCATTAGAATCATCTTTCTGCATCACCTAAGCCCTGGATGTCAGTTTGCAAACGGGGACGTGTAACACCTCTTGTGTTAATCTCTCCCTCTCTTGTACCTGGTGGGCCCTTAGAGTGTTATATCGCTCTCCCCCATCTTTGAGGCATGAATTCAATTCATCAGAGGAAATACTTTTTGAGCAAATAACATTATTACAGAGCCCCTGTGAAACGTGCATTTTCAAGAATCTATCATGGACTTTCTGCTAAAAATCCTTTCAAATCTGGACTACTGTGTCTGGGCTGTATTTTTTTTAATGCCCAAATAAATATCGATTATGACCTCTGATATTCACAGGTAAATCAATCAATCAATGAAATAGTTATAATTTATGAAGCACCTACTTTGTGTCAGACACTCTGCTCGTTGCTGGGAATATAAATAAGAACAAGGAATAATCCCTTTCCTCAAGGAATTTATATTCTAAGGAGGGGGAGAAAGCCTGCATATATTTAAATATAAATTGAATAAATGCAAATATAAACAACGTAGTGATATGTAGAATCATCTGGGAGACAGGATATTAGAAGGCAAAGGGATGAGGAAAGGCTTCATGAAATAGTGCCTAAACTGCTACTTCTTAAGAAAAGGAACTGTATGGAGCAAATATAAGGACAGGATGTATTTCAGGCATGAGGGAAGGAGAGTGCAAAGGCATGAAAATAGGAGTTGAAATGTTCCATATAAGGAACAGAAAGAATTCCATTTTAGGTGGATCACAGGCAGTGGGAAGGTAAGAACTGTCCAATGAGACTAGAAATATAGTTGGAGCTCATTTGCGAAGGGCTTTAAAAGACAGAGGAGTTTATATTTTATTTTAGTCACAATAGGAAACCATTAGATTGAGGAGAGTCCATGTTAAGATCTATTCTTAGGGAAAACTACTTTGGCAACAGCATATATGATATACTGGAGTAGTGAGAGATTCCAGGCAGGGAGATGAATTAGGAAACTGTTGGAATAATCTTAGTCAGAGGTGAGAAATCTGATGTTTTAGTGAATGTGGAGTTTAAAAACTCAATGGGAGTCAACTATGTGGCATGGACATGAGAAAAGCAAATGTGATCTCTTTTTTTTATCAATGAAGTTGGGCATTTGATGTCATGAGTCAATATGACTCTCTTAGTGATGAACAGATGGATATCAGCAGCTGTTCTGAAGCTTTATAAAGAATTTTCTGGGAAACCAAGAGGTTTAAGTGATTTCTCTAGAGTCACACAGGCAATATGTGTCAGAGATGGGATTTAAAGCCATATCATCCTGATGCCAAATATGGCCCTGTTACACACTCAGTCACCCTGCTCCTCATGAAAGAATGTTCAGATACAGATCAGTTACAGTGGAGAGAGTCCAGGCTCTCCTGTTAGAGGAGTTACAGGACATGGACAAGTGCTCTCTAAATCCATTAAAACGTTTGTGATCTTGAGCTAGTTACTGAATTTCTCTGCACCTTATCTTTCTCAACTATGAAATAAGGAACTAAATGATCTCTAAGGTTTTTTCCAGTTCTAAGAGTATATTACTATGATTTTGGTCTGATGAACAAAACTCTCTACATGGAGTTCAGAATAATAGCTGACAGTCACATAGCATATTACTTTTTACAAGGACACTGACAGATTTGGTTTGGAAAGGGCTGACTTTTATTTTTGAGTCTAGAGATAATCTCATGTTGTCTATTCTGACTACCATGGCTGATAAGCCATCACCATTATATTTCTCATGAATAATTCAGCAGTAGATTAAATATTTTTGATTAAAGTCATTTAATAAGAAGAAATAGTAAGATGAGTTGGTGCAAAACATTCATCCTCCAAAAGTATGAAACACATTTTCTCATAAATACTCTACTCAATGTTCATGGGAAGAGTGGGATCAATCTTAGAGTGCCATAATGACATCAAATGCATGTGTCACAAATTCTGACTGCTATATCATGGTGCTGCAAGGGTTACAAAACCATTTTCTTTTGAAGGAGTCCTCATGCCAATCCCTTTAGGCAAAGTGTTTGTACTAGGTGACCAGAAAGCAGAATTGCATGAGTCTATTTGTTTTTCTTGAATCCATTGTCCTCACTCTTTACTCTTATAGAGAATTATGCTACTTGAAGCTTTTCCCAAGTAGTGTAGTAGATGGAGACTAAAACCCAGACCCAGGAAGCTCGAGTTCAAAACTGACCGCAAATATTTCACTGTTTCACCCTGAGAAAGTCACTTAACCTCTTAAGTCACTTATGACTCAGTTTCCTCAATGGAAAAATGGAGCCAAGAAGAGTACTTTCTTCCCAGAATTGCTGTGGCAATCAAATGAAATAATATTTGTAAAGTGCTTAGCACACTTCCTGACACATAGTTATCTCCTTCCTTTGGGAAGTTGGGAGAACACTCTAATGGATCCATGTCTAGACTCATGAGCATGTCTATTTCTAGCTGATTACATTAGCTTTGTTGAATAGAGAAGGTTCTTCCTCAATACATAGATTATGTCATTTAACTTTCACAATAACTGTGAGATGCACAATATAAGGAATCTTACCCCTACATCAAAAATGAGAACATGGGGACACCAGAAGGTTAAGAATTTTAACTATGGTCACAATCAGAGAGGTAACATAGTGTAATGGATAGAGACCTTGTTAACGATTTATTTAAATGAACAGTGAGAAACAAAATGTATATTTTTAGTCACTCTCCCATTCTCCATAAGGAGCCTTTGTTTACCTATTCATTCCCATTTATTTTTGTCTATATTGTGGTAGTCAGCATGTACTTCTTTCTTCTGGTTATTCCTCTCATTTGCTTTTCTTTATTTTATTGCAACATATTGGTATAGTCTTCATACTTCTTTCACAAGAATATTAATATTTCACAATGTGTTAAGCCATCCCCTTTTTGTTGCTTAATGTGCCTTCTGAAGAGCTTTGCATAATAGTTTCCCGTGTTTGTACCTTACTTTAAACATCAAACAAATTGACCAAGGTGCTTTCCTTACTTAATTTTTGCACCTTTCCCATCACATAGAATGATTTGAGCACTGCATACTCTTAATAAATCTGAGTTTCATAAATAATTTATTTAATTAATTAACTCTATATGGAGAGGAGGAATAGAAAGATGATAGAGAAATAGTTTGGGATCAAATAGTTGGAGGGCTTTGAAGTAACCAATCCCTCACTGAGCATCTACTTGGAAGATTTCCAATGATGGGTAATCTACTCTGGCCTGAGGCAAACCATTTTGCTTTTAGTGGCCTCTAAGTGTTACTAAGGTTTTATTTTTGTTGTTGTTGTTTAGTTTTATATTTAGAACTTTGTTTATTAGACAATAAGAAGTTACAGGGGGTTTTGCATTATCTTTCTTTTTTTTTATTTTTAATAATCCTGGGTTCTCATCCTCAGCAAACCAGGAAGAGTAAGGTTTTCTGGCTAAACACCATCATCGACATGCAGACCATGTGTTCCCATAACCCAAAATATGCAATGGATCAGTTGGACAGATTGATGCCTCACACAAGTCTAGAAAGAAAAGAATCTGAAAAGGTTTCCTCCTGCTATTCTGAGCATTCCTAAAGGAGTCATACTAGGAGCTGTGAGGTAGCCAATTTTCAAAGTTGGAAAAGGCTTGTAAAAGGGAAAAAAATAAACCCTTACAAGCAGGATAGCTTTGTGTTCCAAGGGACCTTGAGCAGACTCTGTTAAAATTAAGCCTTTAGAAGTATTATTACACTGTTTGATGGTTTGACAGAATTATATGCTAAGAAATAGACACACAATAGAATTTTTTTTTAAATTGATGTACATTTTCAGTGTTGGAAGGAAATTGACAAGCTACATCACATCCAGAGGTGATCAGTAGAGTGGGAGACTTGAGACTTTGCTCATATATTTAGTTGTTATGAGAGTGAGGCAACTGGGGTTTTTCCCAGGAGTGAATAATTTAGAGGGTGCCAACACCATGTTTCCAAGAGCATTTTCTTACTTTATAGAGTACCATCTTAATCTTTCCAAGGTCATTCCTTTGACTTTCTGGCCTCTGTGTCTCTAGCAAGTAAGCATTGGCAGTCTCATCCAAGGGTTAACTTTCCCCTGCTTCAATATTTGAGAAAGCACATGATGTCATAAAGCAATTACTCACAAAATAACTGCTCCCCAGGGGAGCATGCTCCTCCTCTTCCTAAGTGAAAAGATCTATACATCTGAGGGAGATGTTACAGTTTTAATCACTTTGGGGAAAAAACAAAAACAAAAACTGCTATTTAAAAGAGAGATGGACATGCTCTGCCATTACCAGGCTTTGAATTCTCATTGAGCATGAACTAAGGTAGAACTGGGAACATGAGGGAGAAGGTACTGAGGCAAGTTTAAGCTCCATACAACACACACACACCCATACCCACACACACACACACACACACACACACACACACACACACACACACACATTCTAGTGATTGAAAATATTCCAAAGTGAAATGGACTGCCTTGAGAAGTAGAAGGCTACCACTCATCAAAGGCCTTTAAATAGTGACTGGATGAGGACTGGTAAAATATATTGGAAAGGAGATCTCTGTTTAAGAATGAGTTGGGTGAGATGGCCTTGGAATGAGGAAGGTCAAATTCAAATCCTGCCTCAGGCAATTTACTACTTATGTGACTCTGGGTAAGTCATTTAACCTCTTTGAACCTCAGTTTCCTCATCTATAAAATAGAGATAAAAACAAAACCTAACTTACATAGTTGTGAGGATTCAGAGAAATAATTTATGTAAAACATTTCACAAACCTACAAATGCTATATAAATCTTAGCTTTTTATTTACTATTGTTATACCTTCTAACTTTTAAATCATCTTCATCCTCTCTCTCTCTCTCCACACACATACACACACACACACACACACACACACACACACAGAACAAAAAAGCAAAAATATTTTAAACATTGTCCTGTCCATACCCAAGTAACATATCCTGCATCTCTTTCCCTCCTTGACTTGCTCACTCCAACCAAAAATATACTGGCAGTGATCAATCAGTTAATAAGCAGTTATTAAGTATCCACTATATACTAGACAATGTGCCAAGCATTGGAAATATAAGGAAATGTAAAAGGCAGTGCCTGTTCACAATCAAATCAAGTCCTGGTGTAAAAAGTTCAAATGAGGGGATGAAGCCAATATGGTGAAGTAACAGCACTGACTTTCTAGAGCACTCTCACCAAGCCCAGCCAAATACCTGTAAAAAATGGCTCTAAACAAATTCTGGAGCTGCAGAACCCATAGAATTATGCAGGGAAGCTAATCTCTACCCCAGGACAACCTGGAAAGTTTCTGCGAAGAGTTTATCGCACCACTCTGGGAGCAGAGGTCAGTCTAGTGTGGGCCGAGAGTGCACAGAGGGGACCTGAGCAGGCCTTAGGGAGACTGAGTCTCTCACACCTGTGGTGGTTTGCAGACTTCATGATCCCAAAATGCTAAGGATAAATTGGAATTTAAGTGGGAAAAGCCCGTGGGCCCAATGAACAAGAGTGGAGTGGTCTGGTCCCAGGCCTAAGGCAACTGAGGGAGGAGAAGGTTGAAGAATCCTAGGTAGTTACTGCTGCAGCTTGGGCAGCTGAAGTTGCTGTTTCAGACACTCTAGGGCCACAGATTGTGGGGTGATTGAGAGGCTGACAGTACACCCCCAGTCCCATTGGAAGCAGAGAACTATCTTGACAAAGAGCTGAAAGGTCAAGTAAATGGCTGTGGAAAAGGGCAAAAACTGGAAAAAAATCAGACTATAGAATCTTACGTTGGTGAAAAGGACATGAAAACAGAAGAAAGCAAAGTCAAAGCTCCACCATCCAAAGCCTCCAAGAAAAACATGAATTGGTCTCCGTCCATGGAAGGGCTCAAAAAGGATTTTGAAAATCAAGTAAGAGAAGTAGAGCAAAATCTAGGAAGAGAAATGATAGTTATGCAAGAAAATCATGAAAAACAAGTCAACTGCTTGCTAAAGGAGATCCCATAAAACACTGAAGAAAATAACTGTAAAAAATAGACTAACCCAAATGGCAAAAGAGATCCATAAAGTCAATGAGGAAAAGAATGCCCTAAAAAGCAGAACTGGCTAGATGGAAAAGGAAATCCAAAAGTTCACTGAAGAAAATAATTACTTAAAGATTAGAAGGGAGCAGATGGAAGCTAATGACTTTATGAAAAATCAAGAAATTATACAACAAAACCAAAGAAATGAAAAAATAGCAGACAGTGTAAAATATCTCATTGGAAAAACCACTGACCTAGAAAATAGATCCAGAAGAGACAATTTTGAAATTATGGGACTAACTGAAAGCCATGATCAAAAAAAAAAAGCCTAGGCATCATGTTTCATGAAATTATCAAGGAAAACTGCCGTGATATTCTAGAACAAGAAGGTAAAATCAATATTGAAAGAATCCATTTGTTACCTCCTGAAAGAGATCCAAAAAGAATCTCTTTGGAATATTGTAGCCAAATTTCAGAGTTCTTAGGTCAAGGAGGAAATATTGCAAGCATCCAAAAAGAAACAATTGGAGCATTGTGAAAATACAATCAGGATTACACAAGATCGAGCAGCTTCTATATTAGGAATTTCAGGGTTTGGAATATAATATTCCAGAAGTCAAAGGAGCTAGGATTAAAACAAAAAAACACCTACCCAGCAAAACTAAATATAATACTTCAGGGGAAAAATGGTAATGAAATAGAGGACTTTGAAGCATTCTTGATGAAAAGACCAGAGCTGAAAAGAAAATTTGACCTTCAAACACAAGAATGAAGAGAAGCATGAAGATATAAATAGGAAAGAGAAATCATAAGGGACTTACAAAAGTTGAACTGTTTATATTCCTACATGGAAAGATAATATTTGTTATTCTTGAGGCTTTTCTCAGTATTTGGGTATGTATACATACAGACAGACCGAGGGCACAGAGTGAGTTGAATAGGAAGGGATACTATCTGAAAAATAAAATTAAGGGGTGAGAGAGAACTATATTGGGAGGAGAAAGGGAATGGGACAATTTAACTCTTATAAAAGAGGCAAGAAAAATAATTTTCAATGGAGGGAAAAGGTGGGGGAGGTGAGATGAAAAAAGTGAAGCTTAATCTCATCACATTTGGTTTTATGAGGTAATAACATGCACACTCAATTTAGTATGAAAATGTATCCTACACTATAGGAAAGCAGGGGAGAAGGGGATAAGTGGCATGTGGGGGGATGATAGAAGAGAGGGCAAATAAGAGGGAGTAATTAGAAGTAAAAAGTTTTGGGGAAGGACAAGGTCAACAGTGAGAATAGAATAAATAGGGGGGGCAGGATAGAATAGAGGGAAATTTGGTTAGTCTTTCACAACATGACTTTTAAGGAAGTCTTTTGCATAACTGCACATATACAACCTATATTGAATTGCTTACCTTCTCAGTGGGGATGAGTGCGGAGGGTCCTAGGAAGGGAGAGAAGGTGGAACTCAAAGTTTTAAAAACTAATGTTAAAAATTGTTTTTATATGCAACTGGGAAATAAATAAAGGTAATGGAGTATGGAAATCTGCCTTGCCCTACAAGAAAATAGAGGAGATGGGGATAAGGGAAAGGAGAGATGTGATAGAAGGGAAGGCAGATTGGGGGAAGGGGTAATCAGAATGCACAGTGTCTTGGGGTGGGGGAAGGGGAGAGATGGGGAGAAAATTTGAAACTCAAAATCTTGCAGAAATGAATGTTGAAAACTAAAAATAAATAAATACATTTTTTTAAAAAGTTCAAATGAATGTAAGATCCTTGAAGACTTGGACTATTTTGTTTCTGCCTTGCAGTCTTGTACCTAGCACAATTTCTTGAATATGGTAGGCTTTTAATAAATCTTTGTTAAAGTTAATCAAATCATAGGTCAGATCCTATATTGAAAAATAGCATCTTAAATGCCTCAGAAAAATAAAACAAATTTATACATAGTAAAAAGAGTGAGGAACACAATTTGAGTTCTCTTCCAATATATTCGGTCAGTGTCTGAGCAATTAAAAAAACATCAACTAGAATGGCCAATCATTGTGTGATTGTTGATAGAGAACATACTGTGATTTTCAGATGATTTAGAATAGTAATGAAAACAGAGAGCACTTAGCCTAACTTTATTATTTTACACGTAGAAGAATTAAATCTTAGGATGCCAATATGACTCTCTTAATCTCATAAGTGGAGACCAATAGAATTTAATCACACACGTAGTTCCTAGAACTCCATATCCAATGTTTCCACTTCACCATGTGTAGCACTAGAGATAATATCACTTTATCAATCGACAGTCTAGATACATAATAAAACAAGAGGATTGTAAAGAACAGCAGGAGTCAATTGTCCAAACAAGAATTGAAGTTCCTCTAGAACATCCAGAAGAAGTTACTCTCCTGTTTTTCCTTGAATACCTCCAGTAACCAGATAATTCAATTTTTGCATACTACTAATAGTTAAAAATTTTAACTCATATATTAAGGTACAAATCACTTAACTATGTGTTTCATTTGATGGATGACTTCCTGAATGGCTTAGATCAATGGTGTAAAATTCAAATAGAAATGTGGACTGATAAACCATACATAAGAAACCTCATATTGACTTAGAAATAACACATTAACATTATTCATGTTTTATAGTATTTTATTTATTTTGTTAAATCTTTCCCAATTGTTTTTTAATCTGGTTTGAGTCAACTTGTGAGTATTGCAGGCCACATGCTTTGGAGGTGCTTAGTTGAAACAGTACATACAGAGTTGGACTTGGAGTTAGGGAAAGCTGAGTTCAAATCTTATGAGATGGTCATATCACTTAACCATTCTTAATATCAGTTTTTATCTGCAAAATGGAGATAATGATACTACCAATTTCACGAGATTGTTTTGAGGACCAAATAGGCTAATATCCAAAGTGCTACGCAGACATTAAAGAAGTCTATAAATGGTAAATATTGTTATTCCTCCTCTCAAATTCTGTGATTTAGTCCATCAAAATTTGATCCTTTTTGACTTTGCAGAATCTGTGTTGATCCTCTGTCTTCAATGGCCCTGATTCCTTTTTCATATTCACTTCTAAGATATTAGTCTATTGGATAAGATGTTAGAAAATTGTATAAAGAATCATCTCCAAGACAGATTAGAGACCTGCAGTATTTTTCCAACATGGCTCTCAGGATATTCTTGGCGAAAGATTAATAATCTCCACTATTTTTTACAGAAAATGAATTAAAGATTGAAAGAACACTATTAAATACTTACCATATGCAAAATATTCTGCTAAATGCTGAGGGTATAAATGGAAAAATGAGTCAGTCCCCACATCCAAGGAATTTCCATTTTAATTGAGAAAGACAACACCTGTAGAAGAGTTTAGCTGCTGGGCAAATGAGAATGCCTAGGGCTTCTACAGATTCCAATAACAGAACATATTGTAAGACATGGTGGGCCAGAAAATGGAAGTAGCCACATAAATGATTAATCTTTAGACAATAGTGGGAGGATGACTTCCATTGCCTGGAAAGATTGTGGTTGATGACTACTTATTAAGACAGTATGTGTGGCCATAAACAGTATGATTCCAACCTGTATCCCAGCATGTAGAAGTAACAGGACTATTATGTTTAGCAAGGTAGAAGTGAACTATGATTCAAAGTGAAGTAGGTACTCAGGGCTACCTAAGGTGAAGGTGTGGATAAGAGGCTGAAAGGAAAGAAGGGGAGGGAGGGGAAGAAAAGGAGCAACGGCAAAAAAGCCAGGAGGTGGTTGACTTTACAATGAGCTCTTGGGTGGGGACAGATTGGAGAGGAGATATAATCACTTCATTTTGTCTTCTAGACACTAATAGGGAAAATTAAATCAAGGAATACTGAGAATAGTAATAGTTCAGTAAAAATTCCAGGTCCCCAAGAGGGCCAGGGGCAGAGATCACTGAAAGCTAATGTTGCTCTAAAGTATTTTTTTTAAACTTTAAATTATCCTCTAGCCAGGGGTGCATTGGTGAATACTTAACATTCAGCAATGAATGTTTTTTTTAATGTACACGCAATATATTTTTCAGTTTAAATTTCATCATCAACATTTTCACCATCACTTTTTTAAGTTTAGGCAACATACAAAACAATACGCCAATCTTCCATTTGTACTCTTTGCCAAGTTTTTTTATTTATTTATTTTTTTGTGGTGTAAATGCTTACACAGAAAATGTTATAATTATTTCCATTGAGGGAGGTCAAACTGGGCCCAGAAAAATCCTGAATATGACAATAATTTAAATTATTGTTACCTTTCCTCCACTAGGGTGTAATTTTCTCATCATTCAATAGAGTATAAGGTCCTTAAAGGTAGGGTCTGTTTTGTTTATGCTTTAGTGCCTTCTCAGTACCTAAGCACAATCTTTTGAACATATGAAGGGCTTCATAAATCTTTGTTAAATTTAATTAACTTATGATGTTCAGATGATCCTGAAAATTGTACCATATGAGTGCAAATTTTGGCAGGTACTACCAAAATAGAAAAGCTATATTCATGTATGAATTCAAGAATGTATTACACCTATGTTGTCTGAGCATCAGGCTGCTTCAGTATAAAGAGTCACTACTAGACTAGTCACAGGGTAACTGTATTCTTCAGTCGCAGCAATTTATGTAGAACATTTGCTAAGGCAATCATGGGTTGTGATTTCTGTTGTTGCAATGATTTCCCATGTCAATCAAATCATGAATTTTTGAAATATTTGTGGTTATTCTTAGTCTTTTATCCCTAAAGCCCCTCCAAATTTTCAAAGGTCTTAAAAGTCATAAATGAATCTTTTCCCCAGAGAGATTTCTGGAGTTATCCCAGAATTCATTGAACCAGATGTGATCTTCATGTTTGTCCTTGATCAGATATGAAAAACTCACAATAAAGGTGTCCCTCAAGATTTTGGCCTGGACTAGGAAATAAGAAATACAGGTAATGGGGAATAGAAAGTTATCTGGCCCTACAGGACAAAAGAGAAGATGGGGTAAGGAAAGGGAGGGATGATAGAAGAGAGGGCAGATTGGTGATATGGGTAATTAGAATGTCCAGTGTATCAGGGAGGGGGGAGGGGACAAATGGGGAGAAAATTTTGGAACCCAAAATCTTGTGAAAACGAATGTAAAAAGTTAAATAAATTTATTTAAAAAAAATAAAAAAAAATTTTCGCCTGGGCTCTCATCTTTTCTTCTTTTATCCTACTTTACTTGGCAATCTCATCAATTCTGTTGGATTTAATTACCATCTTCGTGCTACTGATTCCCAGGTCTACTTATCCTGTCCTCATGTCTCTGGGGAAAAGGCTTTAACTTCATTATGAGAGATTCCAGTGTTTTAGAATCCTCTTTGGACAGGAATAGTTAGGAAGATTATTTCTCCAGAAGCTATATAGATCATGTAGAAAGATTACTCTGGGTTGTTCCATTTTTACACATTTGAAAGGAGCAGATATTCTCTTAGTAGACCAAGCTCCTAGGCTATTTTACTGCCCTTTTGGAACTAATCTTCTCAAGAGAGTAAAGATTTTCTTTGCTGTAATGTTAACTAAAGTTAAAGATCTTCCCAGCCTATTAATAGGCCTCACCAGAACCCATTTAAGGAATCTTTTGTTAATTTCTATGAGGCATTGAGTCAAAAGGGTCATGGTGCCCTCCTGCTCTGAAAAATATATATATACTCTGAACATAAGGTTTTGCTTTCAGAACTTGAAAGAAGGTTCATGTGCCAGATGAGAGTCTGGGTAGTCATTAAGGAGCTCCCCAACTTGGAAACCCAGATATTAGTGCTTCTCTCTCTGGTAACTATGTAATGGTCAGAGGGTTGGATCTGTCTGTTGATGTGTGATGTCTGTATTGCTTATGGTCAGACAGAAGCCTTGTCCTTTGGTCTTTGTTTCTCTACTTGTATTTTCTCTGTAGGTGAATGTAATTAAAGTAGATTGCTGACTCTTCAAAAGTTGCTTTCCTTTTAGAAAAGCAGAACTAAGAAACTGTACAGCCAGCCCTCCTGAACAGGCGGGGTTCCTTACTGATACAAGGGGCTAGGGAATGAGCTTGATGTTATGGTCCTCTTCAAGGATGAAGGACAAACACAACCTGTGAGTGAGTAGCAGCTCCTCTCCTCTCCTCAGCCAAAAGCTACCTTTTTTCCTTTGGGTATACTGCCTAGATTTCTTGCTCAAAGACCAAGCCTTAAACCCAATTCACTCTAGAGCTCATAGAGCAGACAAGAGGTCCCTGCCCACCTAGCACAGAGTGAATGTAAATTAAAAAGTAGTAATTGTTTCTCTTTTACCCAGGAACCCTCCTAGTCTTCCCCTCCCTTTGTTTTGTTTTGTTTCGTTTGATTAGAGGGGCCATCTTTTGAGTAACTACTTAAAGAAGCCTATTCATTCAATGGGTGTATCTCACTCAAAGTGAGAATGTGATAAGACCGTAGCTTAAAAGGGCCAGGGTCTCAAGTTGTGTCCTAGGCCATCTCCAGTTATCCTGATGCATATCAGGCCACTGAACCCAGATGGCTCAGGAGAAGAAAGTGAGGTTGGTGACCTTGTGCGACCCTCCCTCATTAAAATCAAATTCAACAGTAAGTCATGTCATTTTCTTGATGTCATGTTCCTCTTCAGGAACAAAGGACAAATACAACGATAACAGCAACAATTGCCAAGATATTCCATCTCTCAGCTCCTGGCATTCTGATTGACCCCTGTGCGCCGAATGTGCATCCTTCTCTTCTCTTATCATTAATATCTCTAGCTTCCTTTCAGGTCCCAACTAAAATCCTATCTCCTACAGGAAGCCTTTCCTAACTCCTTTTATTTTCATTGCATTCCTCTTTGTTAATTATTCTCTATTTATCATATATAAGTTGCTTTATGCATTCATCTCTCTCTCTCTCTCTCTCTCTCTCTCTCTCTCTCTCTCTCTCTCAGTGTTCTGAAGGAAGCTTGAGTGGATAGTGTTGAGCATACAATCAGGAAAAACTAATCTCAAATCTGTCCTCAGATCCTCTCCAGTCATGTGATAGTAGGCAAGTGACTTAACCTCAGACTACCTCAGTCTCCTAAAATGTAAAATGGAGTTCATCATAGCACCTACTTCATAAAGTTGGTATGATGATCAAATAAGATACTATTTGTTAAAAAAACAAAAAACCACTTAGAATAATTACTGGAACATGGTAAGTGTCATACTCATGTGTATTCCCTT
The DNA here is from genome assembly GCA_028658325.1 of Potorous gilbertii. Taxonomy (NCBI): domain Eukaryota; kingdom Metazoa; phylum Chordata; class Mammalia; order Diprotodontia; family Potoroidae; genus Potorous; species Potorous gilbertii. The sequence goes on along the minus strand of CM053769.1, from coordinate 142,286,426 downwards.
CTGCCTAATGTGTTTGTGTACATTACATACACACACACATACACCAATATTTACATATAAATGTGCATATGCATGAATATGTATACACAAATGTGTGTGTATATATATATACATATATATATATGTGCGTGTCTATGTGTACACATAATCTAAATATATAAAGACAAAATATACTTCATGATACCTTCTATTCATTGTTTCTGCTTCACCCTCTGTGGCCAAACAAAATAAACAATCCATTTTTCATATAGAATCCTCTCAAAGACTCCAATCTTCTTTTATATAAGCTAAATAGTCCTAATTGCTTCAAGTAAAATTCTTATGTTATTCCAGTGCCTTCAACACTATGTATAATCTCAACTAGTCACATGCTAACTTTTCCAAAATGTGGTGTTACCAATGCCATGAGGGTGTAGTGAAAACAAAACAAAACATAATTTTAAATTATAAGTTCCATAAATGTGAATATTATTATTTTTACTATTATTGATATTTTCATCTATTTTATTGGTAATAATTGATTTAGAATCCAACCAATGGTTGTCAATTCATTTTATAATGTCCGTTTTTTAAGATAACAATATGATGTGAACTCCTTAGCCAACTGTTGATACTACAGGTCAGAATTACTCATATTACATAATTCTATATCGAAATATCTTATAAACATTGTACATACTAAAAGTCATAAAGCTGGCTTTATTCAGTCATAAACACTAACATGAAAACTCATCGACCACTTCTACTGTATGATCTCACTGGAGGCACAGGGGAAGGAGGAGGAGGTTTTGCAAATAAGTACACTTATTGAACTATAACATCACAAGGATAATAGAGATGGAGGAGAAACATAGATTTCAATATTTATTTTTGCTATAGACCTTTCAATAAACAACTGATTTAATTTAATTCAAGATTTTAAAGCAATTTCCAGAATGTAAATAGAAAAAAAACCCAAACAATTAGTTCCATCCAAGAGCTGAATAGTATGTCTTTGGAAGTGGTTAGTTCCCCTATAATTAATATACCAAAGAATAGATAACCAGTTGTTGAGTTTGCTTTAGTGAGTATTAATTTTCATTCATGAGTTGAACTACTTGGTTACTTAAGTGCCTTTCAACTCACAAAAATTATGTAACTTCATAGAATGCCTAGAGTTACACTAGACTTACCCTTGGATTTACTCTAAGAGAGATTAAGTGGCAGAAATGGCTCATCATAAGTTACGTACCACAGATAGTCATAAAATTCTAGTACTAGAAATGCAATAGAGTTGAGGTAAAGCATCATCTGATATCAAAATAGAAGTATCTGCCTGTAAACTGAGTCCCAAAGTCCATTAATATGGAACTATCTTTTCAGTGGTGGAGATCAGTGCCATAGGCCATAATGAGGGGTGGGTTGGAGTTAAAGAGAGTACTAGAGGGGAGAAGTCTGCTCCTATTCTATCAAGAGTCTCTTCAAATCTCTTCAGTTTCTTTGGGGTCTACACTTGCTTCAGGTACTTTTGGCTTCCAGTTTTAAGAGAGAAGATGGAAGATGCCAAAACTTCTTTCAGGCTACTGAAGGAAAAGGTTCTGAGAAGAAGCTAAGATGAGAGGAGCTGGCAATCTCATTACATCAGTATTCCCAGCTTGCTACACTAGAGTATTCTAGGAACTTCCCCTTGGGTAAGATCTAAATTTCTCTCACACAGGAGAAATTCTTCACTCTGTATTTCCTGATACATAGATATAGATATAGATGACATATAGATATACACTAGTGTGTATGTATATACACATATATATACATAGATATGAATATACATATATACATACAGAGATACACACACATACACACACCTATGTGTATTATGTGTGTGTGCATTCTCCTGTCTATACTTCCTCTGATTTCAGTTTTTATTTTTATTATTCAACTTCGATAAATGAGTTCTTTGTTAATTGCTCTGTGTATTTATTATGGAAATGGTATTTGATGGGAAAGGATTCAAGCCTAGGATATAAAAGGGAGGTCCTCCTTCCTCCAATTAATCAACAATTATCAGAAATTGAATTGGGATCTGAAAGATCACATCCTCTACTAAACATACACACACACACACATATATGTGTAAACACAAAAATTATATATTTATAAAATAAACAATCTATCTGTTATATATAACATATATATTATATATTTAACATACATATAGTATCTACCTGTGTGTATATATATATATACATAGACACATGTTTGTGCGTGTGTGTGTGTATGTAACATATATAAAGATATAATTTGAGTCTGATACCCTCTCTCTCATTGGAGAGCAGAATGGCCAAGCATCGGTCCCCAATCTCCTGCTTTGCCTTTCTGCAGGAATTAAAGTCTCTCTGGAAGAAGGGCAGGAGAAGAGGCTAGAAATTCTGTTCTGTATCCTCTTAAGCTACCCAATGAGGCTCCCTTCTTACATGTGGAGTACAATTTTTTGCTAATGGAATTAATTTATCAATAACTTTTATAATATTAAGTTTATGAAGAGTCTTTGAACATAAACTATTAGAATTTAGAATGTTAGCACTGGAAGGGACTTCAAAAATAAAATTTCAGGTCCTATAATATAGAATGAGGTTTATTTCTTCCTTTTTACCTAAATTTTCACATATGTATGTATACATATAGGTACATGTATACATATATGATATACTTGAGAAACAACAAACATGAATGTATCCATATATGAAGTAGAGCAAAAAAGAGGGTTTTATATGCACCTATGATTCACTATCTCATGTAGTTTGTTTCTCTTTTAAAGTATATATTAAGTTTAGCACAGTAAACCTAGTACTGTCTTGATTATTTATGTCCCCTTTCAAACTTCCTTTAGAACGTACATTTTAAATTCCCAGAGAGAACAAGTAAGTGGGTGATAGTTGTCCAACTTGCTAATGACAGAACCAAGGCTAGGAGCCATGATCCCTGAGTCCTTGGTCAGTGATCTCATACCTTCTCCATGATCATCACCTTAATGCTACTCCATTTATTGAATGGTTGCAAAATGATAGTTCGCTATATAAGTAAGCCTCTGCAGAGATGAGATCTCAAAATATGTTGTAGTTGTATTATCCTTCTTGAGGTGAGGGAGCCTTATAAAGGTAAAGGAGAGGTGTACAGAGAACAAAGCATTACTCAAAGAGACCAGAGATGCACAAGTAGAACACAGTAAGAGGAAGTCAGACATATGAAAAGGAGCTACACGGGGTCACTGTCAACAAAGGACCTTTTCAGCCCCACTGCTAGATACCTGTAGTCTCTGCACTGGGAAGCCTGAAGACAAAGTTAATCAGGTGTATTCATTGAGCGCCTGTGCTGATCACTAGTGGAGGTCAGCTCATGAGCTCATCTCAGCCCTCAGCCGGGATAAAACAGAGATTAAAAGGAAGATGAGGAAGTTGAGAAAGATGAGAAGAAAGAAGAAAAGCAGGAGAAAGAGGTGAAGAGAAAGAAGAGGAGAAGGAAAGGAAGAAAAGGAGAAGGAGAAGAGGAAGAAAAGGATGAGGAGAAGAAAGAAACTTTCCTAAAAACAGGCTGATCTAAAAGTGGAACTGTGCCTCTAGAAGCCCTCTCTTTGGAGGTGGTCTGTAACAGCACAGATCTGCAAGGTATGCTCTATTTTGTCTTGAGTTGTTTTCTTTAGTTGTTGCCTAGAATAAATGGTTGTTGAAGCCTGTGTCAACGTTGTATCTCAGTTTCTGTGAGCCCCAGTCTCTAGTCTTCAAAGTGAGGAGTGTTCCCAGTACGCTATTTTGTCCCTAAAAGTATCTATCCATTTTTAGGGAATATTGTAGACATGAACTCTCCTCTCAATGCAGGTAGTAATAACTCATGGCAGCAAACATTTACGTAGCGCTCCCTGTGTTCCAGGTGCTGTGTTCAGAATTTTAAAATTATGTCATTATTCTTTATAACAACCCTTATAAGCAAACATTATTTTATTAATTATTGTTAATTCCCATTTTACTGATGAGGAAACTGAAGCAAACATTTAGTGGCTTGCCCTGGTTCACACATCTCGTGAGAGTCAGAGGCTGTATTTGAATTCACGTCTTCCTAACTCCAGGTCCAAAGCTCTCTCCACTGCGCTACCTGGATGGGATTAGATTAACTTTGAGACTCCTTCCAGTTTTGAGATTCAATGGTTCAGTGAATGAAGTGGCTATTTTTCCTTGTTTTAATGATAGTCTCTGGTTTAAGGAATGCTTTATTAATCCAACCTAATTTTTCATGCAATCTGAGGCTGCATTCTCAGAGGTCTACAATCCAGAACAAAGGAGATGATAAATCTCCTTTCCTTCTTCTCTTATTTGACTTTGTAGTACTGGCTTTAATTGTGAGCACCAGACTTGAAGGAGGGCTTTGAAAGTTAGAGTATGTTCAAAGCACCATAATCAGGATGGTGAATGGGCAATTTGTTCAGTTGTTTTTCAGTCATGTGCAACTCTTTGCAACACCATGGACATCTGTCTGTGGGGCTTTCTTGGTAAAGATGCTAGAGTGGTTTGGCACTTTCTTCTCCAGGGATAGAGATTAAGTGACTTTCCCAAGGTCACATAGCTAAGAAGTCTTCCTGACTCTAATCTCAGTGCCCTATGAACAGTGCCACCTCATTACCCCCAGAAAGAGTTAGATGCCACATCAAAATTAGCCAACAATAAGAGTATTCTTAAGTGATTAGCCACAGACAAACCAATACAAAAATCCACATGTGGCAGTATACTTTATAGTGCTAAATCTCTGTCTGGGCTTGGTCCTAGAATACCTGATGTATAGACATTCACCAGGATGCAGCTGGAAACTTCAGTTCACCTTTTATTCTCTCTTTGATTTGTGTAAGTTATCCAGTGAGGCAGATTACAACCCATCCATGTATGTCTGTTTTGTGGGGCTCTTGTCTATATCCTCCCATAAAAGGGTCAACAACATGTGTGTGGCACCTTCTTTTAGAAAAGTCCTCTTTTGATATTGCTAGGACTTCAAAGGAACACTTGGTATTAATATTAGCTATCCTTAAGACATAGTTGCTTCATCTATAAATTGGGAGACTGCCAAATACCTCAATAATATCAACATGGCTTAATAGACATTGAGCCATGCTCCTACTCATGGGCAGCTAGGTGGCACAGAGTATAAAGGGCCAGGCATAGAGTCAGGAATAGCTGAATTCCAATCCTGCCTCAGACACTCACCAGCTGCATAAACCTGTCAGTCACTTGACTCTGCTTGCCTCAGTTTCTTCATCTGTAAAATGAGCTGGAGAAGAAAATAACAAACCACTCCAATTCTTTTGCCATGATAGCCCCAGATGGGGTCACAAAGAGTTGGAAACCAGTAAACAATAAACATACCGGCTATTTAATTCTGTACAAGTGACCTTTCAATGATCTAAGAAACTCTTAATATTAAAAATCGTGCAAAGCTTGCTGACATGGAATGGTTGAGAGAGTTCACCAGAATTCCTTGTACCAATAAAACCAGAGGTCAGAATCTGATTAGAATGTACCCCAAAAGTAAAACTACTAATACTAGTGTCGCAATCCTCATTATCAACATTGTCCTCATTATCTAGCATTTATTTACGTAATGCTTTAATATTTGCCAAATACTTTCCCAATGTTATCTCCTGTTATTCTCACAGTAACCTTGGGAGGTAGGTGTTACTGTATCCCCATTTCTTACAGATGAGAATCTAGACCTAGGATTCTATAACTAATAATTATCTGAGGTTGGATTTGAAGTTAGCTCTTCCTAACTCCAGACCTACCACTCTATCCACTGAGCTACCCACCTACCTCCTAGGCAAACTAGGGTTCAGTGACTTGCCTAGGGTCACACAGCTGGTAAGTATCTTTGATTGGTTTTGAACTCAGATTTTCTGACTCTAGGTCTAGCACTCTATCTGTTGTACCACTTACCTACCACCACTCATAATGCCAATAAAAACAATTATTGAAATGCCTGTAATACCTTCATACTGGCAATGAGATCTACACATAGGACTTTTTTATAAAAACAACACTCTCTTCTGAGTACTATTTTTTTGTTTCTATTTTACAGATGAGAAAGCTAAGGCCCAGACAATTTTAATGACCAGTGGTCACATACTTAGTAAGAATCAGGGGTAGAATATAAAAGAATTCTTCCTAATTCCAAGTTTAGTACCCTTTCTATTATGCCTACACAGTTACCTTTTACCTTAAAGTGACATATTTACATTATTTCACCCTTTTACAGATGAGGAAATAGAGACCTGGAGAATGGATTTGACTTATCTGCAGTTACATAACTAATGTGACCTTAATGGCAGAAAAATAGAAAAAAAACCCTTTTAGTTAATGCCTAGGGATCTTCTTAAACTATGCTAAGGGTGCCCTGGTAAGAAAGATAAAGATTTAAAACTATCAGACATGATATTTGATATTCCCTCTTGACACACAGAAAAGTCACAGGGAGTCATTTGTCTGCGAGTTGATATTTTGCTTGGGAAGCCCGTTAACTAATCAATCTAGTGACAAAGGAGCAAAGATAAATGGTGGCCATTTTGCTATGGAGAAAATTGTATATGAAGATAAATTTTATGCATTTGACTTCATTTCATCTCTAGTTATCATTTCAGTAATTGTTCTGGAATATTCAAGGTGCTCTTCAGATGATGAGCAAGTTAGAAACATTCAAACTGTCTGGGTAGACCAGTAGTGTACGATGAATTTTCCTTCATTCTATTTTTATGCATAGAGAGCCACAATCCAGGAACTATGTTTTCCATTTGAATGTAAATCTGGCAGTTAGTAAACAGAGAGTTTCTTGACTTTTTCTCTGCTGAACAATCAATTCTCACTTTTTGCATCCACAAAACATGCTAGAAACATCTGCCAATTGTAAAACTGCAGCAACAGAATTACATGATTCTCACTGGAAAGCAGTGAAGGACTTTTTCCAACAGAGTGGTAATATAATCTAATGGAAACTGCTTTGGAATTGAAATCAGAAGACTTGAGTTCAAGAAAAGATATTGATCTTGGCTTGCCATGTTATCATGGTCAACTCATTTAATCTCTCAAAGCCTGGAAGAATCACAGACCCTCTGATTTGGATGGGACTCCAAAGATGATGAAGTGCAAATTGTTCCCAAAAGAAAAAACCCTCTCCAACATGCTTGAGTAGTGGTCATTCAGGCCCTAATGGAAACTCTTCAGTGATGAATAATCCTATTCATTCATTTATTTCTTTTCTTTTTGCTGCCTCTCCTACTTTTGGGTAATTTTATTGGGAAATTGATCTTTTTCTTAATCCTAACTCTTCCTCTGTGCAATCTCTACCATATGTCCCTAGTTATGACCAATGGGATCAAGGAAAAGGATTCTCATTCTTCCTCCACATGCACTCTATCAAATACTTGAAAATAGTTTCCTTCATATGACCCTCCACAATCCTATCCTCAATTCTTTTCTCCAGTTGAAACATCTGATGTCACTAATTAGGTAATTGTCAATTTCACCACCTCCTCGAGAATGTGTGAATTTAAGAAAGATGGAAAGTCAACGTAGTGTTATGTTCAGCTGAAAATTAGAAAATTGGGCATGGAAGCCCGAGAATCTTAACCACTCCATTCCTCACTTTGCCCATCCATAAAATGAGTATAGTAAAATAGATATCTACCTCCCTGTTGATTTTGAAAAGAGTGATTTGTAAATCATATATGTATAAAAGAAATGTGAGCTAATGAGCCCCATGAGAATAGTGACCGTGTCTTCATTAAACTTTGCATCTTTTCCATCAGATATATCACAGCATTGTGTGTAGAATAAATGCCTAATATATGTTTCTTGAATAACTTCACAAGTTCACTATCAAAATACCTATCATTCACTGGTATTTTCAACATAACTTACTCTCCTCCCCAAAACTGAACACTGATCGGTCATTACAAAACTAGGAAAGTGCATGTGTGTGTGTCTCTGTGTGTGTTTGTGTGTGTGTGTGTGTGTGTGTGTGTGTGTGTGTGTGATAAAGGAAAGAATAGTCCTTTCCTACTGGATCCTAGCCATCTCATTTCTACAATATCCTATTTAGTTCTAGAAACCTCATTATAAATAAGGATATGATAAGGTATTAAGATAAGATATGATATGATAAGATATGATAAGATCTTAAGAGGGACAGCATAGTGAGGGGATTTGGTTCAGTGACTCATAAGAATCAGTTGAAGGAACTGGTGATATTTGCTGGAAAAAAGGAAGGTTAAGGGTGGGGTATGGAGGACATGTTTTTCACATAACAATGTATGGCTGTGAGAGTTGGCCTAGAAGGCAAGCTGAGCATCACCAAATCAACGCTTTTGAATTGTGGTACTGGAGAAGATTTTCCAGAGTCCCTTGCACAGTAAGGAGATCAGTTCAGCCAATTTTTAAAGAAATTAATTCAGGCTCTTCACTAGAAATTCAAATAAGGAAGTTGAAGCTTAAAACACTGATCACATAATAAGAAGATATAGAGGCAGAAATGACTGAACAATAATACCGAGGACATAATCACTGTCTTGAAGTTTCTGAGGGGCTATCACCTGCAAGAGAAATTAGACTTGTCTTGGTCTAAAGGAAAGAAGGAGGAACAATATGTATACATTAGAGAGAAAGCAAACCTAAGTAACATTTAGACTATCTAAATGTTCAATAGACTGGATTTGGAAGCAGTTAGTTGCTCCTCACTTAAAGTTTTGAGGAGAAGATGGGTAGATACTCATTTTTGGCTACAGAGCCACAGAAACTCAGATTTGAAGTCCTTAGAGACCATCTAGTCCATTTCCAACAGGATATAAACCAGTCTTTCTAATTTAATAATTTGGGTTTTAATTTTTCATTCATTATATTGTTTTTTAAGTAGTTTTATTGATGACTTTCAGCTCTACATCACAATGATTTCCAAGAACATGCAGAACCATGACTGATCATGGATGCAACATTCTAACCCCATATTCCCCACATCTCAACCAGAGAATATTTTTTATCTATTCTTTAAGATAAATATTGTTCATTATAATCTTGGTTATTTTTTCCTTATCGTATTGTCTGTATGCATTGTTCTCATGATTCTGTCTACTTTATACTATAGGAGCTCAGACGACAATGTTTCCAGTGTTTCTCAGAATTCTTATATTCATCTGCGCTTACATTCATATGTCTTAGTTAAGCTTTTTCTGGTTTCTAGTTTTTCATATACTTTGCTTCTGTTATATTTTTATTTTTGTTTCATTATTTGCTCCAACAAAAGTAACATAAATACGGTTGTGAGTAGTTTATTACATTTATGTTCTTGTTTTATTTTTCCCTTTTTGGGGTTTATGTACAACAGAGTATTTAATGGACCAATGAAAATGAATGTCTTATTAGTTAACTTTTTTCACCCAATTCTAAATGGTCTTGACTTCTAAGAACCTGCTACCAAAATGTCCTCAAGTGAAATCTGAATAACAATTTTCAAGGGATGTTATTGAAGGCATTCTTGATGTGGTGGAAAATAACTGAGGGAATGATCCTCAATTTCCCCCATTGGACAAATATGGGACAAATTAGATAAAGCCCTCAGAGTTTCTTCCATCACTGAGGTTCTTTGACTGGCGATTCCATAAATTATTTAAATGATCTATGTATAGAAAATGAGTTTAGAAAACCTTTATTGTCTCAGATAACAGAACTAGAACCAGTAGGTAAAAGGTACAGTTCTTTCAAAATATTACAGAAATCTCATCATAATTTCCTAATAAAGAAAAATGATATTAATTTTCTCCTTATATCTCAATTTGATGATCATTGCAGTACCTCCCCATATGTATGCATGTGTATAATATACATATATATGCATATACATATGTGTGTATGTGTATGTACACACACATGTATATACACACGTGTTTGTGTGTATATGTATTATATATATATATATATTCTTGTTATTATCATTTGCATTCATTCATATTCACCAAACACTTATTGAGGGTTCATTGTGGGTTAGGCAACTGTTTGGTTCAGTGGATAGAATTCCAAGCTTGGGGTCAGGAAAATTCATCTTCCTGAGTTCAAATCTGACCTTAGACCCATACTAGTTGTGGGATACTGGGCAACTCTCTTCAATCTGTTTGCCTCAATTTGATCATCTGTAGAATAAACTTGAGAAGGAAATGGCAAATCACTCCAGTTTCTTTGTCAAGGAAACCCCAAATAGGGTCACAAAGTGTCAGACATGACTGAAAAACGATAGAACAACTGTGGACCAAATTCTGTTCAGCTTTTCCTACTTGTTTAATTGTCTACTTTGCTGAAGCTATTTATAAAATGGCAGCCCTAGAATTGGAGGCTTAGTGGAGCAGAGCAAATCTTTCAAAGAATTATTTCCAAAGACTATTTTACTTCAGTGTTTTTTTCCTCTCAGTGTCCATATGTTAATGAAACTCACATCCACATTTGCTATTTTAAGGTTTCCAAGAAAGCTTTATCTCAGAATTTCCTATGGTTTATATGCTCATTAGTTTTCTTGGCGAGCCAGAGTTTTCCTGTTCTAACACTCTGAGGTTTTTCAGTGGACCCTCTTGGCTCTTTGTGGAGGTTGTTGAAAGTCTTTATTATCTCCAAGTTGACTTAGTTACAGAAGAAGCAGAATTTTGGTTCTGGGTTCTCTGTTTCATTTTATGGTCTTCTCTCAGAAGTTTAATGTCACCTTAATGAAGTTTTATTGCCATTAATATGCTGCCACTCCAGCTGCTATAAGAAATCTGTAACCTAACAATAACTTCAAATAGGTAAATTCATGATCAAATTGTACTAAAATACTCATGCCAGTTGGCCTTAGTTCATAATTTCCACATGCACATCATTTAGAATGATTGGCTACTTAGGTCTCATAATTCTTTCAAAGAGAAACACTATAAACTTAAATCACTACATTTAGCTGACAGAACGACTCGTATTTTTTTGGAGCCAAAGATATATTTTTATGGCCACAGGGTGGACTCTGTTTATCACTCACCATAAACCATAGGGAAAGAAGCAATTTTTGGTCTGGTTTTGTTTTTAAATTAGATGACTAAGCTTGGATCTTATAGTCAGATTCCAAACTTTTTTGCTCTCTCTTATTTGCCCTTTTTTCAACATTTTTCAATCCACTATAATTCCCCTAAATTACCTCAGATCTTCTACTCTTTCTACTTGTATTTCAGAATTCATCTAGCATGATGAGGGTTACCTTAATTTCCCTCAAAATTAGAATTTTAAAGTGAAAATATCTAATTCTGATATCTGGGAAATCAGCTCAGGAATTCCATTTCTTAAGAGAACTGAAACTCATTTTAATGACTTTCATAAAGTATCTAGGCATTTCACATACCTTATTACTTTCCTAAATACTAATAAGGTCTTCCTGTTATAGGGGATGAAACACTACAATGAAAATCAGAAAACTTCAGGTCTAATTCTTGTCTGAACACTAACCAGTTGCATGAACTTGAGAAAGTCATTTAAATAATAGATAAAAAAGAATAAGGTTACAAACCATTGAAGGTAAAACTAGAAGAGATGATAAAATTGAATTTATTTTGAAAATAGAAAATTATGTATCAGAACTGAAAGTTTCTAGAACATAGATGATGGGTAAGTAGAACAAGAGTGTTAGAAATGAGAAAACTTCAGAATATATTACATTAAAATAAAGAATGGCAGAGGCGAAATGGCTTTTAAGAACAATACATTTTCAGTTGAAAGAAAACAGTGTAGAACAAAAAGAAAGAATCTTATAAGATACCACAATCCCATACACTCAAGGTTAGAAAGGACTTTAAATGTCATTTAGTCTAAATTATGTCTGAATAAGAATCTCCTGCTACATACTGGACAAGTAATTCTAGAGTCTTTGAAGGGTAAACCTGATAGATTTCAAGGTAGCACATTATATCTGTGGTTGACTCTAATTGTTAGAGAGTGTTTCTTTATGAAAGAAAGCATGGTCAAGAGTATATCCTGATCAGTTCAATGAACTTACTAGAATGGAATTTTTTTCTTAGGAAACTTGAATAGTACAGCCCTCTCCACAGAGAGAGAGAGAATGGTTATATTCTTACAGTAACAATTATTGATAAAATCTTGGATTCTATGTTTTGGAACTGGTGATTGGGCATCTCTTATAAGATCTATTTCAGTGACTATCAGATTACTTAATAAAACATTATTTTGGAGGAAGTTCACTCTGTTTTTTTGTATGTTTGTTTTGCCTAATTGGGAATCAGCTATTCATATCAACAATACCAACACCATGGACAGCACCACCACCACCACCACCACCACCACCACCACCAAAAACAACAGCAACAACAACACAACACCTGTCTTTAATATTTCACTTCTGGATTTTTTCCAGAGTGCATCAGGTGAAGTAAAAGTTGGAGGCTTCCACCAGGGAGGTGTTAGTTATTGACATCCTTGAGGTAAAAGCAGATGGGAACTAAATGTGCTCCAACATAAAACCACAATGACTGTTTTGGACTGTTTCCCCCCCTTTTTATGCATAAAACTGAAAAGAAAAAGGATTTTCTTTTTCAACTTAGGATATTGTAGTGATTGAGGCCATGGTGAAGTCTCCTTCAGAAGAACATAGAAGCTCTATGTGTCCACCCACATTGTCTCAGAGAGCTGTCCAAGGAGAAGGTAATTATTAATCTGGTTCCTAGTGAGAGGATTAAATTTCATAAGCATTGATCCCAGAATTAAACCTTTTAGTCAAAAAAAAAGGAGATTTTTTTTTTTTTAGAAATGGTCAACCACAGGAGTTGTCTTTATGCCTCAGTGACTGACTACAATAACTCATGCCTGAAAAGCACTACATATGTGAGTACTGGTTGACCAAACTCCTCTTGAAAAAAATCAGTAATTGGAGACATTTCTTTCCTCTTGCAAGCAACCTCTTTTACATTGGGACAGGTCTCAAGTCCCATCTAGATGTTTCCTTCTTTAGGTTAAACAGTTACATTTCTTTTTTTAACTGACTCTCCTATAATATGAATTTGAGACCATCATCTTATTTTTTTTCTATTTTGGATTCTTTGCTGTGAATACTGGGGCACATTTAACTAACTTCACTTTGGTCAAATCACATCCGGTTCTCATTCTATTTATATGAACCCAAGTTGACTTCTTCATGTACTCTTTGGGATGCGCAATCATTTTTTTTCTTTATATTGAACAAAATAACTCCTTTAGCTCAAGCTGCTCTTTAGTTTCTCTTTAAATTCTTCCAAATTTCTCCCTTTTCTGATCTTTTCCAAATTCCTCAAAGTCACTTTCACAACTTTTCCTTTTAAATTTCAAATCCTTGCTTTTTGTCCTATAACCTTCTCACCCAAAAACCAAAAGATAAATGAGGATCTAGAGATTTTTAATCCTATGTTTTATTTTAATTTTCTCCCCTCCCTCCCTCCCTTACTCCCTCTCTCCCTCCCTCCCTCCCTCCCTCC
>CM053769.1:142238511-142272389 GCA_028658325.1 Potorous gilbertii | reverse complement strand
GTATATGAAAATGATTTCTATTGAAAAATAAAATTATATTAACATCATTACTTGTTCCATGTTATGTGAAGACTAACGTAGAACAGATATAAGTATATTGACTCTGGTATCAAAAAATGACCTTACTAAGTTCTAAGTACTAAAGACTGGATGTTGAATTATTTTTGGTCCCAACATTCATGAATGCAATCTATTAAGGTGTAGAGGCATTAGGAAAATGACAAGAATAAAATAATAATGCCAGTGATTGTTACAATAGTAGCATAATACTTACAAATACTAAGGTCCATATTTGTTAATTGATTGACTTTTAACACTGTTATTTGTTATGATGATTATTTTTTGTCCTGGCCTGCGATTTCATGAGTGTAGGAAATTTCCATTCAGAGTTCTCCTCCTAACCAAAGTAAGAGTACATTTGCTCTATAGTTTAAGTTGACAGTAGTTCAAGGGCACTAAAATCTGTGGTTATACAATTAACATTTCAAAAATTTCTTTTGAAAACTGGACATCCCAAGACTGAGAACAACTTTCCTTATATTGTCTAACCTTGCCTTCTCAACTGATATTTAAACCATGCTTTATGGGTTGCAAAGTGTTTTGCATATATTATTTAAGAGAAAATATAAAATAACCCAGTAAGGTAGGGATTTCAGGTTTTATTATAATCATTTTATAGGTGAGCAACCTGGAACTCAGGAGGGTGCTGAGTTAACGCTGACAATAAGCAATCCATTCGTAATGAGTTATACCATAACAAATATATTCAAATTCCTCTTAGTGATGATCAGCTGAAGAAATAAGTCTCTTAGCTGATACGAAGACCAAATGAAAAATTCCAATCTGAATAAGGGATATAAGGAAATGCATACTTAGATGGTTTGCTTTATTCAGTAAAAATGAAATGTATTTTTAAAATAGGCAAAGGGAATCAAATTATAAGTACAAGATGAAAAATTTCTCATTAATGGGAATTTTGTGGACCTTTTTTATAAAATATAGCATCCTTTGGTATTGTTAAAATATCCTGAGTGTAATTATATTGTAAGCAAGACCTCCACGTAACTAGTTTTTTCTCCAATAATCCAAAGTTTCCAGCTTTTTTATTTCATATGAGAAAAATTTCTTTGTTAGTTAAATATTTCCTTGGTGAAAAAGAAAATTCAGGCTTCTGAAAACTGTTACTAAATAGCAAAAGAAGATTAAAGATGATGGCAGGTTTTTTAAAACTGAAGTTCTGTAGTAAGTTATTTGTTTATTACAGTATATTTTCATAGTTTCCAAGATATCAACACCAAGGTAGAAACTCCTTTTTTTAAAATAATATATACAGGTTTCTTTCTTCAAATATATTTCAGAGCCAACTTCTGCTATGGAAAAAAATGTTGGACATGATTCTATCCAACCTTTGCATTTCTGGCTATGACCCCAGGCCAGTCAATTCAATTCTCTGTGCTTAGGTTTCTTCCTCTGTATTATGGAGATATAGAGGAACAGAATAGCATGATGGATAGAGAGTGGGCTTCAGAGTCAGGACCCCACCTCAATTTTAGGCCCCCTTCTTTCACATGTTAAGGTTGTGAAGATGAGAAAATTGAAATCTTTAACGGCTATAAGATGAAAAGGAAGTTAGGATTTATACTGACAAAGAAAGTTCCTTACTAGTAGCTCCCTGGAGAGGTTGTTTGTTATGTTAGATAGAGTGCAAGATTTGAAACTTGGTTTGACCCAAGTTCAAATCTCACCTCAGATATTTATTGTCTGACTCCAAATGGACTAATCACTTATATCCTCTTGGTCACAGTTTCCTCATCAGTAAAAGAAGACAATAATGCCACTTATCTCATAGATCAAATGCGAAAATATATGAAAAAGCACTTTTCAAACTTTAAAGTACTACTATTAATTCAATGAAATCACAGGTATAATAAAAATACATAGATATTTACATATATAATTGATATATTGCTTGATTTCTAAATAGGTGGAAGAGGGTATGGAAGGAGGGAGAGAATTTAGAAAGCAAAATTTTTAAAAAATCAGTGTAAATAAAAATATATTTTAAAAATTCATCCATATATACCTATGGATAGCAATACCCACATTATTTAAACCCATGGTACTATGATGATAAAGCTTTCTAGGCCTTAAAGCATTATATAAATGTGAGATTACTAACCTCTCAGAGTCTTATGCCTTGATAAATAATTTATACTTACGTAAGGTTTTAAAAATGATTAACTTACAATCACACTCTGAGACAAGTCATTCAAATATTTTAATTCTAATTGATGTAAAAAAGAAATTAGTTTTAGAAAAGTTGAATGATTTGCCCCAAAATATATACCTTATACATATCTGAGCCAGGACTCAAAAGCTGTTTCTCCTGACTACAAGTAAACCATTCTTTCCAAACACCATGCTACCTTTTATCTGAACAATAGGGATAATTTTATACCTGCCTTTGGCTATGTTGTTCAAGACTCAGTTATGGTAATGTATGTATGTAAATCAAATTATAACTGTATCTCATGCAGGATACAACTGATGTGTTGATTGTCTAAGGACAGGTATGACTCTATCACTCCTCTATATCATAAACTTTTGTGATTCCCTAGTGCCTCTAGAAATCTTAAAGAAACTGCTTTCTAGCATTTATAGCCGGTTATAAACTGGCCCCAGTCAACTCTTTCTAGCTTAATTTTACATTATTTTCTTTCACTTATTCTATAGTATAGCCAGACTGTCTTTTGTTCTCCTCACATAGAGCACTTTTCTATATTCCTTTCGAGAAAGAAGGTCCTGCCCACCTCTACTTTTTGAATTCCAAACTCATCTCATGTCACCTTTTACTTCATGTGAAGTGTTTCCGGATCTGCACCACCCCAGCCACCAGTGGACTTCCATCATCCCCCACTCCAATAAAATGTTGTGTCTTTATTTTGTGCATGTTTTGTACATATCAAGCTGGTAGTCACTTTTGTATTACATGTATGTGTATGTGCTTCCTCTCCTAATTCAATGTGAATTTCTTGAGGGCAGAGACTCTCTTTTTGTCTTTGGTGACTTAATTCTTAGCGCAGTGCTTGATACATTTTTAGTGTCTGAGTGACCAAGTTTGGAGAATCTCATGACTAGGAAGATGGATTCCAGGCTTTGATTTTTTTCCCCCTAAATGGTCGGTAAGATAGAAACAATGAAGAAAGGTAAGTAGGGAGGCTAGAAATCTATAATTCTGTGTTTATGCAAATAAACTCCTTGAGACCAGAAACCCTTTCTCTTTGCCTATCTTCTCCTCTTTTATTTTCTCTCCCCTCTCCTTTTTTCCCCTTTCCTTTACTGTCTGTTTTGTTTAATGTTTATCTGGTTTGGTTTTATTTAAAATTTTATGTCCTTATATACTCAGGACATATCAATATGTCATGAATACAGTGTATTTAATAAAGGTGTGCTGAATTAAATTGAAATCAATTGAACTGATGAGGCAGAGGATCTGGTAAGAAAGTAGGGAATGAAAAAGTTGGCATCTTCTTTAGAGGATAAGATTGCAGCATGTCTTTGGAAGAGTGGCAGGCTGTGTGTCCACAGGCTTGTCAATGCTTTCTTCTAAGTCATGTTTTGAGAGAGAGGACCAAACTCCTGACAGCCAAGCAGATGCACCATAATTGAGGTAGGAAATCTATTCTTTGAGCTGTGATGTCCCTTTGAGCTGTGTCAATCCTGGCAGCAGACACCTGCATGCTGGGTGCTGCCAAAATCTACCCGTTGGCTGGCTCTTAGCAAAAGGCCCTGTGGCCAGAGAGGCTTTCAGGGAATGAGGTACTTTAAAATGAAAATTCAGGAACTGAAACACCACCATATCTTCTTCATTGTGAGAAACCCAATTCACTGCCTGAGAGGCCACTTTGGCAATTATTTATGAGCATGATCTTAGTCAAGTCCATCAAAAAAAGCAGTAGATGCAGTGAAACAGAGTAGCCTAAATTGGTCACATGTTTGGTTAAGTCTGCTGAAACAACAGCAGCAATAAACCTTGAAATTGATGTTTTAATGAACTTGGTCATCTGCCATTACTACCCCCTTTTTCTCCTTAGAGGTTCCATCCATTGCCAAACATATCACCCAATTTATTTCCTGGTGGAAGTTATGTACAAATCACCAGTCATTTCCATCTTCTTTCTCTTCCTTGCTCAATGAGTTAAATTTCAGGCTCAGTCTTTTTCTCTACACCAACCTCTGTCCTTGTCCTTGAGGGTTTCGGCATGAGTTTTGTCCATCCATCAAATTCCTTGGTTTAAAAATCTATACGGCTGATACCACCTCCACCTTCAGTCCCTCTCAGCCATAAACAGAGATGGTCTTATGCTTACTTGTATCATCACTCACCTGTGTTTCAACTTTATGGTCCAGAAATCTGATATTCCTCTAACCATAATTTTCAACGTTTCCCTATCTCTCCATGCCTCACTCCCACCCAAAATCTACTCTTCATCATCTCCACAACCTCCAGTCATCCTGATGTTCTGCTTAACTCTTTCAACTTCATGCTGACTTTTATTTTCATAACCCTGGCCTTTTTATCCTACTGATACTCATCCCTTTCCAAAAACCAATCTTAACTTACTTGTCTATCTTCTCTGCTCTTAAAGGTACACTGCTAAATAACACTGATGAAAGTTCACATAAATTTATCTTCTCACATTTCAATTGGGTCCTCACTAGCATGTGTGTCTTCCTCTTGCTATCTCCATGGTTTCTGCTACAAACCTTCTCTCTTCAAGCAACCTATATTGTTACCCCTCATGTGCCCCTTCTTTAGTCACACTGGTCTTCCTATTAATCCTCAAATATGGTTTTCCATTCCCTGACTCCATGTGTTTGCAAAGATTGTCCTCACTTCCTAAATCTGCCTATCTGTCTTCACTTTTTCCATCCTTAGAATCTCTTAATCTCTTTCAAGATTGAATTTAAGTGCTACTTTTTTTTGATTTTATTTTTAATATATGGAATAAAACAAAGTAATTGTACATGAAACTTTAAATCTACTATGCACAACTTGACATTCTTTTCAAATTTACAACAATATCATGTAAATTTTATTTTTTTCTTCCCTTCAACCTGCCCCATCCTCTGCCACCTTAGAAGTGGCTAACATTAGACACAAATACATACATATGGAAAATAATTCTATTTATCATTTCTCTCTCAGGATGCAGATAGAATCTTTCTTTATATTTAAAGTGAGTATTAATAATAGACAAAATAATTTATTCACTCAAAGTCATTCTTTGTCTTTTTTATAAATTAAATTAGATATTTTTAGTTTTCAACATTTACTTCCATAAGTTTTAATTTTTCTCCACTTCCCCCCCTTGCTCACTCCCCAAGATGGTGTAAAATCAGATATAAGTTCTAATATACATTTTTACTAAATTTATTTTCACATTAGTCATGTTGTATGGAAGAATTAGAATAAATGAAAGAAACCATGAGAAAGAAAAAAAAGACAGCAAATAGTATACGTCGATTGTCATTCAGACTTCATATTTTTTTCCTCTGGATTTGGATGACATTTTCAATCATGAGTCTTTTGGAATTAGTTTAGGTTCTTGCATTGCTGAGAAGAGCTATGACTATCAAAGTCAATCATTGAACAATATAGCTGTTAGTGTGAACAATACTCTCTTGGTTCTGCTCCCTTTACTCAGCATCAGTTCATATAAGTCTTTCCAGGGTTTACTGAAGTCCACCTGCTCATCAGTTTTTAGAACACAATAGTATTCCATTACATTCATATAACACAACTTACTCAGTCATTCCCCAATTGATGGGTGCTCAAAGTCATTCTTAAAATAATATTGATATTACTACACACAATGTTTTCTTACTCCTCTGGTCCTGGAGTCAGGAAGACCTGAGTTCAAAGCCAGCCTCAGATATTTTCTATCTATGTGACCTGGGACAAGTCACTTAAACCCTGCTTGTTTCAATTTCCTTGATGGTAAGAGAGGGTAATAACAGACCTGAAGGTATAGTAGCATGGTCAGATCAAAGGGTATCCACAGATTAATAGCTCTTTGAGTGTAGTTCTAAATTGCTTTCCTGAATGGTTGAATCCAACTCCATCAAGAATACATTAGTGGCTCAATTTTCCTATATCCCCTCCAACATTTATTATTTTTCCCTTTCTATCATGTTAGCCAATTTGATAGGTGTGAGGTGGTACCTCACAGTATTTTTAATCGGTATTTCTCTAATCAACAATGATTTAGAGCATTTTTCATATGTCAACAGATAGCTTATACTTCTTCTTCTGAAAAGACTGTTCATATCCTTTTTCATTTTTTCTATTTGGGAATGACTTGTAATCTTATAAATTTGACTCATTTCTCTACGGAGTTCAGAAATGAGGCTTTTATCAGAAACTCTGGCTGTAAAAATTGTTTCCCATCTTTCTACTTTCCTTATAATCTTGGTTATATTTGTTTGGTTTGTTCAAGAACTTTAAAAAAATTTATATTTTCAAAATTGTCCCTTTTATGTCTCTAATGCTTTGTCTCCTGTTTGGTTTTAAATTCTTCCCTTTTCCATAGATCTGATACATAAATAATTCCTTGCTCTCCTAATTATGTTGAAATCATATACCATTTCAATCTTATCTTGGTATATGGTGTGAGGAGTGGTTCTATACCTAGTTTCTGTCATACTGTTTTCCAGTTTTCTCAGTAGAGTTCTTGTCCCTAAAGCTGGGCTTTTGAACTTATCAAACAGTAGACTACTATGGTTACTTGCTACTGAATCTCGTGTATCTAATATATTTCACCAATCCACCAGTCTATTTCTTAGTAACAGACAGTGTTGATGATTACCACTATATAATGCAGTTTGAGATCTGGTACAGCTAGCCCACTGTCCTTCATGTTTGTTTTCATTAATATCCTTGATATTCTTGACCTCTTGTTCTTCAAGATGAATTTTATTACTTTTATAGCTCTATAAAATATGTTTAGTACCTTCATTCACATGGTATTCAATGGGTAAATTAATTTAAGTAGAATTGTCATTTTTTATTATACTGTCTCAGCCCACCAATAAAAAATTGTTATTTCTTCATTTATTTAGATTTGATTCTATTTAAGTAAAAGTGTTTTGTAATTGTGTTCATATACTTCCTGGGTTTGTCTTGGAAGATAGATTCCCTAGTATTTTATTTTGTCCACAGTTATTTTAGATGGAATTTCCTATGTCTTGCTGCTTTGTTGGAAGGTGTATGTGTGTGTGTGTGTGTGTGTGTTTATATTCTGCAACTTTGCTAAAGTTGTTAATTATTACAAGTACTCATTTAATTGATTCTCTAAGATTTTCTTAGCGTACCATCATAATATCTTCAAAAAGTGATAGTTTTGCTTCCTCATTGCCTATTCGAATTTTTTTCATTTTTTTCTCAATGCTAAAGCTAATATTTCTAGTACAATATTGAATAATAGTGGTGATAATGGGCATCTTTCTTTCACTCCTGATCTTATTGGAATACTTTTTGCTTATTCCTATAACAAATAATGCTTACTGATGGTCTTAGATACACACCGTTTATCATTTTAAGGAAACTTCCATTTATACCTATGCACTCGTTTTTGTTTTTGTTTTTTAATAGGGATGGTGTTGCATTTAGTCAAAAGCTTTTTCTGCATCTCTTGAGATACATAAGTGATTTCTGTTGTTTGTAATTTATATGGTCAATTATGCTGATAATTTTCCTCATATTGAACCATCCCTACATTCCCCATAGAAATCCCATCTCATCACAGTACATGATGCTTGTGATATATGGCTGTAATCTCCCTGCTGGCATTTTATTTAAAATTTGTCCTTTAATGTGCATTAGGGAAATTGGTCTATAGTTTTCTAACTCTGTTTTGGCTCTTCCTGGTTTAGGTATCATCATCACATTTCTGTCATAATAGGTATATGATAGGAGTCCTTCTTTGCCTATTTCCCCAAATTGTTTATAAAGTATTAGAATTAATTTTTCTTTAAATGTTTGGTAGAATTCACTTGAGAATCCATTTGGCCCTAGGGACTTTTACTAAAGGAGTACATTAATGACTTGTTCAATTTCTTTTTCTAAGATAGGGTTATTTAAGTGCTCTATTTCCTCCTATGTTCATCTGGGCAATTTATATTTTGAAAATGTTCATCTTTTTCACTTAGATTGTTAGATTTATTGATATACAGTTGGGCAAAGCAACTCCTGATGATTGATTTACTTCCCTTCTCATTGATGGTTAATTCACTCCTTTCATTTTTGATACTGGTAATTCAGTTGCTTTCCTTCTTTTTAAAAAAATATCAAATTAACTAATGATTTTTCTAGTGTTTTTTTCATAAAACTGGTACAAAGTTTTATTTATTAGTTCAATGTTTTTCTTACTTTCAATTTTATTAATCTCTCCTTTAATTTTTGGGATTTCTAATTTGGTATTTAATTAGGAATTTTAATTCTTCTATGTCTAAGTTTTTGTTGCTGCTCTTGTTTTTGCATGCCCAATTAATTGATCTGCTCTTTATGTTATTAATATAAGCATTTAGAGATATAAATTCCCCACTAGATATTGCTTTGGTTACATCACATAAATTTTTCATATGTTATCTTATTATGTCATTCTCTTTTTTAAAAAAATAGCAATGCTTCCTTTATTTGTTATTTGACCCTCTCATTCTTTAGGATTATGTCTATTAATTTCCAATTAATTTTTTTAATTTATGTCTCCATGACCCCTTATTCAATGTATTTTCATTACAGGATATTTGAAAGATGATACACTTAATATTTCTGCATTTCTGCATTTGACTGTGAAGTTTTTATGGCCTAATACATGTTCAGTTTTCATATGGGTGCCTTGTATTGCTGAAAAAAAAGATACATTCCTTTCTTTCCCCATTCAGTTTCTCAAAAGGCCTATTCTAACTTTTCTAAAATTCTATTAGCATCCTTAACTTTTTTTCTGTTTTTTTTTTTTTATGTGTGTGTGTGGTTAGATTTATCTATTGCTGAGAAGGGAAAGTTGAGGTTTCCCCACTATGATAATTTTACACTCTATGTGCTCACTTAACTCATTTGTCTTGTTTAGAAATTTGGATGCTATACCACTTGAGGTATATACGTTTTGTAATAATATTACTTCATTGTCTATGGTACCTTTTAGCAAGATGTAGTTTCCTTCCTTATATCTTTTAATTAGATGTATTTTTTTCTTTTGCTATGTGTGAGTTCATGAGTGCTATCTCTGTTTTTGTTTTTAAACTTCAGCAGAAGTATAATATATTCTGCTCTACCTTTACAATATATGTAGTATTCTGTTTTTTTTTTAATCCACTCTTCTACCACTTTCCATTTTATGGGTGAATGTATCCCATTCACATATATGATTAGTAACTGTATTTCCCTCCATGTTATTTTCCCCCGTTTATGCCTCTCTCTCTCCCTCTCTCTCTCTCCCTCTCTTTCCCTTTTCCCTCGTCACTAGCATTTTGCTTCTGAACACTGTCTCCTTCAATCTTCCCTCCTTTCTATCAGTCACAATTTTTTTCCCTTTTATTCTCCAACTTCCCTAAATGGTAAGACAGATTCCTATACTCAACTGATTGCATATGTTATTCCATTTGAGCCAAATCTGATAAGAATAAGTTTCAAACAATGTTTGCCTCCTTTTCTTCTGTCATTCCACTACAATTGGCCTTTTATACCTCTTTATGTGAGATAATTTACCTCATTCTACGCTTCCCTTCTCCCAGTACAATTTTCTTTCTAACGCTTTTTTTATATCATCCCATTGAAGTCAACTTATACCCATATCCTCTTTGTATATTTATTGAACTATGTTCAAACTGTCATATAGTGACAGTTGTTAAGAGTTAAAAGCATTATCTTCCTGGGTAGGGATGCAAACAATTTAACCTTATTGAATAACTTATGTTTTCTCTTTCCTGTTTACCTTTTTATGTTTCTCTTGAGTCTTGTATTTGAAAATTGAATTTTCTATTTAACTCTAGTCTTTTCACGAGGAATGTTTGAAATTCTTCTATTTCATTGTATATCCATTTTTTTCACTTGAAGGATTGTGGTAAGTTTTGCTGGGTAGTTGATTCTTGTTGTAAGCAACTTTGACTTTTGGACTATCTTCCAAGTCCAGCTATCCTTTATGTAGAAGCTACTAGATCCTGTGTAACCATGACTCAAAGATATTTGAATTGTTTCTTTCTGTCTACTTGCAGTATTTTTTTCCTTGACCTGAGACTTCTGGAATTTGGTTATGAAATTTCAAAGAGTTTTCATTTTGGGATTTTAAAACTGAGCTCTGCTCCTGGGATACAGGAGGTATTGCCCCAAATTTTCTGAATTGGGAGTCAGGGGCCTGGCCCCTGATCTGTGGCACCAGGGTCTCTGGGGCTGGAAGCTCACTTGTTGTGCCAGGGTCTTCTAGCCTGATGGCTCATCTTATGTGCTATGGTCACTAGGCCTGGTTATGCCTGCTTTGTTGGGACTACTGGCCCTGTCAGACCGGATTATCCACTTGTTGTGGGAACTGGAGGCCTTATGGCTGGCCCATGTTGTTGTTGTACTGCTCTACAAAGGATAGGGGGCCTTTTTGCTGATCTGTGCTGGGGCCACCTGCTGGTTTTCCCGCATACCACTTGTGCTGGGTTGTATTTCCCTTTCACCAAAGTGAGACAAACCTTTCCTTCTTTCTGTATAAGTTATATTTGATTGGATAATTGTTTTATCCCATCCTTTTGTTGGTTCTGCCACTCCAGAATTTGTTTGAGGCATGGCTTAAAGTTGTTTGGAGGGGGATTGGAAGAGCTCAGGCAAATTTCCTGCCTTTTCTCCACCATCATGTCCGTACCTTAAACTTGCATTTTACAGAAAGAAAACTTAACCATGCATGGTTGAAGCAGACCTCTGGCTTTAAAGATGCCTTCCAATTATGTAAAGTTGTAATTGTAGTTGGAGGGCATTTATAGAAGTGATGTTTGAAAGAAGAAACAGCCTCTGAAGGGGAAAGCTATCTTCAGGATCTCCAGAGAAGCAGCATTATGATCTTGTGTGTTCCTTGACCTTGAAAAGAAAAAAGGAGAGGGCATTATCAGCCAGCTGCACAGAAGGTCAAGGAAACACAAAGGGTTTATTTGGACATCATTGTGTCTGGACTAGATGGAGCCGTGATGGAGGAATGAGCTACTGAGCAGAGACAATAGAAAGACATTTAAGGATATCCACATAATGGCTTGGAACAGAGCAGGGTTAGAGAAAGGTGAGACAAGTTATGATGAGCACCCAAACTTTTGACTGCCTTGCTGAATTGAATCTTTGCAAGTTAAGCCGTCAGAATTTTCCATCTAAGCTGTAATCATACAGTAGCCCACAAAAGTGTTCCATGTGGATTTCTAATACAGAGCCTAACATAGTCACAAAAATTCTTATGAAACGTGCACTTTGTGCTGCGCATATGTGTAGGTGTGTTTGAAATGTCACGAACCAGAGTGCCTAACTATAATTCACAGGAATTAATCACTTAGAAAAATGAAAGGGGGGAATTAACTTGCTTTAACTCTCACAAGACATTGCCAGCAAGCCGCCAAAATATAACTGGCTAAATGGAAGCTTATTTTATCTTTTCCTGATGGACTGGAGTCTTTTGATTATCCTTTTGAACTGGCTTTTCTAAACATCTCTATAGTTGAGTTTTGCCTGAATCATTTACTCTCAAGGTTGGAGGGGACCCACCCTGGAGTACTCATCAATCGTACAACCTTCTACCAAATGAAGACCTGTTTTCTGGAGGTCACATACATTTTTCTAGTGCCCTCAAGTTGACAAAACACTTTTCTCAGAACAACTCCTTGAAGTAGGTAATCTATCATTAACCTGATTTTAGTGATGAATAAATAGACAGAGAAATGTTAGGTAATTGCCCATGTTCAGACATAGTTAACTGTCAGAACTAGGTCTTGAACCTAGTCTGTTTTTATTCAGATATTTTCAGTTGTATTTGACCCTACATGACCTCATTGAGGTTCTCTTAGCAAAGAAATTAGAGTACTTTGCCATTTCATTTTCCAGTTCATTTTATAGATGAGGAAACTGAGGCAAACAGATGCCTGCCCAGCATCACATAGCTAGTAAGTGTCTGAGACCAGATTTGACCTCATGAAGATGAATCTTTCTGACTCTAGACATAAGACTCTATCCACTGTGCTACTCAGCTGTCTTGAACCTGTTAATTCTCAAACTGGGAATCTTTCACAGCATCTGATTCCACCAATTGCCTCATCCATTTATCTATTTCTTTTTACATAGGCTCCAAAAGTATTGACTAGTTCCTTCAAGTGCTTCATTATAATTACAAATGCCACATCTTGGTATCATGATTATGCAGAGCACAATCTGAAAGCAGGGACAGATTCCGAAGGGACTGGCTATCTTTAGGATCTCCAGAGAAGCAGCATTAAAATCATGTGTGTTCCTTGTCACTGAAAAGTAAAAGGAAAGGGTATTATCAGCCAGTTGCACAGTAGGTCAAAGAAAGGCAAAGGTTTCTTTTGGATGTCACTGTGTCTAGCATAGATGGGGAAAGGGATTAGGAGGCAGTCTTTTCTGCAGAAAGGTGCGAAGATAATCCAATGGCTTAGAATATGGTACTCAAGGTTGTTTTTGGTTTGGTTGGTAGTTTTTTTCCCAAGTCCCCAGAAGACTGACCCCTGGAGCAAAAATCACTTTGTTGGTGGTGGTAGAGATTGTTGGGTTTTTGTTTTGTTTTGTTTTTTCCTCCATAAAATAATTCAGTTCTCTTTTAGGGCTATGGTCCTGGAGTCCAGATTCAGGTTAGAACCAGAGATCTCTTAAAGGGCCATGCTGGTAGTAGCAAGTCTCTGTCTCTTTGACTTAGCTATTCTTTACTTCGCCTTGTCCCTCATCACTCCCAGACTGGCTAGGTATTCATTCTTCTGTGACTCTGATCTCCACATAATAGTAACTTCAATAAAAGTAACGACATTAGTGATAAAAAATAATAAAAAAATTTCAACTTTAAGGAATGCAAAATTCTTCACATATATCACTTCATTTTATCCTCATAACAGTCCTGTGGAGTAGTTATTAGTACTCTCATTTTTCATTTGAGGAAACTGAGGCACAGAGAGGTTAAATAACTTGCCTGTTGTCACACAGTAAGTATCTGAGACTGGATTCAAATTTAGATAATCCTGATGCCATATTCAACACTCTAGCCACTCTGCCACCTACTGGCCAAATTCCTATGTCCGTGGCAAGCATAGGAAGTGGCATAGGTCTAGTCTATCTTAGTGATCCTCTCATTGCCCTCCTGGCATGCCCTTCACTCCACTAGGAGTGTATGAACAATGTCTTCAGTTCCTGGCTCACACCTCTGGCTGGACCTTTCTCCCTGGATACTGCTTTATGTAGCTTCAATTCATTTTACTTACCTCTCCCCTGACCCTGTTTTTATTCAGCTTTCAAGGATCTGTTCCACTTTAATAGAGTTCCATCTCTCAGCACAGGGAGAACTCTATCCCTTATGCACACTACTCATCTCCATCTCCCAGAAGCCTATATTCTTTCAAAGCTTAGTTGAAACACCAAACCCTCCAAGTGGAACTCCTCATTTGTAGCATTATAGTATCTGATCATCCATTTAGACTTGGAAGGGTTATATGACCTGCCCAGACTTGGTGGTACTAAAACCCATGTTTTGTGACAACCTGAATTCCCCTGCTTTTAACTTTCAGGAAATTATAATCATGCTCCTGTATGGACTACTACCTTCCCGTCCCCCCCATCTATCTCTGTTTTTCAACTCCCTTTTGTTCATTGACTTTCCCCATCAAACATAAGTGTCTTGAAGGTAGGAACTGCCTCTCGAGCATTTCTGTCCCCATCTCTTAGCACAGTAACTTAACCACTTGATGTCACTTCCAAATGAAGGTGTTTTTGAAATGTCATGAATTGGAGCTCCTAATTATAAGGTCTACAAGAAATTATAATTCTATAAGAATCTGACTGCAAATTTAATACTCATAATCTTTATAAAGTATACCGTACTTCACAGAAGTAAGAGATGGATACCATCATCTGATTGATTTATGCTCTTTGAGGGCTTAACTCAGAGAATAGGGTCAAAACCAAGCCTCTCTACCCATCACATGTAACCACATTCATTAGTTATTACGCTCCTCATATCCCAAGAACAAAATCTTTCATTATAGATCGATAGGCTTCTTAACTATGGAATATCCCCTCTGCTTTTGTGTATGATTAATTAAATTGAAAATGCCTTCTCATTTTCCTTATGTCTATGAATGAGAAAGACAAAACTTTTACATAAAAGCAAAAACAGTTGACCTCAGCTCATCAGAAAGAAAATCAACATTTTCATTTCTATTTTGTAACTTCCATTTAAAAGGATAACCAGTGATTTGGGAAGAGGCCCAAGGTGGTGAGAAATTCCCCAGAACTTTCCCCTTTCCCCCTTCCCTACGCTCCTGCCCCTTGATTTAACTGAGCTATTTCCAATAAACAAAATTAAAAAATTAATGGAGTTTTGCTGGTAAGTCTAGAGAAGACTACTTTATGGTGATAGGTTTGCCCATCTTAAGAACTTCAGTAACTTCCTTTTGTTTATCAGACAAATATCAACACTTTAGCCTTCCACAGGGTACTGGTGGGCATGGTAGTCCACAATTTGTTGCTAACTTATACAATTTAATAATGTTAAGTTAGGAGTCAGAGGATGGGGATGCTGGTGGTTTAAATTTTATCTCTGGCACTTATCATAGCTGTGCTGTTGGGCATATCTCTTCCTTTGGCCTTAGCTTCCTTAGATTTAAAATGAATTGGTTTCACCAGGTAATCCTCTAGATCTTTTCCAGTTCTAAATCTTAGGAATTATTTTTATAGTCTTATTTCATCATATTCTCCAGAGGCAGTGTATCTAGTTGAAAAGAATGACGTATTCCTAGATAGTCTGAGACTTTCTGTTCAAATGCTCACTCTGCTAGTGTCTCAACTCCTCGGGGTCTCAGTCTCCTCATATATAAAAAGGAAGGGATTGGACTGGGTGACCTCTAAGGTCCCTTTCTGATCTAGAGCTATCATACCTCCTCTGTAATTGCCACAGGTCATCATCTCCTATACTCTGTGACTTAGAAATACTAGCTCCTCAACTTTTCCCTTTGAAATCATTCTTTTCTTTCCAGACCCAACTCAGGAGCTTCCTCTTCCATATAGCTTTCCCTGATGCCTCTAACCTTCCTTGATCCTTTATCCTCCTCAAGTTTTCTGGATCTTTTCCCGACAACTACTAAATCTTATCTCCCATCATGTATCCACCAGGCAATTCCTGTTCCAAGATTCATCCAAACTATATGCTGCTTAAGGGCAGGGCCTATGTGTCTCCCCTGCCTCTCCGCCATCTGTATTCCCAGAGCCCAGTCTACAGTCTTGCATACCAGAATGGCTCAAGAAATGTGTGATGATTCGTGTTTGCCTGAGAGAGTGGATTGGGGCTTTGTGGTCAATACTGGTGAATGCTAGCAGAGAAGCCTCCTGTGACAGCTGCAGGAGAGCCAATAGCCTTGCTTTCCCTGGGGCTTGGTATATTTAAGGTCCGAAAGGCCCACTAAGTAAACAAACGCTTCGTCTTTTGGGCAGAGCAGAGGGAAATCTGGCCCCGGGTTCCCTGCTGGGCAGCATGCAAAAGCCGCCACCCACAGGACCCCAAATCTGGTGCATCTCCGGTGAATACTTAGCTCCACCTCGAGAGCCAGAAGGGAGGAAGGAAGAGAAAAGAGTGATTTTCGGAGCCAGCAAACCCTAGGCTGGAGTTCCCTTTCCAATCCCCGGGCCAGACTGAACTCCTCTCACCAGCTGCCAGGCTTCCTCTAGGAGGGGCATGGGAGGTGGGAGGGGGGTCGGATGAAGAGTGGGTTTCTCCGCTGCCTTCAAACTGCCACTTTTCATTTCTCCCAGGAAAAGTCGATGGACCCAAGTCTAAGCTAGCCAAACGTAGAATTTTACATTGGAGGGCACGGGTCTTCAGGGGGGATGAGGGGGAATGGGGGGAGAGGCAGGGAATGGGAAACGGGCAGTTTTTGCTTCGCATTAATTCTCAGTCTCCCTACAAGAGAACCATGCCCAGCGTTTAGGAGATACCGGCAGCTCTGGGTACCGGCAGTCTAGCTCAACTGCGCGGGGGGGCGGGCGAGGGATCCTGCCCTTAAACCCATCTCCTTTCCCCTGCCACATCAATCTCTAAGCATCATCCTTGCTTAGAGACTTGTTGACTTTGGACCCCTCACTGCCTCTGCTCCCCCCATGTGTCGCTCTGTTTCTTTTCCTGGTGCTCCTTAGACCTAGAGTGGTGCCCACCACCACCAAAGCCGTGCTTGCCCGCTTCCCCCCCCCCCCCTGAACCTCTCTCCTTACCTTCCTTCTCTCGCCTCCCTTCCTAGAGCCCTCTCAAAAATCTTTCTTTTTCTTCCTCGTTCTCTAGTCTTTCTCACCTCCTCTCCCCTTGTTCCATTCCCGCTTTCTCTTCCACTCCCTCCTATTTTTCTGTTACTTTTCAACCATTCTCATCATCCTCTTTCTGTTTCTTCCTCTTCCTCATTTCCCATCTTCTCTTTTCCTATCTCCTAATACTCTCATTTTCCTCCTCCCCCGCCACAATGTGCCATCTTCTCCTCCCCTGCAATCAAATTATAGGTGGTCGAGATAGGGGAGGATGTCTCAGGTCAACCCCATTCTCGGGGCCAGGTTTGGGTGACAGGAGGAAGCTGGTGCTGTTGGTTGAAGGCCCGCGTTCTGCTCCAGTCCGGTAGCCCTCTCTTGTTTTTAGGTCCCTAGGGTGGTGTGCAGAAGTCCAGGTTAATCCCCTAACTGCACCCTCCCCACCCAGGCTCTGGTTTAGATGTTCCTTCTAGCCAGCGCCGAGGACTTCTCTGGAGACTCCCCCAGCTCTTCCCGCCCCAGTCCCCTTTCCCTAGTTGCCTAGGTCCTTCGAACAGCAGCCTCCCGGGGGCTTGCGTGGGTTCCCCACCCTCAACTCTGACCCTGCAAAGGGGTTTCTCCCAGCTGATCCCGGGGGCCACAGAGGGAGGATGACTGAGTCTGGCACGGAGAGACGTACAAGCTGGCTAAGGACGCCCCGCAGGGTCCAAGGACCCAGCCCTCTATTCCCCGGCCGGGTCCCTGTAGTGCCAGGGCTCGGGCCCCCGTGGTGCCTGCGGAAGCCTGGTACTGAGACAAGGGAATGGAGGGGGGGGGGGGCGAGAGACAACAGGTGAAGCCACAACACCCCCGCTTCCGTTCCAAGCAAGGTCTAGTACCCATGTGGGGAGTAGAGGGGCAATGCCTGCTCCCCATCCTCCACCTCCCTCCCAGGTCCCAGGAGGCTGCTTCTCCTAATGCCACCCCCCTCCCTTCTTTCCCCCACGCTTAACGTTATCCTGGCTCGGGGAGGGCTAGTGGCTTGCGGTGCCTTTGCTGGAGTGGTTGTGGGGGGACCTGAGAGCACAGTTAGAAAAGGGGGAGGTCACGGGGGGCTTCCAGATCCTCCCCGTCCCTGGCCGCTTCCCCGTCCCTGATTGGCTGAGCGTCTCTGGAGCCCAACTTCAGTCATTCAGTTTGATTCCCCAGTCCAGGCAGATTCTGAGCAGAGAGATCCAGGGCGGGAGGGGGGTGGGTGGGGGAACCCAGGGGTTTGCACCGCTGGAGAACGCCTCTGGGTCAGGCCTTGGGGGAAACGATCAATCTTTCTCTTCCCTCCACTTCCAAGAGGCCGAAGAGAAGCCAGTCTCTGCCTCTACTCTTGTCGTTACTCCTTTCCTCCACTCCTCCATCCTTTCCTCAGCCTGTCTCACTCTTTCTCTCTCTCTCTTTCTCTCTTTCCCTCCCCCCTCCCCCCTCCCGCCCTCCCCGCCACCTCCCCCCTGGTTTCTAATTCCTGCCACTAGCTCAGCGGCTCATTCAGCGGCGCCTTCAGCAGAGTGGAGTGTACCAAAGCTGAGATGCAGTTGTGTCTGCCCGCTGTCTAGTTGTGAATGGGACTTGTCTCCTTGCTCTGTTCTGGGGGAGACAGCACTGAGCCAGCCCTGGAGGACCCCAAGGTAAATGTCTGGGGAGCTGCAGTCCCAGCACCCCTCTTCTCAGTTTTTATTAATGTATTTGTGTAAGTGGGGGAAGTGAATGAAGCCAGCTTTTCACCCCCACCTTTTGGGGTTGAGGGTGTATGTGTTTCTGTGTGTGTGTGTGTGTGTGTGTGTGTGTGTGTGTTCCTTTTTTTGGTGGGGGGGATAGGAAATCTGCCGCCGCTGCCGGGTTTGGTGTTTAGCCAAGGTGGTTCGGCGCTCTAATGGCCAAAAAAAGGGGAGGGGGGTGAGAAAAGCAGCTAGCGGATTTTCCCTCCCGCCTGGCCAGATGCGGGCTCCTCGAAACCACTCGGGTCTGGGGGCTCTTGGTGAAGGGGGTTGCCAGATAGGGGCTCTAGTGATGATCCACTTTCACCTTATCACCACTTTAAAACTGGGGTTCCTTCAGCGGCAGTGGCTCAGAGAGATTTTTGTGGGTAAGGGGATTGTGTGTGTGGTGTAGGCGGGGGTGCAGCGCGCCCTCCTAGGGACCTAGAACCTCTAGCGGTCCCGGTTCCTGGCTCAGAGAAAATACAAACCGAGCTAAGGGGCTAGGGAGGAGGAGAGCTTTTGTCTGAAGGGACTATTCCGGGCTGCGCGAGTCGGAACCTCTAAGGGTTTTTCCTGGAGCGTTGCTGGAACACATCTGGAAACACGTCTCCCTTCCCGCCACCACTTCCTCCCATCCCTGAAAAAAAAAATTTACTCCTGGGGAGAAATTTTGCTTCCGAGGTCCGTGAAATGCCAGCTGCGTTAATTTCCCTCAAAGGAGGGCTGAAAATCTCGCAGCTCCCCCATTTCTCCCTCACGCCCCTTTCCCCTCAATCAGCTCTATCCAGGAAGGGTTAGAATCCCCTTCCTGATTATGGAAAAGGGATGGAAATGGAAGATCTGGGAAATGGGAGGGCAGGTCCTGCAGGAGTCGGAGAAGGGAGGGGGAAGGGAAAGGGGAGGGGGAAGGAGGACATTCCCAGGCACTTTAATTGTTTCGTTATGTGTCAAGATATTGCAGCAGTACAGCCAGGGTGCAGGGTGGCAGGAAACCGTATTTTGCATCTCCAGAATTCCGTCCCTCCTCTCCATCCTCTAGGCTTTCTGGAGGGGACCCGCAGGAGACAGTCCTCAGCTCTCCCTGGGCATTCACACTATTAACTTTTAGACCTGAACCATCCCCCCTGCAC
Organism: Potorous gilbertii; assembly: GCA_028658325.1. NCBI lineage: Eukaryota > Metazoa > Chordata > Mammalia > Diprotodontia > Potoroidae > Potorous > Potorous gilbertii. The sequence continues at coordinate 142,253,001 of CM053769.1, read as the reverse complement.
GGTTTTTCATGAGCAGAAAGGGCAGCCCAACATTCACATACAATGATTTTCCCTTGGCCACATTTGCCCATTTATTGCTTAAACCTTTACAATATGAAGTTGGCGAAGACCGACCCAGGATGAGCCAGTTGGCATCCATGAGACTCCTCATTCTAAGTTCCCTCTGTCCCTTAGAAAAAGCGAAACAAAACATTGTTGTGACTATGGAAAACATTTACCTACCCAGAGGAGATCATTTGTTTTGATAAAAGAGGCCCCCAGAAAGTGAGCATAAAGATGATAAGTAAATAATCACAGCAGTAATAGTACCTCCCATTTTCTACAATGCTTTAAGGTTTACCAAATGCTTTCCTCCCAAAGTCTGAGCTAAGTAGTGCAAGTATTAACATTCCCATTTCACAGAGGAAGAAAACTGCTGAAATGAAGCAAGCCGTCGCGGTGATCTCAACATCCAGTGTCAGGATCTTCTTTTATTTAGAAAGTCCTGCTTTAGTGACCGGGATTACTTCTCCTTTACTCCCTTCCCTGAAACATTCCTGGGTGCTAGAAGACCATGGGGTGGGCGAGTAGGGAGGAAGCAAAGAGTTTCTCCCTGCTGATTTGCGCTGATGATGCAATAGGAATTTCACGGACCATTGCGCTGCTATTAAGAAATCACGGCTTTTAATTATTTAATAATGAAATTGTTGAATGGAGACAAGCCATAGCTAATGGAGAAGCAATTGTTCATGAACCCTTATGGAGGAGAGAGATTTTGACCAGAGGAAGAACCCCAATTCCAACCCTTCTACCCCCAAAAAGAGAAATCTTTCATGGAATACTCAAATATTTTCTCCTTCCATTTATTCTTTAAGTCTCATTAGTGTTTATTTTGGGTTTTTTTTAGCTTTGTGTTTAATTATAAAGATCCTGTGATGATTAATTCGAAGTAAGGGTAGATCCATTCCTTTAATATTGTGGTTTTCAACCCCTCTGTGATGGTAAGCCTCTGGCTTTCTAAGGGAATGGAAATGCAGATGTGTGATTGTGAGCCACAATTCCACCGCACCGCATCAGCACATTTTAGAATGTTAGACCACAAGTTATTATAAAGAAAAAAAAATATATGTATATATATGTAGATATGTATATATACTGTCATTCCAAGGAGTATTAAAGGAAGGGCTCTGACCTTCATCCTAGGAACCCAGGAAACATTTCCCAGAACATTTGAGAGTCTAAACACTAAGAAAATAGAAGTTGTCAACCTACTTACAAGTGTATGCAGGGAAAAGCCCAGAGAACAAAGGGAGAAAAGTTACAAAACAAAGACACAGAGTTGTCATCAAGTGGAATTCTCCAGAACAATGATTTACCCAAGCACAGTAAGGATGATTTCTGATCTGGCGCTGAAGTCCTCCGATTTTTTTTTTTGCCCTCGAATATTGACCTTGTATTTAAAAGTGAAATGGAACCTAACACAAAGGAATGTGGTTAGAATACACACCATGAGCCAGATTTGGAGTTATTTAAACTTTGCTCCAGTATGAATTATCAGGATCTTGTGCTTTTAAAGCACGGGTGAATGTATTCATGTAAGAGATATCCTGCAGCTTGATACATACATGCATAATTATTTATTTGTATGTATCTACTCATTTTATGTGTGGATAGTGGATAAACTGGTCACTTACATAGCTGATTTTTAAAAGTGAAAGATTTGGGGGTTGGAAAAAAAGGAGAGAGAGGTTGAAAGAAACAGAGGATTGTTTCCAATTAACTCAAAATAGAGATAGCTGAATCAACAAGATTCTTACTGCTTTAGTGATATTGCTTTAGTGATAGGATGGACATTTTCTGATTTAATTGAAGTAGCCAAATATCTTGATCGTGTTTGAGAAGTTGAATTATATTCAGCCTTCTTATCAGAAAGAACTTTAGCTATAACTCTGTTTAGAAAACTAAATTCTATTGTGAATTCAGATTTTATAAGACTATAAAAAAATCTGCAAATCTTTCCTCTTTGCAAAATGCTTAGATCTCCTGGCTATTTTTTGTTATTACCGCTGTCATTTATTTATGGAGGGTACATGCTCCAGTTATTTTGAGGAATGCAAAGCAATTTCATACCCTTCAAGTAACAAATGTCTTTACCATCATAACATTGCTCGGATATTGGGGACAATTGCATGACTATCTCACACAGATTCACATTTCAGGATCCCTGGCATAACTAACAGAGACTTTGGTGCCTAATTCTGCTTTCAATAACACCTACACAGCCTTAACAAGGCATACTTGTATCCAAACTCTCCTTAGCTTCAGAAACTCAGACAATGATAATGCTTCGGAGAGTCCTCAGATATCAAGGGCCAACTCCCTTATTTTACAGACAAGGAAAGTGTGCCTTGGTTTTGAATACATATGACCTGGGAACTTGAGATTCTCATGTGATTCCAATGTTCCTATCTGTTATAAAGTATTTTCTATCTACCTGGAAGCAAACCCTCATGTTTGGGATAAGCAGATGATTCAATAGTTTTTGGTTTGCTTCATTAACTAAATTTTATTTTAAATTTCTTCTTTCTCCTTGACACATTTTCTCAGAGGCCCTGTATTTCTTTGTATAAATCCTGCATGGAGATTGATGTTACTTAACAAAGCTTTGTGTCTAACTTGTCAGCTTTCCTGAGTTCCTTTATGATGCAAAGAATGTTTGCTGGTAAATCCAAGAAGTGTATATAAATGGATTGGTTGGATGGGTGATTTAAGCAACCAAACAACCTTATATTTTTGTCTTTTTCCTGTCTGATGAAGTTGTCTTTTGTATTATGAAGAGCAACTTTGGGGGAAAAATGATTTAAAGTTAATAATGAATTAGTTTTAGATGATACTTTTCAAGATAAAACTTTAATTTTTGAAATTTTGTTGAATTGAGATGAAATGGAGACAAGAATAAATTTTGTGAATGTATTTATTAGTTTATTTTTCAACCTGCAAGTCTTGAATTTAGTTATTTAAATTAAAGAAAGTTGAAAAAATATTACTGCACGGGGAAAATGGGAATTAGCTTTTCCTTAAGTGTCCATGTGCTAGATATTGCCAAAATCTTCTTTTGGAAATAATGGGGTCCACTAAATGCTTGAGAAAGATATAATTAGACAGCTTTCTGCTCTGATTTTGACAAGATTTGTAGAACACTGTACCTACTCTGATTCTGTATTCCTTTAGGGAAGATCACACTTCTGAACACTAGAGGGCAGTAAAGCTCTTCTCTAACTTGCTGCCTGTAGCCCATCTGCTTTCCAGGGCACTATGAAAAGACGTTTTGTTACCACCAGCCTGGCTGGCCCTCTCAGGAGAGACAGAATTCAATCTAGCTGTGGTTCAGGCTAATGCTCAGGCAGTTTGTCAGGATTAACATCTTTCTAGTCTGTGGATCCCTTTACCTTCAACTTCCTATTACCACCTTGGAGTTCACTAGAAAGTTTGGGAATCATGTAACTTTAGATTGGCTGAGGAGGGGCACAGCTGGATTCCAGGCATAAAATAAATAATGGTGGTTTTTCCCTGAAGCCTTGATTTGGGAGAGATTTTCCAGCACATTTTCATGTAAAAACAACATAATTTCAGACTCAGGAGGAAGGAACTAACTAAATAAAAGAAATGCAGTTGGAAATATAGGGGAGATTTGTCAGGCTAATAATTTTATTTTATAATCCTCTTATTGGCCATTGTTTCAAGAGATTTTGAAGACTCCTGGAAGAATCATTTAATTTTCAAAGAGAACAGTTGTTAGATGCTTGGTAAATACTTGGGGAATATGGGATTTGATTGTAATAGTAAATAACTATTGGTTTCACACCATTCTTGATATTGCTATACAATAAAACAATTTAACAAAAGTTCATATCCTCAGTGAGGCACATCCTCATATGCTGAATTTGCTAGGATCATTTATTTTTTTTTTCTTGTGGTGTTAGAGACACTTATACACTTCTGGATGCCGAAATTTAGATATTTTTTTTTGTTGGTTAGTTTCATAAAAGTTCTGAATGAGAAGGAAACATACCTATTAAAGCCAAGTCATAAATATAAGAAGAGCTCTATTTTTGACCCATTTTCTTAAGTAGATGCTTATATTTATGCATATCTTTGTTTGCATGTTTTGTACTTAGCGAAATGATCTCCCCGGGGATTGGCACAAGAGTTCATCTGAGTTCTTAGCTGTGTTGGAATAGATAGTGAGTTGATGTAGTAGAAATCGATGTAAATGGATTATGGGAGTGAGTATTAAGTAACCAAGTAGAAAATAAGATAGAGTGATTTGTAAACGGACTGCTCCTTCATTTGGAAGTTTATTTAACTTAAAAGTACAAACTTATTTTCATCCTTTTACAGTGTAAGGACTGCAAGTGATGTCAGTTGGATAGCTCCTGAACAAACTTTCAGATTCACTTAATTAGTCATCAAAGGTCTGATTTTACAACTTGCCTTCTTACTTCGGTGTTTCTCTGACTAGATGTTCGATACTCTCTATTCCAACTCTAACATTTTGTGATTCTGCCTCAGTGATTCTTTGAAAGACTATGTCTATGTAGTTGAGATTCTTTGGGCTAGGCTTATCTGGCCCTTTTAGGAGCAAGGAGGTATTCACTGAATTAATAAAAGGTATCAAATGTTGGCACTATTCTGTTTTCCTCTGATGGGTTTTTATATTGAGAGCTTTCAATAATTTGAGAATCAATTGATTTCCTACTGGGCTTTGTACATAGTAAGCAATTAATAAATGCTTCTTGATTCATATATTACATATTTAGCATTTCACTTCTAGTCATTTAAACAAATATAACTTTGCAGAGGCCCCCATCCTCCTCTTGAAAGATGCTAGAATAACATAATGTAACTAGGAATGCCATTCTCATTTCTGTCTATGAAAATTTTAGGTTGACCCCCCTGGTCAACTCCATGGCCTTCTCCATTCTTAATTTCCATCATGACTGTGGTTTTTTCTGTCCTCTGATCCCTCAAAATGACTCAGGCCTCCCTCATGCCCTTGTGGTACTCCACACTTAAATTATAGATATGTGTATATGTGTTTTTTCTCTTACCCAGATTACTTGATTGTAAACTTCTTGGGGCCAAGAATCCTGCCTTACTTTTCTTTGTTTCTTTTCCAGCACTGAACATAGAGTTTCTATAGAGCGTAGATATTCACATAACAATTTTTAAAAATTCATTACACACATCAGTTCTCTCCATCACAATAAATATTTGTGAATTAAACATTTCATCATGTCTTCTTAATTTCCTCGGTTTCTTTCTTTTAAAATCAGACTCTCAAAATTTAGTATACTTAATATTCTTGGAATGATATTTCCTCAGCACATGAAAATACCTTGAAGACTTTTGATCTGATATTTTGTTTTAGTTGTTATTTATTGCTAAAAGTAGCAAAAACCAATGTTGGAAAGTATCCTTTCTATCTCTACCTTTAGGAGATTGAGGGACAGACTTCTCTGTGCCTTGAATCCCTGAAATAGTGATTTTTTTTTCTCCATTTGTGTTATAGGAATCTCAAATGTGGCCATGTCAATGGCAGCAAAGGATATTTTACATTACCTCACAGAAGTTATAGAAGTTGGATTTTATTTTCCTTTTGAAATACTTAAAGTACACTATAAGGAAGGCAGCATGTATGCTACTGAGAATATTTGTGCTTGACACTATTAGACATACTTTTAATAAGTGCGGAAGTTTTTCTGTGGATAAATGGGATTTCCTTACCTTTCCCTTTCACTTTCCCTTCCCCTTCCCTTTCTACTTTTTTTTCTTTTTTCTCCCAAAAACACTTTCAAGATTTTGGAGGCATTCTACTAATTTTCCATAGTGATTTCACTGGAAATTGAATAGGAAATGGGTGGGACCTTGTAGAGATCCTTTATTTTATGGAAGATGTTCCCAGTCCTTGGGAATTGAATTGCTCTAATTTCTCCCTGTAGCACTAGGATTCAAACTCAAGCCTTTCCATCATACCCCTCTGACATATTTGGGTCCTTAGGCAAATCGTTGAATTAGTGCATCACTGACAACTCTATCTGTGAATGAGATGCAAAACACTTCCCACTTCTGTAAAATGATTCTCTAGATGAACCATTAACTAGAGCATTCTTAGGTAATCTATTTAACTTCTCCAGACCTCAGTTTTTTTCTTGCATAAAGTGAATAAATTAGTTCAGTTGATCTCTAAAGTCCCTTTCAGTTCTAATAGTCTATCACATCAACTGATACTTCCTAGTAGTAATCAGGTTTAGTCCAGCACTGTTTAGACTGAACCCCCTATAAACAACTACAGCAACAGAAACAGCAATTAGCGCTCCGTTTACTTACACCTGTCTATTTGAATTATGGCATAAACTAAAGTGATCTATTCCTTCTGAATGTAAAATATTCAAGAGTCAGTCTTGGTTTTACAGAGAATTATTGCTTTTGAAAAATGATTCCTCCTTTCATTTCCATTTTTCAAATATCCATTTCACTTTGAGGTGGAGTAGGAGTTTTATCCAATTGAAATATAATTCTGGACAATTTTACCTCAACACTTAATGGTGTTTGATTTTGAGACACTAGTCTAAAGTAAAAAACAATGATGATTTTGCATCGCTACTAAGTGGTGCAGTGGATAGAATGTCAGGCCTGAAGTCAGGAAGATTCATCTTCCTGGGTTTAAATCTGGTTTCAGATGCTTAATACAATTTGCCTCAGTTTCTTAATTTGTCAAATGAGCTGGAGAAGGGAACGGAAAACCACTCAAGTATCTTTGCAAAGTAAAAGTCAAATGGGGTGAGATAATTGGTCTCTTGATAAATCATCTTGATTTCAGATAAATTCTTGTTTCTTTACAAGGTGAACTTAGATTGAATTTACATGAAAGAAAATTTGAAAAGTGACTATTTTAGGTTGCAAGACAACCATGAGTATGCTGAGTTTATCACAATTGATTTTTTTAGATTATTCATTCATAGACTTATAAGTGATTTTGTGTAAATAAATTTTTTTCTACAAAATAATCATTAACATCTGTTATAAAACTTTAAGGTTGGAAAACATGTTGTTATATATTTTCTCTCTTGAGATTGGAGTGATTTCCTCATAGCTTGTCATCTGTGAACCATCTCTCGATATCTTTTACTGCTGGTCATCTAAAGCTTTTGAGAAGGAAACTTTGAATTGAATGGTCCAATATGGCTGAATGAGAGTATGGCCTGGCTTCTCATCTAAGACTTCTGCCACAGTGAGTGTTCTGCTCCACATAGGATAGTTCCTTATGTCACAGTGCAAATGTTCTGACAATAGCTTAGTTCCATGAGCTCTAGGTGGTAAACCAGATTGTTGAACTGTATTGGTTGAAAAGCATTATGAGAGAAAGAAGCATGAAGCAGGGTGAAGTTGTGGAAAGAGCATTGGATTATGAGGCAAAAGAACCGGGTTGCTGTCCTAGCTAACTGTGTAACCTTTGTGGAAGTCATTTAACATATGCATACCTCAATTCCTTCATTTATAAAATGAAGATAAAAACTAATTGTCCTAAACACTTCCTAAGGTGGTTATGGAGATCAAATGAGATGTTTGGTGGGGGAAAAAAAAGCACTGTAAATTTTAATGGTTTTAAACTTCTAATAAATGTCAGCTGATGTGTTCACCATATTCTGGTTTATCTGGAAACAAGTCTCTAAGACTACAAGTTGCAGAAGGGTTGCCTGTCTTTATAGGTAAAAGGTCGTTTTCTAATGGGAAGCTCCCTTCCCTAAAAGCATCTGGGTGGCCCAATGAACAGAGTGCTAGCCCTGTGGTCAGGAAAGTCTGAAAGTTCATTAGCTTATTAGTGGGATTTTGAACATGTCTTTTAAACTCCCCCTACCTCAGTTTTCCCAAATGTTATTAGGATTTTGTGAAGATGATGTGAGAGAATATCTGCAAAACTCTTAGCACGGTGTCTGGAGCAGAGGAGGTACTTCAAAATGTTTATTTCCTTTCTTCTATTTCTACATTGAAAAAAAAATCATTGATCTTTTAAATAAGGTTTCTAATTAAGCAAGGCTATGAGTTGGCTAATGGGGCAGTATAATTCAGTGGATAGCAAACTGGCTTCAGAATCAAGACAAAATAAATTCAATTTTATCTCTGATGCATAGTGGTTATGTGATCCTGGGCATATCACTTAACTTCTCAGTGCAACAGACAGTTCACTAAGATTAGAAGTTGTAAAGAAGATGATAGTCTGCATTAATGGAGGTGTTTTCCTCACATGAGAGTTCCCTCTAGCTGAGGAATCAAGGATCCTTAGAAACAACAAATAAAAATGAGGACATAGTCAGAACTGTTTATTATGAAGATTATTTTGGCAGTTGTACAAAGAATAGATTGTTAAGGAGGGAAAATGATGACAGGGAGTTAGCTTAGGAGGGTATTGCAGTGGCCCCAATGAGAGATAACTAAGGTCTGGGCATGGATGGTATTAGAAAAGAATTGATGTTAGAGATATTGTGAAGGTGAGTTAAGCTGCCTTAGATATTAGATATTAGATGTTAGATATTTGGGATGAAGTAGAGGAGAGTCTGAGATGATTTTGAGCTTTACCAGGGACAGGCATTTGAGGGAGGTGATAAGTAAAGTTGTGTTCCATCTTACATAAAAATGCTCCTTTATACAGAATTCTAATCTATATCTGTATAAACTTTTCCCATTGGTTTTGGATATACTTACAGGAATATGGAAGAATTTAACCCATTTCAGCAAAACTTATTTATTAAAGCAGTATAGTAGTAACTGGGAATATAAAATAAAACAAATCTTCCCTCTTCCCCTTCAAAAGGGCTTTTCAGTTTTTGGAAATTAACCAATATTTATTAACCATTTGTTATGTGCCTTTCAATTATTGGAAATCACCCAGCATTTAGCAAGCACCTATTATATATCAGGTACAAAGGATACAAAGAAACAGAAAAAGATATCCAGTCCTTAACAATCTTTCCATTTAACAATTTCTATAGGAAGAAAGTATTCTACCCCTCTGCCCTACTTACCACTAAACCATCTTTTCTCAAAACTAAATGTCTTCAGTAACTTAAATTGATCTTTATGTGAAATGATCTCCAGGCTAACCCTCCTTAACCATCCTGTATCCCGAATGGCTTTCTCTGGACCTGTTCCATTTTGTCCATGTAATACCCAGACTTGACACAATCCTCCCTTTTTCTGTGGTCTAAACAGAGCAGAGAAGCAATAGGGTTTTTATGAAGCACCCTGAGCCATAGAATCATTGAGCTATATCTGCAAGTTGTTAGTGGTCAGGGTTAAAAGTGAGAAAGTATCTAGTCCAATCTTATCAATTTACAAATGCTGAAACTTTGGCCCAGGAAAGGTAAGTGATTTACCTAAGGTCACATGGTATGTGGCAGAAATGGGATTCATACTCAGGTCCTATTCTTTTCATTTCATCCTGCTGTTAATAGAGCCTAAAAATATTACGTCTTTAAGTTACATCATCCTGGTGGTTCCCATTTTAGCTCATGGTCCATTAAAACTACTTCCCACCCCATACTTATTACTATCCAGGCAAATCTCCAGTCTGCGGTTGTACATCTCCTACCATCTCCATCCCTCGTTTAGCTAAATGCAAGACTTTACATCTATACTTTTGAATTTCATCTTATTTTTGGCCCTCTGTTCTAGTCTGTCAAATTCCAATTAACATATTTTATAAAGTATCCTGAAATACCTTGACTTTGGCTAGCATTCAGATACTCACCACTGGTCATTGTTTTCATCACACCTTTCTCATAGAAATCTGCATAAACTAGGGGTACCATAAAGGGAAACTTTCAACCTTGATACTTCTGTCAGAAATCTTACTTTTGATTTTTATTTCCACATCTTCAGAGGAAGCACCGGCATAATGAATACATAAAGTGTTTTATTTCAATAGCCACTCTGTTACCTTTTGCTTAATAGATACCTGATAACACCCCCTTACTGGGTGAGTTTCAATGTAGGAAATAAAATATGAAATATTTAAAGAAGAGATAGTGTTATATATCATATTTCAAACCTAAAGAAGGCATTATCTTTGAATTAGTTATTTTATACTCAGAATCAAAGAATTCAGAGTTGTCAAGAATCTAAGGTGTTCACTGGTCCACATTCCTCAAGGAGTGGATCTCTCAAGTGGAATGGACTTGAGTCTTCTCACCTAGTGGATCCACTTCTTTGTATCATTCCACTTCACCTATTTTCTAGAATATAGACCTTTCAATTCATGCGCGCATGAATATGGGTTAAAAACGGTTGAAATGCTGTGCCTAATTAAGAAATCCAACAATTGACATTAATACACAGGACCTCCATATTTTCATTTGAAAATAATGACCAGATGTCTCTCAAGGTCTTTTCTGTCTCTAAAGACTGCAATTCCAACAATTCTCCATTGCTGTATTATGCAGTGTTCCAAATGCCTTAGTGCAGTTTTCAGTTAAAGCTTAAATACAGGGTGTTTTTTTGAGATACCTTGTATTATAAGATTCCTTTGGAGTCAAAATTCTACAGTTTCTAATCTAACTTCCTATCTTCTGTGGTCTCTTTCAAGCTTAACATTCTATATATGACTTCTCTTTGACTTTAAGTAATTCTATATTCAAACATTCTATGTATTATAATTTCTTCCTCTTCTAATATTTTAGGTTTTGTCATCTCTTCTAGCTCTAACATTCTATATTTCAAAGTCCACTTTAGCTCTATAATTCTTTTATTTTCACATATACATGGATCTGTACATATATATGTATATATATATATATATATATATATATGTATGTGTGTATGCACATAGATTCCATATATGACTTAGGAAGAGCATTAGACTAAAAATAAAGAGATCAGGGTTTGATATCTGCTTTGATGCTTTCACACTCATTCACTGGGCAAGTCACTTCTCTACTTTGGCCCTTAATTAATTTTTTATTAAAATAAGAGGATAACACTCTATAGATCAAGAGTACTTAATTTGAATTCTATGAATTTATTTTCTTTAATGATTTTAAAAAATGGATTCCTTTGCAATCCTACTTATTTCATTTTATACATTTAAAATCAGAATTCTGAGAAGGGGTCCATAGCCTTCACCAGATTGGCAAAGGTGAAATACACACATACAGAGGTCTAGAGACCCTGCTATAGGTAGTCAATGAGGTAAAACTCTGATATTCCATTATGTTATCATTCAGGGACCAGTCACATTTATTTGGTATAGTTTATCAGAGCCAGTGGTTGAATGGACCAGGCAGACAGCTCATTTTATTTTACTTTTCATTTGGGGAAATCTCTAGTAAAAGATTCATTGGTCATCATACAGTGACAATCACAAGTTTCCTATCTAATCTGAGTGTTTTCCCCATAAGAATGACTTCCTGATGATTTGTGATTTTTATTAATCACTGCTACACTCTCATAATCATGGCTTCGACTCTCTAAATTCAGCCATCCTCAGCTGTAAATGCTGGATCATTCGTCAGTAGGCATTACTGTTCTCTTGCAGGCTGAGAGCTGTGTGCCTTTGAAATGCAAGGTAGCTCACACAGAATCATGTCAGGCCTCCCACTACCCCATCCACATGCTGTGCTTTATGAGCCAAAGAATCTCCTGCTTTAGAGTTTACAAAGAAGCAAGTCCTCTATCCCTTTCTTACCTGGAATGCAATTTCTAAACCATTTTCTCTTATGTGAGAAAAGAAAGACAAAGAAGAATCAGCCTTAGACAGATTACAGAATTCTGTCTCCTTAAATGAGCTCTGCCTGGTTTCTCACCGATAAACTGGGGGAGCTACAAATGGGGTAAGTTTTCAAACTAAAAATCAGAAGATTTTGTTTCTAGTTCTGACTCTACTATTAACTTTGGATAAGTCACTTTACATCATTGTTTGGATATATAAAATTAGAGGGATAGATCAAGAATGTCCCTCCCAGGTCTAAATGTGTATGGCTCTCCAACTTAAACTAATCACTTATTTTTCTAAACAATTCACATTCCCTAGGCAGTGAGGTGTGCCATAGAGCACTAGGCCTGTAGTCAGAAAGACTCTTCTTGAGTTCAAATGTAACCCCCCTTACTACCTGTATAACCTTAGACAAGTCACTTAACTCTCTTTACCTCAGTTTCTTCATCTGTCAAATGAGCTGGAGAAGCGAATGGCAAATCACTCCAGTATCTTTGCCAAGAAAATTCTAAATGAGATGACAAAGACTCAACAATTTATAGAACCCCTTAAGATTTACAATTTAGTTTATATGTTTGATTCTCGTAGCAGTCCTATGGGGTAGGTGCTATAATTATCCCTGCTTTATAGATTAGTAAACTGAGGCAGAGAAAGGTTGCAGGACTTGCCCAGGGTACATAGCTAATAAATATCAGGGTTATCCAGGTCTTTTTGACAAGTTCACCCTTTTCCTGAAGGCCTCTGTGACAGCGAGGTGGTACAGTGGGTAGATTGCTGGGCCTGGAGTAAGGAAAACCTGAGTTCAAAATTAGCCTCACATGCTTAAGTATCTGTGTAACTTTGGGCAAGTTACTCAACCTTTGTTTGCTTCAGTTTCCTCATCTGTAAAATGAGCATGATCACAGCATCTCCTTCTCAAGGTTGTTGAAAGATCAAGTAAGGTAAGCATTGTAAAACACTTTAGCATATGCCTGGCACATAGTAGGCTATACATAAATGTTAAATATTATCACTAAGCTAATAACTAAATGTTGATGGTAGAATGGATCTGTGGAAGAGGTAAAAAAGTCTCTATTAGTAGTGAAGATAGCTATTTCAAACTGGTTATGCTACTAAGTAACTCTAAATTTTTACAAACCTTTTCTACACTTTGAGGCTCAGTTTACTTATGTGTACAATAAGGTTGAATTAGGTGATCACTTAAATATCTTCTAACCCTAATTTTTTTTACTATTGATGTTTTTTGGAAACTAGACTCTTTGATAAAATGCAGCAGGTCTTCAATGCAACCAATCTTTCGGCCCTACCCTCATTAATCAATTACTTGAATATTTTAAATCCACAGAAAAGAACAAAAAAAAAACTACCCACCCTGTGACATTCTACACTGATGATTTATTTTTGTTTACCTTTTGCTAATAATAACTAAATAATAATTCATATTTATTTTATTATTTTAAATTTTGCAAAGTATTTTATATATCAATTCAACAGTATAGAAATAGTGAACCATGAATTGATAGGGCATAGAGTCAAGATCAGAGCTGAAAGGGAACTCAGAATATAAAAGTTTAGATCTAAGATATATGTTAAAGAAAATATTAGTGATAGATGGAATTTAGATATTGAAGAGTCATTAGAAAGCAATGTTATGGGTAGAAAAATAACCTTAGAACATTAAATGTTAGTGCTAGAAGGGAACTAATGGAGAGCCATTAGAATCAGTAGGGGACTTAGATATTAGAATGTTAGGATATATAATTATACAGCTGGAAGAAGCCCAAGACAACATTTACTCCAATTCTTTCACTTTAAAGATGGAGTAACTGATTAGAAGAGAGGACCCAAATACAGTCAGGAGTGGACAATGAGCCTTTGAATCACTGAGAGTTGAATATATCCCATAGGTTGCTTCTGCCATTTTCTAAAGGATTTACTAAAAATCATTCATGATGCAAGTGAGAGGTGAGATTTGTTTGTTTCTAAAGCCCAACTTAGAGGATATTTTATGATTCTTGTAGATTGTGTGCTCTTCTTAATGCACTACAGATTCTTCATTCTGATTTGGCAAAAGAAAGTTATCTTTCTAATACGGTGTGTGACTTCTTTAAATAGCCTAGAGTTAATCATTTTCCTCTTTTAGCTCCTTTCATGACTTCAAGATTTAACGATTCCTAGATGTCTGCTCTCCTGTAACTGTACAGATAAATAGCACAGGGATGACCAGGATTATATTATCTGCCACACATTCATATAACAACGTAAAAAAATACAGAGGCAAAAAAGGAAGACACTTCAAAACACCACAGTCAGTCTTAATAATAGCCCATATTTCTACATGGATTTACAGTTGGCAAAAAACTTTCTTTACAACAACCTATCAAGATAAGGAGTAGGATTGTTGTTGGATCTATTTTATAACTGAGGAAACTAAAGAGCAAAGTAGTGTAATATCGTACCCAAGGTCATCTCTCCTCAAATACAAATAATAGATCAATATAGAAAAGAAAAAAAAGTCATTCTCATAAAACACAGTGCCATACAGTCACCAAACTTTAAAGCTAGAAGGGGCTTTAGAGTTATCTAACATGAGCTCTTGCAGTAGAGGAAGAAAGAAAATGATTTAAAAGCATTTGTGATACACACATTATATGACATGGTTCTCCTTGGTATTATTGAGCAAATGAAAGCAATCCCTAATTACAACATAGAATCTTAGTCTTATATTTGGAAGGGGCTTT
>CM053769.1:142222615-142238011 GCA_028658325.1 Potorous gilbertii | reverse complement strand
AATAAGCATTTAAGTAATATCTGCTATGTGTCAACCAGGGCCATCTCCAGTCATCCTGATGAATATCTGGTCACTGGACCCAGATGGCTCAGGAGGAGAAAGTGAGTTTGGTGACCTTGCACAACCTTCTCTTGTTCAAAACAAAGTCAAGTGCAAGTCATGTCATCATTTCTCTGATGTCATGGTCTTCTTCAAAAAAGGATGGACACAGACTGTGAATTGACTGAGTTACCTGAGTGGGTTTTACTAGCTAGATTTCCTTCCTTCCTTCTTTTCTTCCTTCCTTCCTTCCTTCTTTCCTTCCTTTTCCCAAAACTTTAAACACAGTGCACTCTGAATCCAATGGGTTGGACAACAACAGGTCCCTGTCCAAGCTCCACTTAATGTCTGGCTTAGAGTGATTATCACTAGTAACAGTTTCTGTTGATTTAATTATTTTTTCTTTTGTTCATTAAAAGGACCATTTTCTGACTACTTCTTAAAGAGATCTATTCCCTCAATGGACATTACCTTCCTCTAAGTGAGTACTTGAAAAGGTCAGCATGAAAAGGCCAAGGTCTCCCATTGCATCCTGGACCATCTCCAGTCATTCTGTTGAATATCTGGTCACTGGACTCAGATGGCTCAGAAGGAGAAAGTGAGGTTGGTGACCTTGCACAAACCTCCCTCACTCAAAACAAAGTCAAGTGCAGTCATGTCATCATTTCTCTGATGTCATGATCTTCTTTGAAAACAAAGAGCAAACACAGACAGTTGACTGTTATATGACATAGTCTTGAGTCCTCTCACAATTATGTCCAAATTCTAATTTATCAATGTTGATCCTGAAATGGGATTCACAGAATTAAAGACAAGACTCCAGATTTGTTTATGCTAGAGCTGAAGAGAGAGGGATTGATCTTGCTTTACTTTTGTCACTTATATCTATTAATGCACATTCAAGATAGCTTTAGGTATTTCTTCATCCATTTCACAGTATTGACTTTCATGAGACTCAGGCACCATTACTATCCCTATAAAATGAGGGTTTTGGACTAGAAAGTGCTTAATATCTCTTCTAGTTTTAAACTCTATGATTCTGTGAACTTTAATGGACTTCAACTAGAGAGCTAATTATGTTAAAACACAAAAATCTTTCAGAATATTGTTTCCAAACCCCCTACACACCTTTAAATGTGTTGTTTCCATATACGGGGAATCATAGTCTGTTTTGTTCTTTGAAATGGCAATTATGCCAGACACACTACTATCCAAAATTGGTTCCTCTTCATTTCTGGATGAAAAACCAGTAGATTCCCTCAAAAAATTAAATATAAGTTCTTAATACTTATCTCCTGACTCCTTTCCATTGATGCCTAATTCTAATTGTCTAATTCTCCTAGAAAATGTCAGGCAGGAAGCCTGTTGAAATGTTCAAAGGGACTGTGAAGCAGAGGGCCACAATTTCTCTGCGAGAAATAAAACAGTCATCATTTAAGGACATTTCTCTCAGCATGAGACATCTGTCAAGTAGAGGTTTAACATAAGTGAATGTGAAATATATGGATGGAGATAGGAGCAATATATACAATTTCACAATTACCTGGGAGCATTCCTCATTATTAACATCCCTATGGTTCTGGCAGGAACTTAGTTCTCATTTCATGAAGAATCCATTTATTGATTTGTTTTCAGCCCATATTTATGAAATTGTAGAGATCTCAGCACTGAGGATCATAGAGTCATAAATTTAGAACAGCAAAAGACATGGAGATGGTCTAGTCCAACTCTCTTGTTTTATAAATGAGGAAGTAGGAGACCAGAGAGTTTAAATTATATTCTTGAGTTCCTAGAGATTATAAGTGGCAGAAAATCTTGAGTGTATTCCATGCTACTTCTCCCAAGATCTCCAACTAAAAATGTACTTATGCTTTTAATAAAGTCACATTGTAATTTAAAAATTTATTGAAAGGAACTAGGAATGTTTAGCCTGAAGAAGGGAAGAGAATTCAGGAAAAGACTTGACAATCAAATTTAGGTATTTGAAGGACTATCACATAAAAGAAAGAGTGTACTTGTTGTATTTGGATCCATTGGACAGAACTAGATGTTAAAATTTCAAAAGGCTAAATTATGATTGAGACATGACACATTTTCCTAAAAATTAGACCTACTTAAAGTGGAATCACTAATTTGGGGCATCGTGGGTTAACTCACTGAAAGACTTTAAAATCTGCATGACCATTTCTAAGTATGTTCCTGAATTATTCTTGACTTATTTGGGTCTGACTTAGTCTAGATCAAAGGGTTTTAAACATTTTTCTGTATGTCATGGACCCATATGAAAGCTTGGGAAAGTCTACTGATTTCCTTTTGGAATTTTTTTAATGTATAAACTAAAATACACAAAATTGAAAAAGAAACCAATTTTTAAAAGATACAGTTACGCATGCATATTTGCATATACACATATGTGCATGCGTATGTTTACATGTATAGGTATATACATATGTATCATGTGTATACAAATATAACCAAGATATTCCAAAACATTTCAAAAGTCTCAGAGAAATTTTAAGCTAGCAAAGCTGACTAGAAGCAGCCATCTGCAGTTGGTAAAGCTTAACATGATACTAAAAGTGTAGAAATTAACAAGTTCATATACCCTGGGTTAAACTCTCCTGGACTGGATCATGTCTAAAATCCTTTCAGACTCTGAAATTTTGTCACCAAGAAAAGGTAAGGACCTTAGATTTTCTAGACTAAAGACCTTTCTTAACAGAAGAGTAAGATGACACACGAAGACAGAAAGAAGCATGCTTAAAAATCACCCAGATAACAAGGGCATAATTCAGATTATAGCCCACTTCCTTTGTTTCCCATATGACCTCCCACGGTTATAGATAACTGATGGCTGTAATCTCTCCTTCCAGCTCCCTCCTAACTACTCAACAAAATATCTTCCTTGTCTTTATAGAAAAAGCTATTTTTAAGAAGATCCTCTGAGAATCCATTTGAAAAGAAACAAGATTTTAGCTGTAGTTCAGTCTGTCCAGCTAATTTTTCCAGCAGGCTGAGAGCTAGCCCAGTGGGATCAGCTCCCTGCTTTCTGGCTCTTCCCAAGTCAAAGACCCTCATCACCTTCTTGAGTAAAGATCTAGAAGAGGTCACAGTGCTGTCAGGCTGATGTAGTAGCCTTTCAGAAAGGAGGGGACCCCCCTACTGTTTGCCTTTGAGGCAGAATATTAGACAAGGGTTCTGACATTGCCAGAGCAATGAAATCTCACTTAGTGGCTACTTCTATAATAATCACATTAATCAGAGCCCAGTAAGGCAAGCATTCCAAAACAATTTTCCTCAAATAAGGGTAGACCTTGACAACATAGTGACGTGCTGGAAAAAAGCAAGGGGCTGGAAGTCATGGAACTGATCATGAATCTACTAATAATAACTGTCATTCATATATCATGGTAAAGAAAGCAGAGAATGTTCCATGAATTATCTTATTTTGAATTTCACTGTTCTTGGAATGTAGCCAATACTGGACCCACATTTGTTCACTTGACACATTTACTTCATATTCTATCAAGTAGGCATGCCAAGTGTTATTACTGTACCCATTTTACATAAGCAGCAACTGAGATTTTGCAGATTTAAGTCAATAAGTGATGAAGACAAGGATATGAACCAATCTTTCTGCCTCTGAATCTAGTACTCCAACCATCCTATCTACTATACCACACTGTCTTGTTCAGCAAATTGACTAATCTCCCTGGACCTCAGTTTCCTCATCTATATAGACTGAATTGGATTCCTTTCAGCACTAACAACTTATCTTGTTGCTTAGTTATTTCAGTCATGTGCGATTTAGTGATCCCATTTGGGATTTTCTTAACAAAGATATTGGCATGTTTTCCACTTTCTTCTCCAGCTCATTTTATAGATGAGGAAGCCATTTGAACCCAGGTCTTCCAGACTCCATGTCTGGCACTCTGCTGTGCCACCTAAGCTATCCCTAACTATTTATACTTTCATGAAAATGAGTTCCATGAAAACACCTGGGGGGATGTATATTATATAGAGCAGTTAGCTCCAGATCACAAAATATTAATGTTTGAAAAGAATTTAGAGATCAATTATTGAAATAACTTCATTTTATGGATGAGGAAACCAAATCCCAGAAAGGTGACATGTTCACATAAGGTCGCATCATGAGTAAAGGACAAAGATTAGAACCCATGTCTGCAGACTACAAGGCTGGTGACTTATTCATCATTTCATGCTTTGTCATCAACTCTCTGGTTATGGTTGAAAGTTAATAGACTGAATCATGTTGCAACAGGTGTTCTGCGAAGGTAAAATGGATTTGGATGTAATTGGTTAATAGCATCATTTGAAAATCACTTCCACCCACGGCAACATTCCACAGCGTGTGACTGTAATATAGGAAGATAATTTGGGAGACTCCAAAACCAAGTCAAGTGGGAAAAGCTCCCTGATCAAAGCTATGTTATATGAAATGGAACCTAGATCTCTAAGCAGTATTACACATTGTCCATAGCATAAATTGGGCTTACCTTCTTCACCCATTGGACACTTGTTGCCAATTTCTGTAACACACACCACACATTTGATTGGTCACTTAACGAGTCACCGCAAAAATCACTCTCCTGGGACTGCTTCTCGAAAAACCGTATTTCAGACTGCAAGGGAGAAATGCATTTGTTATTGAAAGAGACATAACCCAAGACAACAACATGAGGCAGAAAGTTGTCTGAAATAACAGCATTCAGACAGCATGTCAGGAGTAGGGGCATGGAACCGTCCCAACTCTGTCAATAACTTTGGGGATATGTGGAAATCTACTCAATATTTATGAACCTAAATTTCTTCATCTGTATCCATTAATGAATTAGTAAATAAATATTTATTAAAAATCCACTATGTGACAGGCTCATTGATGCTAAAGACATAAAGACAAAAGTGAAACAATTACTGCTCTCATAGAGCTTATATTATATACACACACATACACACATGCATATATATACACACATATATACACACACGTATGCACAAATATACATACATATGTTTATATGTATGAGTATATTCATATATAGAAATATATACACATATACATATGTGTGTACATGTTTGTGTGTATATGTGCATATATGTAAATATGTGTGCATATATATTATAAAATAAAAAGCATTTTTGAGTTGATGTCTGACTAGCAATTGCATGGATATGTCAGGACATTATTTGGAAGGTGACATTGGAGCTGGTCTTGGAAAGAAAAGAGGCAAAGTTATGTTGGAGGCAGCTCTAATTAGCTTGCAAGAGAAGAGCCAACTTTTAAACTTTTCAGTCTGAGCATTCATATCAATTGCTACACAACAAGACTTTATTGCTTTGTGGATTGTGTAGATTTAAAAATATATTAATAAAGTGTGTACACACCCTTCTCCCCATACCTGAGAGCCAATTGTTAAACATTTACCAGTATACTCCCTATGTTACTCTATAAACATTGGTTCAGCACAGCAGGAGTATTGAAAAATGATCAGGGAATGCAGTCATCACCAGACTGAAGGCCTGGTAACAGTAATCACTCATTATATAGCCCTTTAAGGTTTTCAAAGTGCTTTACATCAATCATCTCATTTAACTTTCAGAACACTCTTGAAAGTAAAACTTCTAAGATACAGAGGAGAAGAGGGAGTGCATTCCAGGCGTTAAGTGAGAGTCTGTGCAAAGCCAAGGAGATGGGAAATACAGTATGTATGAGAAATATCAAAAGAGACAATGTGTTTGAATGCTAGATTAAATGTAAAATAATAACTCACATTCATTGTAATTAAGTGGCATGCTGGGTAGAGCAATGGGCCTGAGTCACAAAGATCCGAATTCAAATTTCACCTCTGACACTTACTAGTTGTATGACCCTGGGTAAGTCATGTAACCTCTGTTTGCCTCAGTTTTATCAACTGTAAAATGGAAATAATAATGGGTTGTTGTGAGGATCAAATGAGACAGTATTTGTAAAAGGCTTATCACAGTGCTTGGAACATAGTAGAGGTGATGGATAGATGTTATTATATATCCTATATCTAATATGCTATAATAATTTTAGGATAATATATAATGAATAATTATTTATTATAATAATTAGTAAAAATTATTATTCTATGAAGTACATTTCTTACAACATTCCTGTTAGATGGTTAATTAAGGTGCTATTAGTAGGTATGAAAGTAAAGACACATAGGAGGACAAATGACTTACCCATAGTCTCACAGTAAGTGTGTAAACCCTGGTCGCATGACTCCAAGGTCAGTGAGCATTTCACTATGACCTTTAAGTTTACTTTCAACTCAAAAATTACACATTCTCTATTTTTCTAGCACCCAGGTAATACACCACAAAGAGTAGGTGGTTTATATATATATATTGGTGGAAAGAATGAATCCATGAGGAAGGATAATGAATAGACACTAGTATATGGGACCAATAATTAATGCAAAAAGTGAAAAAGGCTGCTAATGCATGATATATACAAAAGCCCCCAAAACATTTATTAATTTCTTAGTCATTAAGCAATTACAATGTACCAGGCACTGTGCTCCACAATGAGATACAAAGATGAGGAAAAAAATCAGTCCCTGTCCTGGAGGAGGACATATTCTAGTGGGGGAAATAACTGTGTATATACAAGATATACATACATATGTATGCAAACACATACATGTGCATACAAATATACATATACGTACAGATATCAATGCATGCGCATGCACGCGTGTGCGTGCGCACACACACACACCTAGAAAGTAACCTAAGAGAAAACAACCTTTAGAAGGAAAGGAAGTCAGGGAAGGGCTCCAGCACATGGAGGCATCTAAACTGAGCCTTAAAGGACACTAGGATGATAGAGGTAATTGGGAGTCACTAAAGTTTATTACATAGGAGAGTAACTTGGTCAGACCTGTATTTTAGGAAAATCATATCGGCAGACAAGTGGAGGGTGGTTTGAAGTGAGTTCTTTTTTCAAACATAAAATTTGAGGTGATTTCAGAATAGCCAGTTTAAGATGCTTAAGAGGTAGTTGGTTGAGATGTATCGTAGGCAATATAATGTTAGACTGGAGCTCAAGACGGATATGTGATTGTGGAAAATCTGCGTACAGATAATTTAACTTACAGCAACTGATGAAATCAATAAGAAAGATGGTATGGAAGGAAAAGAGTTAAGTCCCCAAGACAGATCATCTGAGCACATCCATGGTTACTAGATATGACTTGAATGAAGGTTTAAAAATCTGATAAGAAACAACACTGCTGTGTAAGATGATAGCATTGATTCATAGGCTTACAGGATACTAAATTTTGAAAAAGTCTTAGAAATTGTATACCCACTGCTTTCATTTTATAAATGAGAAAATTGATACCCAAAGAGAGGACATGATATGTTCATCATCCCACAGAAACTCAATAGTGGAAGAGGCCTACAAAAATTAAAAAAAAAATCATCTCAAAGTTTGTTTACGGGGTAACTAAGAGAGTTCCTTTAAACACCTTCTGGTGAAAGGAGTCTAGGATTTGAAGGACGATAAGAGCTGGAATACAATTCATTCATTGACATTGATAGCAAGTGATCCCATTTGAGACAATATGTCCCTTTGTGTTCTCTTCCATAAAACGCAGGAGTTGAAATAAATTACCTTTCAAGGTCTTCTCTATCTCTAAATCCCATCCCATGATCCTAAGACAGTTTTGAAAAAGCAGATCAGTTCTCCCCTTTTAGGATCCTTTGTGTACAATAATTAATTTATTGAGCCACTCCCTGGAGGGTTCTGTTACATATAGAGAAAACAATAAAAAAAAAATAATCCCTTCCTCTACTCTAGCATTCTTAATGGGTGAGGTTAGTGGGTAGAGGTTAAACTCTACTCCCCTCCCCCATTCATCCGTATTCCTTTCATTGGGTTAATAATGGCCTGACTTTGAACCTGTGAATCTGATAATTGAACTGAAAAGCAGAGGGGAAATTGCTCAATTTCAAAGAGTTAAAAAGAGCAAATGAGTGACATTTTCCAACAGAAAGACCTGATGTCTGCTTTCCCAAGCCAACTCAGAGAGAATAAGAGGCCTTCAACACCCTCCCACTGTGACAGATTTTTTTTTGAAGTTCGCTCAAATTTCCAACATCCAGAAACCAAACTTGCTCCACCTTAAGTCTCTAAAATAATCTTTCAGTTTCACCCACCCTAAATCTCCAAAATAAATTTCACAGAACCTTCACTTTTACAGTACAGTAGATTAAGCTAAGTCATTTCACAACTGTCCTTCACTGAATTTGAGAGGATGGTTCTTGCGGTAGTTGCAACTCAGGTTCAAAGGGAGTTAGATACGCAACCCTAGGGAATTACACCTTCTGAGGAAATAAGGTTGTATCTGTCAACAAGACTGGCACTAGTATTTTGTGGGATAGCGCTTTGGAAATGACCTTGTAGATAATCTACTCCAGCCCTCTTTTCACAAATGGGGAACTTAAGAAGTTAAGTGTGCTTTGGGAGAAAGGCCACTAAATTTGTGTTTATATCCTACCTCAGTCTGAAAGCATTGATTAAGCAGCTATGATGTGCCAGGTATTGTGCTAAGCCCTTCGCACATAGTATCTCATCTGATCTTCAAACAAACCCTGGGAAGCTGCTGCTATAATCAGACCTATTTTAAAGTGGACAAAGGTGAGGCAGATAGAGGTTAAGTGACTTGTTCAGGCTTACCTTCCTGTCCATTCTGCTATCTAGTTTACTATGTGATCTTAAAGATTAGTAAATCTGGAGACAGTTAAGAGGCACAGTAGACAGTATGTTAAATGTGGAGTCAGGATAACAGGAGTTCAAATCCAAGACAAGACAGAGACTCAGTTTCCTTATCTGTAAAATAGGGATTATTTCAGTATCTATATACTGTATCATAGGGGTATTCAGAGCCTTAAATGATAATACATAGACACATGTATATGTATATATGTGTGTGAATATATGCATACATATGTACATACATATATGTATATACATATATATCCATTTGTAAAGCTTTATGTGTTCTCTAAGTGCTAGTTATGATCCATTCATCCAATCAACCTCTTTTTACAGAAAAATAAATTGAAGCCTAGGAAGGTTAATAAATTAGTTTAAAGTTACATAGGTAGCAATGGACACAGCTGAATTAGAATTCAAAGTCAGTTTTCCGATTCCGAGCTAGTATTGTTTCTAATGCACAGAAGTTTCTGCTCTTAATTAGTGGTACCTTGCCAAATTACTTCCTTATTCTGGTCTCAAGAACAGCGATTTCTCCCATTTTGTAGAAACAGACACAAGAATGCCTTAGATTTTTTCCACTATTTTCCCAAACATGTCCTGCAAAAAAATAAATAAATGTCCAAAAAAAGCTATAAAATGACTTTTTCTTCCAATTAAGAGAATGAACCTAAAGGTTCATATGGATGAGTGGCAGATATACTTGCCCAGACCAGCTTTGAGCTCCAGTTACTTCCATAAAGTAGAAAAAGAAAAAGAGGGGGCTGTGTTAGGGGTATGGGGGAAGGGAACAAGAAATTAATTAATTCAGTTCGTGTCTGTAACACCTTTCTTAAAAAAGTGTTTGAACATTCCGACATCTAAGTTGGTCTTCAAGCTTTTAGCAGAGTCGCTGAGAGAACAGAGAGTTCATTATGTCGAAGAGGGCTGTAAAGGTATATTATGACATTTTTGTGTGGATCTGCTGTTTTTGACATGACATTCTTGACTGGAAGGCTGATCTTCTCTCTCCTCCCCCACACCTCTTGACTGTTCTTGTCGTCAAATCACTTGTTACAAATTCACTTCCCTTCTGAGCCCATTTGTCTTCCATCTCTGCACCATATTCCCTTATTTTTCTAGCCCTTCAGGAAATAGTAATAAAACCTACTTAATTCCTTCAGCATCATCTCAGACCACAATTCTAAGATATTTTGGCAACTGATCCTCTTTTTTCTTTTTAACTTTACTGATTCTGGGATCAAACCTTATCAGAGGTTCAAATACTACATTTGCTTTATAATTTCCTGCTACATGAAATCCTTAGAAACTGAGAAAGTGACAAGAATAAACTCAAGTGAGGCAATAGGGAAACTGAGGAACTAAAAGAAGAGTACCCTTGTCCACAATTAATTTCATCTGTCATAAAAATCATTAGGTTAAGAGGCATGAGACTCATGTTTTGACTTTTGTCATTAGCAATCATATGCTATGACTTTGTGTAAGTTATAACCTCTCTCTAGATCTCATTTCCTTACACATCTTACTTCTAGGACTGATTTTTTTTGTTACGTGTTCTAAGCTACATCCTAGCACCAAAATGCAACATACTTAAAGTTCCTGTTAGTTTAAGTCTATCTTCTAGTATTCCTTTCTATATTAAATTCTGATTAAAAGATAACCAGTTTTGTGTCAAAGACTAGAAGTCACAGAGCATCCTGAACTTGATCAAACTGTCACCCATCCATGTGACATTCTATCCAAACTACTACCTTAGTAATTAAGTTGTTACATATCATTCTGCTATAGATACACTTGAAACCTCACACAGAAGATGTCAGGGTAGAGGGAGTATCTCATAATTCAATTCAAGAGGGTTGAATCATTTCACAATTTGCTATATTCCATGGTAAATAATCATCAACTGTGATTTTCAGATTTCCTTCTATATATGGTTTTCTAATTTTCTTTGTTATGATACAAACTTGATCTTTGCCATGTATCATCATTGTGGGATTCTCTAACTCATCTCTGACTCATGTGGAAGATTCATGAAACCTAGTTTCCCATCCTAAACTGAAATTATTCAAGGAATAATCACCAGCAGACAAAAATATAACCGGATGAGAATCGCAAAATTCTGGAGATGGAAGGAAATTGGAAACAGAAAATTAGAACATCGGATGTTTAGAATCAGCAGGAAATCTAGAAGATACAATATTAACATTGAAAGGAACATTGAAACACTCCAGATTGGAACACAGATCAGGAGAGTTGGTAAAGAACTTAGAGCAGAGAATGCTAGAGTGGAAGTAACCTGGTTTCATTAAAGACAAATATGCTATTTTGCAGTGTTAGAAACTGAAGTCCTGATGTTATGTCTTCAGCCTCCCTAGTATTCACGTTAATGCACAATTATTGTTTTTTGTCCTTTGTTATCAAATAGAACCATGACATCAGAAAGGTGATGCCATAGTTTGCAAGTGATTTGAATTTAAATGAGGGAGGGCAATGCAAGTGTTAAGACATAGATCAGGATGACTGTAGATGGCCCTAGATGCAGTGGGAGACCTTGGTCTTTTTAAACTAAGGTCTTTCCCAGGTGTGTTTGAGGTAACGCCCATCCAGTGATTAAGGCTAGGTAAGAGATGTGACAAAGAATGATTTATTTTGTCTCATCAAATACATACACATATACTATATGTGTGCATGTATATGTATACACACATGTATATGTGTGTACACATGTTTAATACAAGTATATGTGTGATATATGCAAACAATATGTGTATATACATACGTATACACACATGTATATGTGTATACACATGTTTAATACAAGTATATGTGTGATATATGCAAACAATATGTGTATATACATACGTATACACAAATATATATGGAGGCATATGTATGGATCTAGGAGGCAAAGATCCTCAGGGGTTCTGGCCAAAGAGAAATAATAGCTATCAATTGTTATTTACATTCCCTCTGAGAAATCAAGGTCCAAACAATGACCCCGTGGGCTTGGGCTAGGACCTATTGTTGGTCAATCAATGACAGCTAGAGTATCTAAGGCATGGTCCTTAAGAAAGAAATCTAGGCTATAAATCATAAGATATCTTGAAGGTTTGAACAATCAAAATTTACATTCCTCATTTAAATCCAATTCACTTGCAAGTCATGCCATCACCTTCCTGATGTCATCGTCCTCTTCAAGAATGAAGGACAACAAGCAAAGTTAATGAACCTAGAGAATGGACATCATCTGTGCCCTCCACACCCCACCCCAAGCAGCCGCTTGCTTGACAGTTAGATTTAAGTTTTCTACATTCCACTCTCTTTCCCTTCCAATTTGGATGACAGGGTAATCTCCTACTGATATCAATTGGTTCTTTGTCTAAAACTCTATATAACTTTGAACTCTAAGGAATTCTGGGACTTCTATCAGAAGATACAGCATGATTCTATATTCTGGAGTCACCCCACCATGTGTGTGCTGCTGTCACCTGGAGGTCATAGTAGATAGCAGACACACATTGAGACTTTTTACTTTTGACATCCATTCTGGCATTTCCTCTTATGAGTAGTAATAAAATATTGTTAATTGATTTCCTTGTGGCTTTTCTATTCTTCATCAGAACTCTCCTTTACTGCAAGAATAATAAATACAGTTGACATTTACATGACTTTACAGTTTTAAAATAATTTACCACACATTATCCGACTTGATCTTCACAATGATGCTGTGAGGTGGGTAATGTCAGTATTATCATAGAGTGATAGAATCAGAGATGAAGGGAAAGGAATGGGAGGAGAGGAGAGGGGATAGGAGGGAAAATCTGCTTTCAAAATTGGAAAGTGTCCATAGGGAAAAAATGAGCAATTTATATTACAAAAATGAAAAAGCTTTTGCACAGACGAAAAATAATATTGAGGCAACTAGAATTAAAAGAGGGGTGATTAATTAGCAGGGGAAATCTGCCATGCTTATCTCTTTCAGAGGTCTTTTTTTCAAGGGTATTATGTGAATTGATAGTAAATAAGTATGAACAAATGTCATTCCCCAGCACACAAGTAGTCCAAAGGATATGAACAATTTTCTAAATTGTTCCAATTTCTTCAAATGCAAACCATCAACTATCATATGAATGTTCTAAATTAGTGGTGTCAAACTAAAAAATAAATAAATCCCTGTCATAGCACATTGACTTAGAAAACTAGAACTTCATACTATCTAAGTTTTGTTTTATTTTTATTTATTTTTTAAACATTTTTCAATTATATTTTAATTTGGTTTCCCATCAAGTGGCCACATATAATAAATTTGACACTTGTTTTCTAAATTATTAATAAGAAGGTGCAAATTAAAATGTCTCTGAGCTTTAGCCCTGTACCTATTAGACTGTCAAAGGCGATAAAAATGGCAAATGTTGGAGAAGCCGTGGAAAGACAGTTCTGGCAACCAAGGAACTGATTCAAGAGCAGTGAATTTGTCCAACGCTTACAGGAAAAAGTACAATTATACCACAAACTAATCCAATCAAATATAACCTTTAAAATGATTATTCTTCCACTAAGCACATACCCCATGGAGGCCAAAGGTACAGCAAAAGTTCCCATATGGACATTTTCTTAAATTTACAGCAGCATTTTAAAATGTTCACACACTGAAAACAAAGTGGATATCCATCAACTGGGAAATGTCTTGATAAATTTTGTTATGTGAATGAAACTAGACGTTAGTGTGCCATAGGAGAATATGACTGTTCATAAGAGAACATGATTGTGAGGAATTCAGAGAAACTTCAAAAGACTTGATATGGATGGAAGCAGAGTGAAATAAACAGACCCAGGAGAATATTTTAAATGATAAGCACAATAATTTAAAGGAAAAACAACAGAAAAGATTTTGAAACTCTGATTGACCATGATCAGTTGTATTTTCAGAATATTAATAGTTAACAATGCCTTCTGCTTTTTTCTCCAGAGAACATAGCTAAAAAGTGTCTGAGACTGAATTTTAACTTAGGGCTTCCTGATCCGGGGTCCACTGCTTTATCCACTGTGATCCCTAGATGCTGAACATTCTACTACTATCACAGATTTTTTATTGCATTAGAATTGTTTCTCCTTCTGTTGAGTCCAATCCCTCAATTTTCATTCTTTAATGAGTCCAAGATTCATGAATTTCTGTGAATATACACATTAATCATCCAAAGATCAACTCCCTGGTGATGTCTTCACAAATCTACTGATGTGGATCTGGGACCATAGAGAATTAATTCATGAATTCTTGACAGGTAGATAGAAACTTCCTGAGCTTGTATTTTCCTGGCTTTCTAGTGCTTATCCTAGGCATCCAATGCTTAATTCTTAAAAACTTCAAAGGCCTCTGATTTCAACAATGTGAGTATATTTTCCATAAATATAGATTGCAACTTAGCTGGAGAATTACTATGTCTAATAGTAATGACAGTAATCCCACTTCAGTTAGCCTGATGCTGAATTTATGTAAGCAATTCAAATAAAAGAGAAACAAAGTTTGGTCACTGGGCTGATAGTCTAAAACTTTCTAGCACAGATACTAAGACTACAAGATATATTTATGCATTCCATGAAGAGGAATCAGAAAAGTTACCCAACATAAAGGTAATGTTATGCCTCTAAAAATTATATGTTTTAGCTGTGAATAGACTACTGAAGAAACCAGTCAAAGCAATCCCTATTTCATCTACACATACACACACAAATATATGTTTAGAAATAGATAGATACACATTTAGCTACATAAATATATGTACATATTTTTGTGTATATATATATATATGTGTATATACATACAAATGTATACATGTATGATTGTAGATGAAATCAGTCATAAAATATCATGTGATCAAATTCAGGCAGTTTGAGTCATACATGATAAATATCACCAATACAGGAACACATATTCATAGAATATTAAAGCTAGAAGGAACCATAGGATTTTTTTTCAGTTTAACCCTCTCATTTTTTATGAGGTGAAGAACAATTAAAAATGACTAATCCAAAGGTACATAGGCATATAGATTTCAGTGCTAGAAGGAACTTCACATATTACCTGGTCCTACTTGTACCCAGAACTGTAAGTGGCACTTTTCCTTCTCCTTCCCTGTACAAGTAACATAAACCATGCCTGGGGCGAATGGCACGAAGCCATCATATTAAAAGGGCACTGTTGGGGTGGAGAGGACTGAGACTATGAGATAGCATCTGTAGGCTGTTTCTGAGAAGTTGATTCATGTCTAGGTAGATCAGCCAGAGGAGAGGAGGAGAGAAAGCTGCCATCTGGTAGTCTCTTTCAACTAATTCTTCTTACTAAGTAGGTACTAAACTATGTATTTTTTCTCACTACTGAAAGACTACAAGCACCATCAATTCTCTGTAAATTCAGGTCCTGGGGACAAGCTCCCATTTGCTTTCTATACTCATCCTTCCTTATAATATTCCTAACTACTATCATCTAGCTTCCCCTTTCAGACTTTCAGTCATGGGAAGTTCTCTACTTTATGAGATAGCCCATTCCACTTATAGACAGCTCTGATTGTTAAAAGGTCCTTTCTTAC
>CM053769.1:142203179-142222115 GCA_028658325.1 Potorous gilbertii | reverse complement strand
CCAAAAGCGGACACAGAGTCCACCATGACTGAACAACAACAATTCTGTTACATTATATTATATTGACCTTTAGGATATGCCCAGTATTTATGTTAAGCTGTTGTATAAAAGGATCTTGGGTTTTGTTTTTCTTCTGTACCATATGGGGGAAAAATCATTCACATAGGGAAAATTGTTCCTGAGGGCAGTGAAAATTACTTCCTTGTACTATGATGGAAAAGCTTACTTCAGGCTGCATAAGAACAGTCATTTCTGGAACCTAGGAAATTGTAAAGGATACTTCAGTTGTTCCCCTCCACTCTCCTTCCCTCTCCTCCCTTCCTCTCCCCTTCCATCCCCTTCCCTTCCCTTACTTTAACTTCTGCTTTGCCTTGAATGGAAATATAATGGAACAAGTCAGTTCTCCCCAAAGCAAGGTGGAAAATGGCCCAGGATGTCCAGTTGCTACTCAGGGATCCTGAGGGAAATAGGCCACTGCTACTCAGGCCTCCTTCCATTTCCCTAAGGGACAGAAGAACCAGTTCTTCCGTAGGCTACTAACCCAAATTACCCATGTGTCTTCTGGGGCATAGGGTGCCCTAGGCAGTTCATAGAATGAAGGAGGTTAACAGGATATTTCAAAATGTCTTCTCAATTAATTGTGTTTGGAGTGGACCTGGGAGATTGCAGAGAGGGAAGAGACAGATGGCTAAACATGGAAGTCAGGAAGAAAAAAAAACATAGAACTCATTAGAGCTGGCATAGAGACCAGCTAATATTAAATATTTGAACTTTAATTCATATAACTAAATAAATAAAATATACGAGTGATTTTAGAAATTATATTTTATGAGATCTGAGAGGGAAGGTCTGTATCTACCAGGAGGATCAGATTAATTTGCCTGCAGAAGGGAGCTTTTGAGTT
This sequence comes from Potorous gilbertii, assembly GCA_028658325.1. Classification (NCBI taxonomy): domain Eukaryota; kingdom Metazoa; phylum Chordata; class Mammalia; order Diprotodontia; family Potoroidae; genus Potorous; species Potorous gilbertii. The sequence continues at coordinate 142,221,211 of CM053769.1, read as the reverse complement.
ACATTTCAAAGGAATTAGTAGGAATCTTGGAAGTGAGGAAAGAAGAGAGGGATATCTAAAGCACAGGGAATAATATGAGTCAGGTCCTGGAGGTATGAAAGTGTAGGGCATGTCCAGGAAGTAGAGGAGGAGCTCAGGTGTCCTACAATGTAGTGTGTCTAGAAGAAATCACTATAAAATTATTCAGAAAGGTAGAATACTGACACGTTATGATGGGCCTTTGAGTCCTGATTGTCTCTAAGATCTAATGCAAAATCCTTGAGTTAGCATTTAAAGCCTATTGCAACTTGGACCCTTCCTACCTTTCCACTCTTCTTATACTTTATTTCCTTCGAGGCAATTCAGCTACACTGGCTTATATTTCTTATAAAAGTCATTCTATTTCCCATCTCTCCACATTTGCACTGGTTTCAGCCCTCCATCCCCATCCTCACCCCCAGCCCTATGTCTGGAATCCTCTATGTCTTCTACTCCCAGTTCTAGCTCTCCTGGTTCCCTTCAAAAAGCCCCAAACTCCCTTCTGCAAGTCTTCCTTATTGCTTTCTGGTTTCTTCCATCTGAGACAGTCCTCCCTTTTCTCCCTATCTTGTGCATTCTATGTTATCTGCATGTCTTCATCTCTTGAATATGAGAGTAGGCACCATGTTTTTTGTTTTGTCTTTTAGTGTGTGAGGATGTGTTTGTTCTGCTTTTCCATATGTCCTCAATGTTTAGCACAGTGGATGGCACAGAGTAGTTTAATTTATGCATGTTGACTGACTGACCAACTGACTGAGGATCAAAGCATCATAGACGTCTAATCTAGTCCAACCCTCTCATTTTATGGATGAATTACTGTAATTTACCAGGCAATAAAGAATCAATAAAGATTCTGATGGAAGGTATGATGAGATCAAATGTATGCATAAGAAAAGTGAATCTGGGGGTGGATTACATAATGAATTTTAAGAGGGAAAAAGCATAAGCAGGCTAAACCTTTGAGAATGTTCTTAGAATAGTCCAAGTGAATGGCAATGACTTCACTGGCTCACTTATTGTTCCTTTTAAATATTCTCAATTTCAAAATTCTAGGATACTTCCAAATATTTTTGAGTGGTCATAAGCAGAGAGGTCTGCTTTTTCTTTTCTTTTGTTCAGTTTCTTCCTCCTTCTGTGCCTTCATTTTTTTAAAGTAGAGAATGAATTTATATATTTTTAAATCTAGTCTCCTGAATACGTGGAGTGATCCAGGAACATCTCCACATGAATATAAAAGACAGTTATTTTTTAATATCTTTCAATGTGTCTGTCCCTGTCTGATTCTATTTTAGAGTTTCGGGAGGTACAGAGTCATGTGGAGTGTTTGAACACTGTTGTTTTGCCTCCAAACTTACCTTTGAAAGACAGGCTCAGAAAAATAGATATTCTTTGCTTCAAAAATATTTCTCTCAGCCTTTAAGGCAAAGATGAAAATCTTTAATTTTTCTTTTTTTTCCCTTTGTCCTTCACTCATTGTCCTTCATATGTAAAGATGCTGGCATGCTTACACATATAGGTGCAGTGACTCAACAGTCAAGTCAGATAATTATCCTGGGTTCAAATCTGGAAATCTTGTGACTTTGGGGGAGGTTCCCTTCTCAGAGTCTCAGGGATTTTGCCTGTCAAATGGGAATGACGACTCTAGCTCTATCTCCCATAGGACTCTTCTGCTGATCATATGAGATATAGCATGTGTACAGTAACCTCTAATACAATTTATAGTCAATCACTGTCAAAATGTTAGATTATTTTTTCTGGTATTGTCAACCACAATAATATTTATAGTAAAAACAAACTAATAATTATTCTGTCTTCTGTTTTGCTTGGGTTAGTGTCATCTTGGCTTGGAATGGGTCAGCACCAACCAAACCTACTGTGTGTAAGGAAGGGCATGGCTAGATGATTCTTGCTTTTGTCCTATTCTCTAAGACAAGTAATTTGTTCTATATCATGAATAAGGATGCTACATAGATACCTCTAAATTGGCCAACCATCCCTCAAATATCTGTTGCTGGACACAAAGTGGAAGGAGCAGAGGGAAAAGTTTCAGTAACTGTGGAACCAGATTGAACTTGTATTTCAAATAAAAAGACTTTTATTTATTTTGTCCAATAGCTCCTCCACTGTCTACTCATTCACTTGCTTTGGCAAACCTCAGAGAAGAACTTTACTTTTCTCTAACCTCTATAGATTAGAGCCATCATTCTAGCTTCTAAGGATCTTTCTAGATCTAATTTTATCAAACTTTGCTCCAGTTATGCTTCTACTTTATTTTACCTGAAAATTTAGTAGATATATGTAATATATGCACTACAGAGCCAAAGACTGATTCACTGTAACAGTTCTCTGGAGAAGTGTTATGGTCAGGTCACAGACCAACCATTAATTACCAGCCTTTAGGTCTGATAATTTAACATATTGGGGAATCCAGTGATTTAACAAGGGAAAGAGAAAGAACTCAAACACACTTAGATCTTTTAACTCTGGTCTGAAACCACTTGTCCCTATACCACACTGCCCTTTTAGACTATTATAGTTCATAACATGATATGCCCACAGTTTTATGGGTGGTAAATGGACAATTGGCAAGTGTCATTGGATGTCATGATTCCCTATATCATGTTATAGGAGAATAGTCTCTTCGTTAGAACTCTGGTACAAATATGAACTCCTCTATTTACTAGCTGTGGTATCTTGGGAAGTCATTCCCTTAACCTTGATTTTCCTTTCAAAGTCAAAGTATTCATGCTCTGCTAGGTGGTATAGTAAAGAGAGCACTGGCCCTGAGTCAGGAAGATCTGAGTTCAAAACCAGCTTCAGATCCTTACAAATTTTGTGACCCGGGACAAGCCACTTAACCCTGATTGATTCCAAAAAAAGTCAAGGAAATCTTGAACATTAATTTTTAGACCCGAACATGTTGGGAACCATAAGTAGAAGTTGAGGAAAGCACTATTTTAGGCTTGATGTAAAGAAAACCTTCCCAACAATTAGAATCATTTAAAGGTAGACTAGAATGTCCGTGGAAGAAGAGTTCTTTTCACTGGAAGTTTTCTAGAAAAGGGTTGGCAGAGATTTGAAAGGTATTTTATCATGGGTTTCTTCTTTAGACACTAGTTGGACATGACAGCCTTGGAGCTCCCCATCCCCGAGGTTCTACAATTATGTAGATTGACACTGATTCTTTTAAAGCAGGAAACACCATCTTGTCTGCCCAGTGCCTCTGGATATTCATGAGGACCTTTCAGGCCTGTTCCACTTTTTCCCTGCAGGAAAGTATGTCTTGAAAAATGTGAACAGGCATGAGTCTTCATTTCCCAAAATGGATTCACTTTAAAACCCACACACATACACACACACGCACACGTGTGCACGTGCTCTTGCTCTCTCTCTCTCTCTCACACACACACACCATCCCATCCCATCCCCCTGCACTTCAAGGTCTGAGCAGGTATCACTTGTGGCTGTGACAGAGTAATCCATGTTTTTAGAGTCTATTAGTGCCAGTTTTGAAATAGTACTTCCCCCACTTCATTCCTTGACAAACGGTGCTTACAGTCGTTGAGATATTTCATTTCAATTATGCTCTGGTGTTGTTAGAAGACAGTTCCTGACAATAGCTACACTGCATAAACCATTTAGATTGTAGCTCTGACACAGCTTCAGTTGCCAAACTAGACTGGACAGTTCATTAAGAAGAAAAATTAACAGCATATGCTTTGGGACTAATAGTAGCAGAGGAGGACAACCTGCATTCAGGGAGTCAGTTAGGAAGGTTGTCTGACAAGGCATCCATTTATCAACAAAATGCCATGACTCACTTAAGGTGCCTGCATAGGAATCAGCTTCTCTTACATTGGAATCCCAGTGGGGTAGCAGAGGCCAATAGTGGCTAACTTTGTCTTGAAATGTAGTTTGGTGTGATGAGTAGAGTACTGCTTTTTGAATCAGGAATGCTTTAGCTTGAATCCTGACTCAGGCATTCATAAACTATGGGACCCTTGGAAAGTCAGTTATCTGCTCCAGACTTCAATTTCCTCATCAATAAATTGAGAGGGTTTGGCACGGTGGCCGCTCTAGGTCCTTGCTAACTCTAAATCTATGATTGCATAAGGATTAGTCGATGTATAATAAAATGTTCATATGTGACATCACTTCTGTATAGGATACAAGAATTAAAGATCTGGTCCTGACTCTTGTCAAATGCTAAGTTAGTTAGGAGTTGGGGTGCGAGGATTCTTGCTCAGGCCACAGTGAAGCATGGAAATGTCCCTTCCAATTCTAAAATTCTTATGAACCATTAGAAAATAGGAAAAACTCTATATAATTAACTATGTTACATAACTTGCAGGTGCAGTAGGACAAGATCTGGGGAGTTTAGTGGACTTTAAGCTCTGTATGAGTCCACAGTATTTCATGGAAAACAACAAACACCAATTTGATTTTAGGCTGAATCCAGGGTGAACAATGTTTTATACCTACGGCCTTTTTTCCTAGTCAGACTACCTTTGGAAGCCTCTGACCTGTCCTGGGGCCCACATTTTAAAGGCATAGACAAACTGAAGGTTCTCTTATTGTTCTTCTAGTGCTCATTCTATCACGCAGCTTTATTACGTTATAGTCTCAATTTTGAATAAGTCCCTTCCTAATAAAATTGCATTTAGAACTTATCAATGGTGCGTTGTCTTAAGAGATTCTAGTTATCAAGATTTAGCAGTATTATATTCCATATCTTTAAAAACAGAAATTGATTCAGGAAATTTACCATCCATCACATTTATTATGCATAGTTTGGATCCTAGTGCTTTTCTTTCCAGATAAAAAAATTGGAAAGAAGTTATCAACTGCTTATTGTATCCCCTAAAATTGTACTGATGACCGAGGATATAATTATGAAAGCAAAAAGAGACCCTGTCTTTAACAAGTCTGTATTTTAATTGGCAGGGGCAGTATGCATCCTGGAATGGGAGTTAGGGAGGAGTGGTTTGGTTTAAAGCATAGTAAATGGAGCTGTAAGGGAGTAGATTTCCATCCTGTAGAAATTGATTAATTAAGGGGTAGTAGTTTGGCTAAGGCAAGGAAGGGTTCTAGGGGATGAGATAGTTCTGGAGGAGGTGGCCAGGGAGGAGGGACAGAATTGATATGGACAACTGAATCTTCATACTCCCATGTTTAGTGTTCCTTTGGCCATACCATTTAGAGGCTGCTAATTTCTCCACTGCCAAGTGTTGTACTGTGTTGAGCCCACAGGAGATGCTTAACTGATGTTTTAATATTTTATTGTATCAAACTTTGCATTTTTGATCTATGTAATGTTAGAAAATTATTTTTGCCGCTCTCCATCTCCAGAAAAGGACTCAGTCAATTGGAATCAAGGTGGACTAGGAGGAATTTCATTTAGTTCCGTACTGCCTGAGTACAAGTAGAACTAATTATCAAGTGAGGTAATGGAAACTTAGACTCTTGGGTAGATTAACAAGGAGAAAAGATTTCCACCTCCCAGGGAAAGTTTGATCAGAAGCAAGGGGGAAGAATTAGCTGATCTACTGTGTTGTCTATCAGATTTAGGACTCAGTGGTAGTTGTTCCTTATGGGATATATACCTCTGGATTGTAAATCTCATCCTTTAGATAAAAACTACTTCAATCATGTTCTGCCATGAAGTTAATGAGAGGTCATTTGGTGTTGGCTTCAGTTTAACCAGTGTGAATACTGGGTCAGGTTCTCATCTTGTTAGACAGGATGGAAATCTGACTCAGAATTTGTAAATGTGGATGCTTTAAAATTGCATTTATTTACTTATTTGGTTTCACAATGATTTGAAAAAAAAGACACAAACAACTTTTACCACAAATGGTCCCAGGAAGCAGACTTCAGATGAGAAGTGATGTCAATATATGTTTCCTAACCTCTGAGAAATTCTATCTACAGAGACTACAAGATCAGCAGAATTCAAATGTCATCAAAAGTAACTGTGATTATAAATCAGAAGTTGGTTTTCTCCTCTTTAAAAATGAGAGGTTTTAAGGTGATCTCTAAGGTTCCTTCCAGCTATAATAATTTCTAACTCTTTTCTAATATTTGAAAGGATCTATTATCTCACTGATAGAAATGCTTCCTACAATAGCACTGTCAAATTCTTGCAATTCAATTTGTATCTCACTTTTATTTTAGGTATTCTACTTATTTTTGATACACATTTTTTTACTATGATTTCAATAGCTGAAAAAAGTTTTGTACCTTTCTAAATCTTACTGAAAAAGAATGGATCATTGGAATTAAAACTGGAAGGAACTTTAAATTTATATATCATGCCATTCAAATATTGTATGATCCTTGTCTATAACTTTATGTGTGTGTATCAGTACTTACCTCTCTATCTCTCTATTCATCTATCTCCTTCATGAAGCTCTCCTAGTGAACTCAGATCTTCCTAGAGATATCTTGTCATTTTATGTAAATCAATGGTGCTAGGAGGTACAATGAATAGAGTGACAAACCTGGAATAATAAAAACCCATCTTAAAATGCATCCTCAGACACTTGCTAGTTTTATAATCCTGAGCAAGTCACTTAACCTTTCAGCCTCAGTTTCCTTAGCTGGAAAATCAGAATCATAATGTCACCTATCTCCCAAGGTTTTTGTGAGGATAAAATTAGGTATTTTTAAAGTGCTTTATTAGCCTTTATGAACCCTTTAAGTGCTAGGTATTGTTATATTATCTCTTGACATTCCTTAGATATCAATGGGGCATGAAGGATAACCACCATTATTCTTTACATTTGACCTTTGACCATCTCCTTTCTTTTTGTTTTCGAGTTTTACATTTCTCAGATTTATGCCATTTCCAATTAACCCCCAAAGCATGTGTATGCCTTTCCACAGTCCTTTCTGTTAACTGCAATTTTAGTGCTTTAGATATAAAGACTTATAGTCTTATGGAATCACTGGATGAATATTGACATTAAAAAAGATAGGCCTCTATTAGAGGGAAAAGTTCATGGTCATTCCCCTCTTCAGTTCCATTTTCCCCAGGATACGGGTATCAAAAGATCATCTCTATGAGTTATAGTCCACAGACCTATCCAGTTTTTGGCAAAACACATTATTCATCCTCTTGTTTTTGTTTGTGTTTTTCTTGTGTTGGTAGTTAAACCAAAATCATTTTTTAAATGTTTTAAAATATTTTATTGACATCTTTTATTTTTTATATTACCTTAATTTTTTAATATTGACTATTCCCTTATTCATAAAAGTTTTCACTTGTAACAAAGAATTAAAAAAGAAAGAGAAAAAAATGACAAAACTAACAAACATCTCAGCTAAGTATAATAATACATAACATATTTCATAACTACATTACCTTACTTCTGGGGGGAAAAAAGAGAGTGAGGTCTAGTTTCCCTACTCTTCTATATTCATATTTGATTTTATTTGTTGTGATTGTATTTATTTTCATTTACTTTATCCCCCTTCTACCCATTTTCCTTTTTTTAAAAATTATTAACAAAGAACAGAGATGCTGTGGAAAGAACACTGGGTTTTGTATTAGATGATGTGAGTTTGAACACCTAGTCTGCCACCTCTTACAAGTGTGTTGTGGGAAAAGTCAGTTATGCTTGCAGGTCTTCAGTTTTCTCGTCTATAAAAGGAGGGATCTGGACAGTGTGATCTTTAACTGCTTCCAGTTCTGAATCTATGAACTGTATCATCATTCCTCACTTCTTCAATTTTCATCCTTGAATGCTCTTGCTGAGTTCAGTTTCTTTCCCATCTTTCTGGGTTGATCTCTAGTCAAAGAATCTGGAAGTCAATAAGTTCCTACATATAAATCACCATCTCCTAGGAAAGCTATGACTGAGGGCAAAGATCTATTTGCACAGTCAGCATGTGAAATTAAAATCTACCTGAGTATGTAGGCTATGAATCTAACTGTACCAATGCCAAGTAGCCCAGGACTTGAGCACATGGTACTGATGTAGTGGTCATACCTGAATCACTCAGCCTAGGGAGCACATTGTCCAAGGAGTACTGGTAGATGGCTAAAGAGTAAACCAAAGCAAGGAGGTCTATAGATATCTCATAAAACTTCAAGGAATGACACTAGTGTGATGTGGAGTCATCTACCACTATCATGTAAGAAAATCAAATGATGATGATATTTATAAAGTAATTAGCACAGCACCTGAGCAAACCCTGACCTCATGAAGCTTACAGTAGAGTAGAACACAGTTCTGGAGTAGCAGATACTTGGAAGGTGTAAAAATTTGTCAATCACACAGAAGAAAACTGCTATTATCCACAATAAGTGTTCTCCCTTCTGGAAGGAATCAGAGGTTTTTATTTTAAATGAAGTTGTTAGTTGAGGCATTTTTGGAACTCTGCTTTGGATATTTCCTGTGGATCCCATGGTACATTCTTTTTAGGATTTTTGCCTCAGCAATAGCAATTCTTCTTCATCCTTTGAGGGTAAAGATTGAGTTCTTTGGAAGAGAGACAGAAGGCTATATAGGCCAGAATAATATTGAGGGGACCATAGTAGCACCTGTCTTCTCCTAGGGCTGTTGTGATCAGATTAGGTAATAATTGTACAGAGCTTAACTCAATGCCTGGCACACAGTGAGCACTACACAAGTGTAGCTCTTATGGAGGGCAACACAAGGGCTTTGGAATCAGAAGTGGCTTCAAACCTCAGCTCTTCCTCTTCTTAGCTGTGTGACTCAGGAAATCCAATTGTCCTTCGGAGCTTCATTAACTGCAACTCTTAAAAAACAAGGAGTTGGCAGAAATGCTTTCTAAAAGAAATTCTTGAATCAAAATCTTTGGCCTTATCAAGTGTTTCAAAATCAGAAACAAATCATGGTCTTATTCTTAGCCACTGCCCTGTAAGGACCATGGGATCTTCCATCTGACTTGTACCTGCAGTGTACTATTTATGTTGTCACCCTATTAAAATGTCATTTCTTAGGGAACAGAGACTGACTTTTTATTTACTATATAATTTTTTATTTATTTATGGTGCCTTTTTATTTGTATCCCCAGTGTTTGTGATATTGTTTCAAATGAATTTTTTGTTTTCTTTTAAATCTCTTTATTCATTCATTCATTTATGTCAAAGGTCCTTTACTACTTCAAATACTATAATCTGTGACTTTCATGATTTTTGGGATTTCAAATCTGGTGATTTAGATGTGGAGGCAAAGAAGCAATAGGTTATGTCCTATACATAGAGAACATCATGGGAGTCTCTATACAGGGACTACTTTTGAAGAAAACAACTCTCAAATTGATTTATGATTGTTGTTCAGTTATACCAGCCATATCTGACTCTTCATGAACCCATTTGGGGATTTTTTTGACAAAGATCCTGGAATGCTCTTTCTCTGGCTTATTTTATAGATAAAGAAACTGAGGGAAACAGGGTTAAGAGACTTACCCAAGGTCACACAGCTAGTAAGTATCTGAAGCTGTCCTTCATTAGGAAGATAAGTCTTCCTAATTCTAAGCACAGTGCTCTATCCATTATGCCAATTTTGTCTCTATAGGTCATGATAGCATCTCCATATAGTGAGTGCATCACCAATCATAGTGTTATAGGGCTATTATGAGGCACCTAAGAATGCAAGGGGAGGGGGGAGGAGGAGAAAAAAAATGACAATTTTGTTATATATTTAAAAGGAATAGAAAGCTGTACATGATAGATTTGTAAATCCATGTGCAATCATCCTTTTTTATTTAAATTATACTCATTTAGAAATGCTTGTTTTATTCCATAAATTAAAAGTTAAATAAATTAAAAAAACAAAATTTAAAAAAAGAATACAGGGTAGAGGATAAACCTTTAGGAAATCCATTTAGAAGGACATGTTTAAACATAGATGTTGTCATATGGAAGCTCAGGAAACACAAGCAACAGGTGGACCAGGATAAGCCAGTTTTGCTCATTCGGAGAATGGAACTCAAGAACATTAAGAGGATAAGAGAATTCTGAAAAATAAAAAAGTGATGAGCTCTGCAAACTAGGGCTGTGGCTACTAATCCAAGGACTGCCTTTTCCCATAGGCTTGGTGTTATCACAGTTATTTTTTCCAGATTCTTTCCAATAGCTCTCAGGCACACTCTCAAACTATATTATAAAGTACCTTGTTGTATCTTCCCTCACACCTCAGATTCCTTGATATGTTGCTAATGCTGCTAATAACTGGTATTCGTATAACACTTGAAGACTTACACAACGTAGAAATCTTCAAACTACACTAAGGCATTTGAGACACGCACAGTAATTTAAAATCTTTAAAATATACGTACATTATCTCAATTAAACCACACGACAACCACGTAAGATGAATAATGCCGGTATTTGCAGATTAGGAGACTGAAGCTGACAGGAGTGACTGGCGAGTATCAGAGTCAGACTTTGAACACAGTTGAGTGTCATTGTGACACTCACCAACCAGGTGGTGCAGTTGGTAGGGGGGTAGACCGGAAGTCAGACAGATCTCAGTTCAAATCACACCTCATCCTCTTGATGGGACCTTGGGCAAGTCATGTAATCCTGTTTGCCTTAGTTTCTTCATCCGTTAAATGAACTAGAGGAGGAAATGGCAAACCACTCCAATATCTTTGCCAAGAAAACTCCAAAGGAGGTCACACAGATTTGGGACATGACTGAAAAATGACTAAACAATGACACTATGACTCCAAGTCCAGAGCTCTGTCACATAACCCAAGTACTGCGAGATTGAAATTCAGGTCATTTGATTCTAAAGTAAGTTGTCTTCGAGTCTAAGGGTTCTAAGGATTTGAATCCCAGACTTTTTCCTTACTAAGGACATGACTCTTATCATTCCCTAACCTAGTCCTCAGTTTCTTCCACTGTAAAATGAAGGCTTGTACTATGTCTCCTTCCAACCCCAATCTCATAATCCTTGCTTTTCTAAGTATTTCAAAGTGTTTTGCTCACCATAGGTACTTAAATATTTTGATGGAAAGGACAGCCCCTTTACTCTGCAATAAGCCAATGAATCAGTCAACAAACCATTTACCACTTATTATGGGAAAGGCATTGTGCCTGTTCTGATAATTTTTTAAAGAAGGAAAAGAAAGTCCCTTCCCTCAAGGACCTTACATACCAATGGGGAAGAGGTATGAATACACACTTAGCTATTTGAGATACAGAAGAGAAGGAAGGTAAACTTAGAGAGGAGGGCATAGATGAAAATAGGAGCCAGAGATGGCCTCCAGGAGAAGATGTCATTGGAGTTGGTTCTTGAAAGCACACGGGTATGTCAAGAGGTGAGAAGAGTACGCTCATGGGATTGAGTACAACCAGTACAAGAGCAGGGGGATGGCATGGTAGATGGAGTGTGGGGTTTAAAAGAGCAAGTAGGATGGTATAGCTAGAACTGTGGATGAATGGAGGAGAATAAAGTGTGAGAAGGGTGTAATGACAGCAAGTATCCAGGTTGTAAGGGGTCTGAAATTCCAAATAGAAAACTACGTATTTGATTTCGGAAGCAACAGTGCTGCCAATAAGTCATCCTGTTGCATTGGAGTGGTCAAACCAGCCCATCACCTGTAGTGGCCAGCATTCTACTGATGAGGTGGTCTGCACTTCCTTGATCTAGTTCTTTGATTTCAGTCATCTAAGTCCACTACTGGTCTATAATGAAAAGCTTTCCAGCTGGATACTGTGAACTAGACTGTGTGCCATGTATTTGAGAACCCGAGGTCAACCCCACCCCCTGCAGTTAAACACCAAAAGGAAAGCTGGTTGAAAAGAAAGAATAATCAGGTGCCGGATATTAATGGTTGATTAACAGGATTTGCATTTATAGAGGTATCATTTCCCTTACAGTGCTTTTCAACAAGAATGGGCCTTCTCTAAATGGAGTGTGATTTCTCACAATCTGCAAGAATGATTTCCCCTCTACAGGTGGGGTGTAATCACAGGCCTCTGAAACAGAACCCTGAAAAGGATGTAATTTTAACTAGGGTGTATCACTTATTGGTGGGAAGGCAATTAGCTGGTGTTCTATTTAATTAAGCCTCATTTGATGGGGGAGCATTTACTCTATCTGCCTCCTTGTCACCTCATCAGTTATTTAAGGCAGTTTGTTTCACAGGATGAAAAATGTCTATTTGCTCAGACTCTACTGGTTTGTGGAAAAGACTAGACGTGGAGTAAAATTCTAATCCAAGCTTGGACATTATATTTAGTCACAGGATCCTCATTGAAATGCTAATCAGAGCTATGTCTCACCTGTTAATGAACAATTTTGAAGGAAAAAAAAACACTACACAGATGTTCTTTAACTGGGCACTTCTGAATATAACAGCAATTCCTTTGCAATAAAAGCTAATGAAAGTCCTATGTATTACACGTAAAACTGAGGTTCTATATATTTCATATCAATCAAAAGAACTGAAGTAAAATTAATTACCTCTATGTTGTTATGGGCATCATATCCAACTGTACAGTATTAGAGGTGAAAGACACATTGGAAATTATTTCATGTAACCACTAGTCCAGTGGGTTGAACTCCACGAAACAATCCCTTAACAAGGGTTCAACCTACCTTCTTCTGAACCCTTCCAGTGATGAAACACATGTGTTACTACGATGAATCAGAGGCAATGTGGTGCAGTGGAAAGAATACTTGAGTTGGAATTAGTATCCCCCAATAAAGAGTAGCCCTTTCATTCTACCTTTATACTTACTAGCTATGTGACTATGAATAGGCCAATTAACCCCAGGTAGGTTTTTCTCTGCTCCTATCGGTGAAATAGAAAAAAAAGAAACTTGAAATTTCTATCTTACACATAGTTGTGGGAAAATTGGTTCAATACTCTTAAAATATTATGACTCAATTTGTTTTGCTTGATTATGCATAGTGAGGTTTTTCTTTTTGCTTCTCTTTCTTTCCTTTACCATTGTTTTCTTTTGCTTTCCTTTATTTTCTTCTTCCAGTAATGAAAGGATAGGAAGGAGAAAACGATTTTGCCCATAAAAAAACTTCAAATGAATGTGAGATGTTATTATTTTTGAAAGAACCTCCTTGAGGGAAAGGGTTATTTTGTTGAACTCAGAATAGTAGAAGCCACATGATTGGCACTTACCAAATGCTTGTTGATTGTTTTTTCATCAGTGTGGAGATCTATCCACTAATGTAGATTGAAGCCCTTTATGCCATAGTAGGGGGTAGCTTAGGTGTCACAGATTGGGGGGACAGGAGTCAGGAAGTCCTGAGTTCAAATCCAGCCTCAGACAGCTACTAGCTGGAAAAGTTATTTCGCCCTGTTAACCTCAGTTTCCTCATCTGTCAAATGAGCCAGAGAAGAAACAAATGGCAAACCACTTCAATATCTTTGCCAAAAATACCTGAAATGGGGTCAGAAGGGTCAGAGAAGACTGAGAGTACTAAATAACAACAACAAACTGCTCCAGTAGTTTCATGGCTTCCTGTGAATTCAAGACTTTTTTAGGAAAAAAAAGGAAAAGTAAGAAAAAAAATTATACTAACCTCGTGGCAAGCTTTCTGGTAATGGGAATATCCTCACAACTTGAGTAGGCTAATTGTTTTTCTCTTAGTCCATCAATGGGTAAATGAACCAGCATTTATTAGATGGGCCAGGTATTGGGCTAAGTGTTGGGGATGCAAAGAAAAAGCCAAGATAATGCTTTCCCTCAGGAAGATTCCATTCTAATGGATAGACAACATATATAAATAAGACTGTAGAGATGCAGCAGATAGAACCCATACATAGATGGGATAGCACCAGCAGCAGCTGGGAGATGTCTGGGACAGAAATAGTCTCCTGGAAGAGTTAGTTTTTAAGAAGTCAAGGATTCTAAGAGTTGGTGGGTGGAAGGAAGAACAGTTCAGGGCTGAAGAGCAGGTAGAATGAAGGTATAACAATAGGAGAAGAAATAGCCTGGAAAAAAATGGAAGGCAAGAGAATATGGCTGGGTTGTAGGAAATGTGGAAAAGATTAAATATAAGAAAATTGGAATGGTAGAAATTGGTCATGTTTTGAACAGTTTTTAATGCTAAACAAAGGACTTTCTGGTTGATCCTGGAGGTAGCCTTAGAATGTCAATGGAGTATTGAGCAGTAGGTGATATGGTCAGACCTATGCTCTGAAAAGTCTCTCTAATACCTGTCTGGAAGAGATATCGTAGTGAGGAGAGATTTGAGGCAGAGGAACTAATTAGACTACTGCAGTAGTACAAGAGGAGAAGTAATGAAAACCTGAAGTTGGGTAGTACCTGGTGGAGTAGCAATAAGGAGACTTACATGATAGATGTAGAAAAAAAATACAGTATTTGCCAACAGAATGAATAGGTTTGTAGAACCAAGAAGAGGAGTTGAGACTATCATGAAGGTTGTGAACCAAGTTTACCGGAAGGATGGTGGTATCCTTAACAGTAATTGCTAAGTTGAGAAAAAGGGGAGGGTTTGGGAGTGGGGATAATGAGTTCTCTTTCGGACATAGTTGCAGATGCCTTCCGAGCATCCAATTTGAAAAGCACATAGGTTTATATTCTGTTAGTAGTCTCTGTTTTTAAATTGAAAACTGGAAATGAAAGTCTTGCACTCTCAGATTTTAAAATACATTACAAAGAGATTATCACTAAAACTATCTGCCACAGGGCAAAACATAAAGAAATAGATCAATGAAACAGAATGGATTCATCAGACATCCAACAAAATACATGCAAAAGATTAGTGTTTGATAAACTTTTATAAAATAAAGCTGAGGAAGAAATTCATTATTTAACAGATTTACTTGGGAAAATTGGGTAGCAATTTGGCAGGAAATGGATTTAGATTTATATCTGTATCTCACCCTCAGAGAAGTCTACCTGGGTGATAGAGTTGAATATTTACTTTTTAAAAACTATAAAGGAAAACAGAATACAATTTATCTCAATTGCAAAGGGGTATTTTTAAATATATTCAACAAATACAAAGCATTTTTGGAGAAGGAAGAAATCATTTATTACATGAAGGCAAACATTCTGAACAATATCCAATTAAAAGAAGAACATTGAGAAATTATTTATGGTAAATCTGACAGACAAAACTTGGGCATCTAAATAAATACATACATATACGTATATATATGGAACTGCTAATATTTAGATAAATGAATGGTAAAAAAAAGATGTGAAAATTTAATTTTGTAAAGAGGAAACCTATTTTTAATAATCATTTTCAAAAATGTTCCAATTTACTAATAAAAAAAATGCCTAAGTGGGTTTGTACTATCATTCATTTGGAAGTTCTCTCCAAAAATACAACTCATATTGAATCCAAACCTGCCCAATCTATGTGACTCTTATCAATGTACATTTTTCTTTTATTTTGTCTATATACTCATTCATTCAAACATTTATTCGTCTGTTCATTTAGTCATCAAATCCCACTGAGCATCTATTTGTAAAACCCTGTACTAGGTGTTGTAAAGGAGACAAAGAAATACAACTGTTTTAATCATTGTCTTTGTATATACATCACTGTTCCTCCATAGGAAGTCAACCAACTAATAGACAAAAATAAAATAGATTAAAAAGTAAGGATTATTGGGACTATTTAATAACTATTAAGTGAGCAAAAATAATTAAAAGAAGCAAGGAAATTCAAGCTGAAGGGATTATATAGGAATGAGTATAACCACTCTCTGCTGATGGAATAGTAAACATAGATAGGTAGATATATATATATATATATATATATATATATATATATGTATATATGTGTGTGTGCATATATATATATACAAGCATGCATATATTGCAATATATATACACACACGTGTATATATATGTAGACATGGATGTTTATTCAAATATACTCACACATATGTATATACATGTATGTATATGCATTACATACATATGCAAAATTCAATCCATAATAGATTACATTATTACGTCTCAGAATTTTTAGATTGAATTTTTTTACCTTTTCTTTCTCATGTTTTTATATTATCACAGAATCTCAGAATTGGAGGATTGGAAGTGACTTTAAACAGTTGTTTATTCCAATCTTTATATAAAAGAAATCTCCACTCGACCATAAATAACACATACAAATAGATATGGGTCCAGAGTCTTTTCATCTTCATTGGTAAAACAGTACTACCTAAGGTATCACCACATATTGCACTCTGGGAAGAAAGCATGAATCTTAACATGGCTCACACTGATTATTTAGCTCATTCCAGCCCAAAGGTCATGTGTGTTTTCTTGTTTTTTGTATTTTGTTTTTCTTTGGGTTGCTATCTACTCAGGGGATGAAAGAAAACATCATTCCTCATTTTGAAATCAATTAGCACAACACATAACCTTTTAATCCTTAGGCCATACTCATTGTAGTTCATTTTCTAATAACTTCTGACATGCTTTGACGATTCTCTCTGTGAAAAATCTAAAATACATCTTTGGGTTATATTTGACCTTAATAAGTTTTTGTATTTATGGATGTTATAACTACAAGAGCATCTCTCTTTTTTTTCTTGATGATTCTTCTGCCCATTTCCCATCCTGCCCCTTACTTACTCCACAGATTTTCCTTGCTACTGATTACTAAAACAACTGTTTATATTGACATTAGACCTAGAGTTCAAGTCAGATTAATTGGGTTCTAAGTCGGAAGATTTTTTATTGAGTTTGAGACAAATATATATTTTTTTCAAATGTAGGAGGCGGTATAAGCAGAGAACGATTACATGATTTAGAACTTTATTTTGAACTGGAACAAAGTTTTTTAGGTGGAATGTTATAAAGTATATATATATATATATATGTGTGTGTGTATATGTATATATATATACATATATGTATGTATAGGTAAATCATAAAGTGGTTGTATAAATGTCAGTTATTAATAGAGACCTAAGTGGAATAGTGATAAAATGCTAGATCTGGAATCAGGAAGATGTGAGTTCAAATCCTACCTCAGATACTGTGCAGTGGCATGACCCTGGGTAAGTCACTCGTCTTCCATCTGCCTCAGTTTCCTCAATTGTAAAATGGAGATAAAGATAGTACCTACTTTCTAGTGTTGTCATGAGGATCAAATGAAATAAATGCCTCTCCAAACCTGAGGTACTACATAAATGCTAGTTATTAATTAAGTCTGGAAGGATTAAATGAGATTATAGATGCAATTAGGTGCTTAGTAAATCAGAAAGGGTTATCTAAGTAGAAGTTAGCATTCATAATGCTTTTAGGATCCCTTGGTTTCTTCTTGTGCCACATTCATGTCATCATTTCTCTGATGGCATGATCTTCTTTGGCAGGGAAGGACAAACAGAAAGCTTCCTACTTATGCTTGTCCGTCTCTAGTCTGTTGTCATTGACTTCTCTACAAGAGAACTTTAGACTTGACAAGAATTATGGGCATGGGTCATCTCTTCAGTTGGAACTACTTGGACTAAAAATGCCTCTGGCGACTTTACGATTTGGGCTATCTCAAAGTTGATATCTTACAAAGCAAACTTGCACTTACTTACGTTCATGTTGGTCATTAGGTTTCGAAGGTTTTGCAAAAGATGTGCAAAATAAAATAGCACAAATGAAGTCGAAGGAATATCTAAAATATAGGCTCAGATCCAGTCCAGTAATTTAATTTATAAGATAAAGGATTTAAAGCTGGAAGAGACTTTAAAGATAATCTTCTAATCCAAGTCTATCATTTTGCAAATGAGAAAACCAAGGCCCCCAACAAGAGAATTGACTTTGCCCAAAATGACATAAGTAATCAGTTGTAGAATTACAATCAGGTTTCTCTAACTTTATATCAAATATTTTTTCCACGATGCCATTACATTATTTATAATGTTTATAACATGATTTATAACAGCAAAATATCCTTAAGCTCTTTAAAGTGCAGAGATAATATGATTTGATTCTGATAATAACCCACCTTGGCAAATTTAGCATCACCTTGGTGCAAAAAAGAGTTAGTGAAAACCTGGTTTTATGACCTGAGTTTCATGTGTTTGAG
>CM053769.1:142182080-142202679 GCA_028658325.1 Potorous gilbertii | reverse complement strand
GTGTGTGTGTGTGTGTGTGTGTGTGTGTGTAAACATACACACAAATATTTACATATATGTATACTGACTGATGATTGTCCTTAAGATCAGAAAGGTTATATTTGATTTAAATTTCATAGGCCTGGAAGTTAAGTACACAAATGTTATGCTTGAGTTGCATTGGCTAAAAATATGATTTATTTTTCTTACAAAGTATAATAATTTGTGTTCATTTTGAAATCTTTTACCCTTTTTTGTCTTTTCTCCCTTCTTTCCCTGTATGCACACAAAATCTTCTGCAGTGTAACATAGGAACACATAAACCTGAATGATTAACTTAATAGCTCTTTACCCTTCATAAGAACAGAAAATTTTCAGTTATTAGATGTGCACACTATTTATTGCTCTAAGGCATTTGTAAGCAGGTTCAGGGCCTTTGATGTCATAAATAATATTACATTATGTAAAACATCTGGTTATTACTGACATTTTGCCCTAATCTTTCTTCTTTGTACTTTAGCTCAGAGGGGAAAAAAAGATCTTCAAAGAAAAAATAATCTTTATCTTCTTCCCCATTCTTTTTTTCCCTCCTTTTGTCCCTCTCCCACTCTTCCTTTTCTTCTTCTTTTCCTTCAACCCTTAATTCTTCCTATCTCTCTCATTTCCCTTCTTTTTCATCCCTCCCATTTTTCATTTTATTTCTTCCCCCGCTTCATCTTTCCTCTCCTTATATTCCCCCCTCCTTTTATCCTCACACATACATATGTAGTTGTTATTCATAGTCAAAGCTGACACTGCTGACAGTGTTATTTCCCGCATTGGCAATGTATTTTATTCATCTTAATGATTAACATTTTAAAATATTACAGTGAGAAAAAGAAAATCGAATGGCTTGAGTTGGGCATAGATAAAGTTCCTCCTTAGATAAATGATACTCAGTTGCTGTATTTCCTCTATTGTAGTGTTTTTCACTCTCTTTGCTATAACTCTCTGTTGGACGACATGAGATTTCATGACGTAAGGCTTAGAAGTCACTAGAACTAGTGGCACTTTTGTTTTAAGAAATGATGAAATTCCCTCATACAATGAGGCCTCATGGAAAGAACCCTGAGCTTTGTGCTAAAAACCTCATATTCACATCTACCATTCATGTAGCTATGTAAATGTGGACAACAATCTCTGTGGCCCTAAGTTTCCATCATCATAAAAGTGGTAAAATAATACATGTTGATTATCTCTGTTTCTATTAGCTCCTCCCCACTAATAATAGATTCAGAGAGAGGGAAGTAAGATAAGTAAGTTTGAAGGATCAAAACATGATGAGTTCAAAAGGATAGTTTCAACTTCAATGCTAATATGGCCCAGACATTTTCAGAGGAAGGAAAGGCTGGAAGAATATGTCCATAGCCAAGAAGGTGGGAAAGATTGGAGTGTGATATTTTGCTTTCTGAGTACTGTATTTTAAGTGAGATGGTAACAGGCTGTTAGATGTCCAAAGGGGCACATTAGGATGATGATGGAACTAGAGACAT
Source organism: Potorous gilbertii (assembly GCA_028658325.1). NCBI lineage: Eukaryota > Metazoa > Chordata > Mammalia > Diprotodontia > Potoroidae > Potorous > Potorous gilbertii. The sequence goes on along the minus strand of CM053769.1, from coordinate 142,201,168 downwards.
GTTGGATCAATTAAAGAAACTACCCATCTTTTCCTTAACTATTGCTTCATTTCAGTTGCGTCTGACTTTTAGTGACCCAATTTGGGGTTTTATTGGCAGAGATACTGGAGTAAGTTGCCATTTCCTTTTCCAGCTCATTTTATGGATAAGGAAACTGAGGCAAATAGGGTTAAGTGACTTGCCCAGGGTTACATAGTAGTAAGTGTCTGAGGCTGGTTTTGAACTTGGATCTTCTTGACTTCAGGCTTATCATTCTATCTACTGCAGTGATTTGTTGGTGTAACTAGGATTAAACTATTTCTACATGGGTGCAAAATTCAGAACTAAGAGTGATGACTGGATAGTTACAGATAGATTGACCTCTGCTCAATGTGAGTAGTGGTGGTGGTGTGTTTAAAATTAGAAATGGCTAAAAGGAGAAAAGGTTGCCTTCAGAGTAGTAGTGAATTACCCACCGATGGAAGGCATTTAAGAAGTGTGCTTGCTCTTTAAGATATAATGCAGCTGAGTGAAAGCTATGACATCTTGCCCTTCAAAGAACCCACTTCAATTCTGCCCATCTGAGAACTCACCCCTCCCATAGAATGGAAATATGAAATGGACCTCAGATACACTCATATTTGCAAGGTGAAGGATGGACGGCACTTAACAAGCATTTAAGTGCTTACTGCCTACTAGGTACGATGATAAGATCCAGGAATACAAATACAAGCAGAAAGAAAAATAGTCCTTACCCTCAAGGAGTTTACCTTCTAAAGGGAGAAGACAAAATATAAAAAGGAACTGAAAAATGTATTGAGGGGTACCCACAGGAGGACTTAGTGGTGAAATCTGGACTGTCAAAAATATATCCATTAGGGGAGTGACGTATGGCTGGGCTAGGCACATCCTCATCGTAGAAACCCAGGAAAGAACTCACTGATGGGAGAAGTAAATTGGCATGGTGGAAAGTGATTGCAAGGTGAGAAGGCCCCAAATACAAAAGGAGTTTCCAGGATATTAAGAAAGCTGAGTCATGGTCGTAATGTCCAGAAAGTCTGAACCACAATAAAGGGGAATACAATGAAATGGATGAAATAATGAATAAAGAAAGTGAAACTCAAAGAGATTTGAGCTGGGTGGCTCAGTGGATAGAGTGCCAGACCTAGAGATAGGAAGATTCATGTTCCTAACTTCAAATATGGTCTCAGATATTTACTAGCTGGATAACCCTGGGTAAGTCACTTAACCCTGCTTACCTCAGTTTCCTTATCTGTAAAATGAACTGGAGAAGGAAATGGCAAACCACTCCAATGTCTTTGCCAAGAAAACCCCAAATGGGGTCACAAAGAGTTGAACAGGACTGAAAAACAACTGAGTAGCAATAGCAAAAACAGGTAACAAATGTTAGCGCTGGCGTTTGGATCTTGTCCTCTGACCCTAAATCTAATGTTTCTCCACTAAAGCACACCAGCTTCCTAATGTATTTTCATAGCATAGACCCCCAAATCTTATAGTACCTAGCCATAGTGGCCTAGATGGGGGTATATTTCTTAGTACTCATGGGGAGCTCTCTTTAATCTTTGTCATCTGGATTCGTTCTGATTCAGAAAATGCTTTGCAGCTTCCACTAACTATGGGTAGATAGATCAACAGTAGCCAAGAGATCCTGCTTAGGTGAGGTTCATCTTCAGCTTTCCCAGCACCCTTGTAGAATGGGGGTCTCGCATTTCTAGATACTTAGTTTGACTTGCTCATTAAATCCTCAAGCCTCTGTAACAGATGCTGGGCATTTGAACTTGGTGGCAGTCAAAGAACAACAGTCCATGAAATGACCCTCTTCACATCATCATTTGCATATTCAGCTACCAAGGAGACGTCTGTGCCTAAAGGCAGCCACTCTGTCTAGTCCCTAAAACAGAGAAGGGGCATATTATTAAGTTTGTCATATCAGACTTCCTTCTCCTTTTCGGCTTTGTTTTCGTAGATGAAGCTAATTCTGTTGGATTTGATTTGAAGACAGAGACCAGCTCAGTGCTGAATGATGAGACACACACACGGAATATAATATGCGTGAATTAATTTGCATAATAGAATACTATTGGTTACAAAGCTGTGTTTGTTGTAGGGGAATGTCACAGTTGAGGAGCAAGGCTTTGAGGTGACTTCACAGATGTAGGCTAGAATTTTGAGTTATGATGTAGATTGGGTGGGGGGGTGTTATTCTGAATGTGATGATAGCATAGCTTTGATTTGAAATGAACTTCCTAGGAATAAAAGAAATGAGTGTGCCCATTTGATAGCTAAGACTCTTCGAGCAGGGGATGAGATGAGGGTGTGGGGGCAGGCGAGATTGGGGGAGGGGGAGGAATGCAAGACAAACCTTACATCCATTTAGAAATTTTCTAAGCTGCTTCACTTCCCTGCCTCATGAAAATTCCCAACAGCAGCCCTAATATACTCAAACAGCCTTACATGCCATTTTCTTTAACGGAGACAAAACCTAGACTATTTTTTGCTAGAGGAGCCACAGGTTAAAAGTGGTTATCTGCCTATCAACTGAGAGGAGCTCGACAGGCCTTTAGCTCTCTTTCTTTTGTAAATGCACCTTTCTGTCATATTATTAATTTGATGACTTTGAAGAGAACTTCCTTTTTCTTTTCTGACAATATTTCCCTTCATCACGAAATGAAGTCCGTGTATATAAATGCTACTTAGGCTTCTTAGTGGGCCCCAAAAGCAGTATCTTGTTAGAATAGCCTTAATGGAAGGATTGTTAAGGAACCATCTTGGGGATCACTATTAAAACAAATTAGAGTATCGCTATTTACCTCTAATTCTAACTACAGTTGAGGTCTCATTTGGAATTCAGCCTTCCATTAATTTTTATGCAATATTCCTGCAAAGCCCATCACGTTGCCTCCATCAATCACCATGCATTACACCAGACTCTAGAAGCACATTTCACAAAATGCATCCCTCAGGACCCACATCTATCTTAACATATGCAGAAGTTCAGAAATTCGGTGTTAGGGGAATTTTCTTTAACTCCATCCTGCTGCCGAAACCAGTATAAATTTGTTTGCTGTTTACTATGGCAAGATACCTTGGGAGTTCAGCAACCTTAGCCTTGTACCTGAGAAAGAAGAATGGGTTCATTGGCTAGATTAACTTACTTCTTATAAAATGTGATTTCTAGCATGTCTATGACATTCTGGTTAAGCTCTTTTCTCCCCTCTCGCTCCAGATTAATATTTCTCACATCATCTCTCTAGAAGTATTAATTATGCCCATAATTATGTACTGCTGAGAATACTAGCCATTATGTAAAAGGCAGTTTTACTTATGCAAGACTGAATTTTAGACTTGATCTCAACTGCATTCATAAATACAGGCATCGTGCTGTGAAAACTGCAATCAGTTGGTGGTCAAAATACAAACATTCTAGTCCAAGAGATTCAGTTTTCTAACTGTTTGACTTGGGCTACAATTCCCAGTCTTAGTTTCTCCATCTGTAAAATGAGGGGAAGTAATACCTGTTCTTTAAAGCTCACCGGATCATCATCATCACCATCATCGTTAACATTTATATAGTATTTTTATGTTTACAAAGTGCTTTACAAATATTATCTCATTTGACTCTTACAATAACCCTGGGAGAGAGATACCATTGTTTCCCCCATTTGAAAGATGAAGAAACTGAGATAGATGGAGATTTGTGAAGTTTGGAGTCAATTAAAGGCTGCCCTTGAGGCCACAGGTTCCCCATCCTGACTCTAGCCTAAGGTCCCAGAGATAGTGAGTTTCTAGGCTAGATTTGAATTCAGGTGTTTTTAGATTCCCAGGCTGGTGCTCTCTCTTCTTCACCAACATGTTGTCTTGCTATCAAATGATGCAAGGTAGATAAAGTGTTTTGTAAGCATAAAGTACTAAAATCTCACTTTGATAATTCAAGAGACCATAGGTACTCTGAAAATCATACCTCATTTTTTTTATGAATTCCTGTAACCTAAGTGTGTTGTCACTTGGTGGAAAGTTCTATCATAATAAGCCTTACAATAATATTTACTTAGGCTAGTCCTGGGATGATAAAGAATCATGTTGTAGTTGAGTAGTTTCAATTGTGTGTGAATCTTCATGATGCCCTTTGGGGTTTTTGTGACAAAGATACCAGAGTGGTTTGTCATTTCCTTCTCCATTTTGCAATTGATGAAATTGAGATAAACAGGATTAATTGACTTACCCAGGGCCACATAGCTAGTAATTACCTGAGGCCATATTTGAACTCAGGAAGATGAGTCTTCCTGACTCCAGAACTGGAACTTTATCCATTGAGCCACCTAACTGCCTGTAATAAAGAGTCATAAAATCTTAGATTCCTAAGGGATCATATAATCCAACAAATACCATTAAAAAGAAAAGAAATAAATATTCATGTGCATATATATACACATATTTGTGAGTATATTGTTTGTATATATACATATATAGTATATATGTATGCATACATTTATACTATATAGATGTATACAGATATACACATAAATGTGCATATTTATCTGAAGAGAGAGCTACTGGTAATAGTTATGATAGACAATTAAGTACAAAATACACAGAGCTCTGCTGGAGTATAGAAGACTTAAATTCAAATCTACCCTTTGAGACTTAGTAATTATGACCCTGGAAAACTCATTTTACTTATTTGTGATTCAGTTTATTTATCTGTGAAAAAGAGGATACAAATAGCATTTATATTTTAGAGTTGTTCCAAGAAAATGAGAAAATATGGGTAAAGCACTTTGTAAACACTAAAACACTATTCTGAATGCTGGCTATTGCTATTGTTTATAATATAACAAGACTAGTTCCAACAATTGACTTTTCAATAGCACTTTTTGCTTTTCCTTTAAGATTCGCAAAATGGTTTGTGTGCATTATTTCATTATACTCTATCAGAATTTAGCCTCTTTTTTCCATAGCCCCGGAGAAACCAACCCAGTGTCATCACTGGTGAATGCAGAGGAGGACTTTAGTAAAACAAAGTACCAGAGGAGTTGGCATTACAATTAATATTTACATTTATTATCAATAAATTGACCTTACATAATTGCTAGTTTTCTTAGCTGTGCAATTTGGAGGTAGATTCAGCTTATCAGTGAAATCAAGTTCTTGGGAGTATTCTTAACCATATTTCCACAGCGAATGAGTTGCAGAACATATTTTTATATAATTTCGGAAGCGCTCTGGTTTACAAATTCCTGACACTGGCTTCCTTTCCATAAGAGTAAAATGTTCCATCTCCATACTCTGAGCATTTATTTTCCCTGGCTACTCTTCTTGTCTGGAATTCTCTTGCTTCTCATTTTCATCCCCTTGCTTCCTTGACTTCTTTCAATTCCTGACCAAAATTTCACCTTCTATGGGCAGCCATTCTGAAAATTCCTTAGTTCTAGCACTTACCCCTTGAGATTAACCCAAATCTTTCCTGTACGTGTCTTGTTTGTACATAGTTGCCTATGTGTTGTCTCCTCCATCGGATTCTAGAAGGCAGGGACTGTCTTTTGCCTGTCTTTGCATTTCCACCACTTAGGACAGTACCTGGCACTTAGTAGACACATTCTTTTTGACTGACAAATAAGATTTATAGTCATATTTTTACAGATTATAACCACACAATTGACAATTTATAAAGCAGAAATGTTAAAAGTGTTTCGATATGACATTTTCTTTCTACAAAAGAGATGATAATCAACCAATTAAATATTTATCAAGTGCTGACACACACACATACATATACTATATATACGTGATTATATATATATATATATATAGATATTACGTAATTTTAAGGTTCTCATCTTTCTTCAGAAGTCATATAATCTGCTATTATGTGTTCTAGAGGAAGTGCTTGGTTTAATTATTATTTAACAAAGATGGGGGTGAGGGAGATAGTACATTTGGTGTGACGATAGTATGATTTTCTTTCAAATGGCAACCTACAGAAATAGGTACAAAAAGTACAATCAACTTTAATTGAAACCTTAAGACACACACACACACACACACACACACATACTTCACAGCTTATACACAAAAACAATTTATCACCATGAGAATAAGTACTTCATAAATGACACTATGGAAAACTGATAGGTGTCATTTCATACCATAGGGTTCATTTGCGTTCTCTTGGTAGGTACTCAAAACACAGTGGAAGTTTCCTTCCATTTTCTAAGGGAATTGTAGGCAAGTCACTTAACCTATTTACCTCAGTTTCCTCAATTGCAATGAGAAGACAATAACAGCGCCTACCTCTCAGAGTTGTCAATAACGAATGAGACAATATTTGTAAAATGCTTAGCACAATGCCTGGCAGAGTATACACTTCTTTCCTTTCTTCCTTCCTTCCTCCCTCCTTCTTTCCTTCCTCCTTTTCTTCCTTCTTTCCTCTTTTCCTCTTTCCCTCCCTTTCTTCTTCTCTCCCTCCCTCCTTCTTTTCTTCATTCTTTCCTTCCTTCCTTCCTTCCTTCCTTCCTTCCTTCCTTTCACCATTATTTATCAGGTACCTTCTATCCTGTGCAGATCACTCTTCTCTTTTTTGTGGGTCATAAGATGGTACGATAAAATATAGTCCTTGACCACACAGAAGTTATAGCATATCGGGTTATAAAACATAAAAACAGATTTCTTTTGGTAGATCTGTCCAAAATTATTAAGAGTCTACTGTATGCCAAGAATGAGTCTAAATGTTGGTGATACAAAGAAAAGCAAACCAGTCCCTGCCCTTAAGGAGCAATTAATGAACAGATATCTGACCTGGTGCCTTCCTTAAGGAGGGAGTTTTGGGGAGGAGAAGTCAGTACCCTCCCATCAGAGGGAACATAGAACCCTAGGTGCAGAGGATCTCGTCCAAGTGTGAGTTCCAGGGTTGAAGTGATTTTGCAGGATAAAGTGATTTCTTTGACATGATGGAGAATTTCAAGAATGCAGCCAGGTGGAAAATAAATTAAATATTATAATTACCATGATCAGACAGGGGAAAAAAGTCCTATGTGAAATTGGTGCAAGGAATGTCTTTACTAACATAGGGGATGAAGGAAGGGAGGAAGGAAGGAAGGAAGGAAGGGAGGAAGCAAGGAAGGAAGGAAGGAAGGAAGAGAGGGAGGGAGGGAGGGAGGAAGGAAGGAAGGATGGAAGGAAGGAAGGAAGGAAGGGAGGAAGGAAAGAAGGAAGAAGGGAGGGAAGGAAGTGAAAGAAAGAAAGGAGGAAATGTTGGAGCTGGAAGAAATGTTCAACAACTCTCATTGGAGCTGGATCACTGGCATCCCATTTTAGAAAGAACATTTACAAGCTGGAGAGCATCCAAGAGGCAAAGAACAGGATGGTGAAGGCCACAAGAAACTGTCATGCAAAGGTCAAAAGAGAATCAGAGTATGTTTAGTCGTAAGTGGACAAGACTTAGAAGAGACAAGACAGTTCTTCTGTGTGTCTATGTAGGTACAAAGAGCTATAGCAAGTGTTGGAGCTGGGACTGATCTCCCTTCTCAACTGTTGCCTTCTAGTTCCTGAAACTTCCTTTGAGACCCATTCTCAATCCCACTTTCTATAAAAGGCCTTTTCTGGTCCCCCTCCAGCAGCTTGTACGTTCTGTCTGACCTATCATCTGCTGTGTGTATCTCTTCAAGATATTGACTCCCCTTTTTTTTTAAATTTCAATGTTCCTGGTGATTCTGTGAATCTTAGACGTCATGTTTGCTTCTCCATTAGAATGTGAGTTTCACAAGGTCAGGGACTATTTTTGCCTTTCTTTGTTCCCTCAGCCTTTAACACAATGCTTGACTTAAAAAAATGCTTATTAATTGACAGTCTAATGCTCTTTTACTCTCTCAGCTGCTGATTCTCTTTATACCCATCAACATGTTGGATGACTGAGTAAGATTGGGGCAGCTAAGTGGCACAGTGAATAGAGGTTTTTGTCTGGAGTCAGGAAGATGAGTTCAAATTCAGCCTCAGACACTTACTAGCTGAATAAGCCACTTAACCCTGTTTGCCTCAGCTTCCTCATCTGTAAAATGAGCTGGAGAAGGAAATGGCAAACCACTCAGCATCTTTGCCAAGAAAACCCCCAATGGGATCATGAAGAATCAGACATGACTGAAATGACTGAACAGTAACAAAGTCTACCAGACCCACTTAAAAGAAACTGTACCCATTGGTTATTGCCACTGTTTTAAGCAACCACCGTTTTCTTCCATCCTACCCCACTGCACTGTTTTTGAGCATACTTGCTAACAAATGTATAGATTTTCTTTGACTGTGAAGTCATTGATGATATCTTTTCTTTTCCTTTCAGAGGCAAAATTGGGAAGGTGTACAGCATTGAGGTGATGTTCTTCCTGAATGGTAGTATTCTCTCTGAAGACGGTTCCATTTGGATGTGCTGAGTGGCCTGCCAGGTTGAAGACTGTCAGATCTCCGGGTACAAAGGCTGGATTTACAGAGATACTCCGGTGCCTCTCACTTAACCAAAAATGAAGGAGAACTACTGTTTACATGCTATCCTGGTCTGCCTGGGAATCCTGGCTAACAGCCAAGCATTCTCAACTGAGAAATTGAATCATTTAAGGCCTCTCCACGCTCATCACGAAAAAGGAAAGGAAGGTCAGGTTCTTCAACGTTCCAAAAGAGGCTGGGTCTGGAATCAGTTTTTTGTAATTGAGGAGTACACTGGACCAGATCCTGTATTAGTTGGCAGGGTAAGATATTGACTTCCCTTTTTTTAAATTTCAATATTCCTGGTGATTCTGTGAATCTTAGACTTCATTGGCTACAGTCATAGGATGCTAATGTCAGAGAATTAGAGCTGAAAGGGTCATTACAGAAAGACAAAACCCAGATAGGCTAAGTGATTTACTTGATGTCACACAGATGGCAAAGGGTAGAATCAGGATTAAAATCTGGATTATATGAAATGTGTACATTTCCAAAACTCTATAGAAAGAGAAATATCAAAAACTCAATGAGAAGAGAGCTTCTAGGTTATTTGTTCAGAAGTATTATCTGCTACACAGATGTCATGGAGGGTGAGGACTGAAAAAGAAGGGGTGAATTTTTTCATTTAAGAGGTCGCTACTGACCTTAGTGATAATTTCACTTGAATGATGAGGTCAGAAGACAGACTGCAGTGATTGAGCAGTAAGAACAAGAAGGTAAGAAAATGGACCTATGGTATTTAAACTGCCCCCCAGCCCTCTCATCCTAGAATTTTGATTGTGAAAAAAAGGAAATGATAGAATAACTTGAGGGGATAGTAGTGTCAAATATTTGTATTATTTTGTTTTTATGGATTTGAGACATGTTTGCAAGCAGAAGGGAAGCAATTTTGTAGAGAAAAGATGGAAAATTTGGGGAGGATTGTGGAGTGGAAGGAGATGAGATAGGGTAGAGAGAAAGAAGGGTAATAACTGAAGGAGTGATTTTTCCAGAGGAGATGGGATAAAATGCACCAGTAGAAAAGTTATTGAGAAAAAAAGGGACCACTTCTTTCCCCAAGACTGGAGAGAGTTTAGGATCGTACTGAAATGGTTTGAAGTATGGAACTTATGAGTAGAGAAGAGTAGTGAAGACTTTTTGCCCCAATGAATTATGAGGCAAAGTTCTCTGCTGAAAGGGAAAGAGGAAAAGGTGATATAAATAGCCTAAGGAAAGAAAAAGTTTTGGAACAGAGACTGTGGTGAATAAAATAGAGAACCCATCAAGGAAAAAATAAAATGATTATTATATAGCAATGAAGTCCCAGTGAAGATCACATAACATATATTTTTAGTCAAATGAATTGGCAAATTTTTGTGAGTTCCTATGTGTGCAGTGGCACATGAGTAGGAGTAAAGAAAGTAGGTTGTAATCAAGGGTTGTGGTTTGAAGAAGGATGGGTGAAGACAGGTCAAGGAACTTACGAGTAATAAGTAGTATCAAGCTGAGCTGGTAAATTATAGGGTCAAGATTTTGAAGACAGGAAAGAGAGGGTGGAGAATGGGTGATACCCTAGGAAAACAGGGTGGGGTAGAGTGACTGGGATTTGCAGTGAGGAAAGAGAACAATTCCTTTCCAAATTTAATGCTGTATATTCACTTTCACATCTGATATTCTGTGTTATAATATAGTAAAAACATTTTATGCATTGAGGTATTTTTGCTTCTTAAAACGTGTTTCAGGATACTACTCCTCATATATTTTCCAGATCTATTTTTTCTGACTTCAAATAATCTTTATTCCAAAGCACAGTCAGAGGCCATCTGTTCAATAATTTCCCAATTTTATTTATTTATACTGATAAAGGATAGGCATGTTAACAGTCCTAGTCCCTGGTGGGATAATGATGCCACAAAATGAGAACACATCTAGGTAACATGGATGAGATTTTGTGAATTTTCACTATGGACCTGACAAGAGAATAGAATATTAAATTTAAGTATGATGATTTTTAGCTTGGACAATGGAAATGGCTGTCCAATAGATGGTTACATTAACTAGGTATTTCTTCCTTTGTAGGTTCTGATAAAGTAGTTTCTGTGTCATGCATTAAGTTAAAAGCCAATGATGATTTATTCGATCTCCAAGTTTCAGTATTTATAATTGGTTATCAAAATTGAAACTTCCCCATGAAAGTTGCATGGTTTGTTGAAATGAGGAAAATTTGTTCTTGAATATATAAAAGAAAAAAGTCTACAATCCTTAGGGTTGGAAATTGGCAAGAAATCAACGCCTGGTTCACTTGATACCATTTAATGATTTACCGAACTACTTTTTTGTATGGAGCTTAATCGTAAATCATATCTGATTAAATGGAAGTAATATAAATCCTCTTTTATTAGATTCAAATGAGAATTTACATCTAACTTTCATCTGTGCTAGTGCTGTCAATGAAATGAGAAGAATCTAAAATATTTGTAAAAGTTAATCATATTGGTAATCACAAAAAATATGTCTATTTAATTCCCAAGAAATTTCATGAATTAAAATACAGAATTATAGGATGTTAAAAGTGGAAAGGATCTTAAAATATGGACCACTGTGTCACATGTCATAAGAACTGGAGGGTACTTAAAAACATAGAATGTTTCAGCTGGTAGGAATCTTAGATGTGGAAGGGTGGTGTCTGCACATAAATGACACAAGTTTTAGCAATAATAACTCAAGCTAACTTCACAGATGTGGAAACTGAGATGCAAAAAGAGGCAAGGAGCTTATCCTGAATAGCCAGTGCTATAGTGGAATAGCCAGAAGGAGAACTAACATCTTCTGACTTCTTCAGCATTTTCCATGACACCACCACTGCCCCCCATTTAAGAAAAGAACTGAAATCAGAGCTACCCAGCCATCTCAGCAAAATCAGTCAGATTGCAAAAGAATTAAACAAAATTGTTGCATTTCCAATTACTTACAAACAAGGTTAAAGAAGATGACAATCTTTGAGCTTTTGCTTAAAAAACAAATACATCATTTAAAAAGTGTTTAAAGTCCATTTTTCTTGCAAAAATAACCCAATATGAATCACACATATTTTAAAATTTTATCTTAGAAATATATTGCTTGAACACCAAGTACTCTTTGTATTTTTTTTCCTAAAAACATCTCTTTGGTATGAAATAGAATTTGTTTGACAAAATTGCTCTCCTTTGAATTCACAGAATCAAGGAAGGCTAGAGTTGGAAAGAACATTAGGATATAGAATGTAAGAACATAGAAAATGTGACAGCCAGAAAAGATCTTAGAATATTTTGTTAGAACTTTGATAAGCCTTAGAACAATATGTGAGGCTCTATCTGGAAGGAACTTCAGAACGTTTGGATGTTGAGAGCTCACAGGGACCCTATCAAAGAATGCAAAACTCAAGGAAAACTTAGAGATAATCATGTATGATCCTTTCATTTTACAATTTTACATATGACTAGAGAGGTTTAGTGACCTGGTTATAGTCACACAGCAGTCCCCAGCATTGCAGAGCACAATGCTCTCTGTTCATTAAAGTGTTCAAAAGCCAGTATTTAAATGAATGAAGTGAAGGTTAATCAATGAACCAGTGAATAGTATTTTATTGATTTCATATCCAGCATCATTTCTACTTTTATCACAGTTTTCTTTTATAAATTTGATGCATTTTAATTTTTAATAGGTGCATATGCACATATGTACCTATTATGTATACACATCTTATATGTGAATGTACACATATAATATGCATTATGTTGTATCGTGCATAATATGATAGATATTTTTCATATATATAATGTATATATTTAAATAAATATATTTATTTATATGTGAGGGAGGGAGAGACAAAGTGACACAGAAATAAAGATAGAGAGATCAAGGCAGTAAGGCCAACTTGAAGCAAAGAATTAAGTCCTCCTTAGACAAGACTACCGGCTGTATGTACCTAGATAGGTTGGTTAACCGCTCTCTGAGTGACCTAGGAAGTTCACTGGGGAATACGTTACAGAGAAAGTGCTGATCTGAGTTTGTAAAAGTAATAATCTTATCTAGGAGTTCCTTCTACCAATGAAATCACATGTCCAGTCACTACACTGGTGTGCACACACACACACACACACACACGCACCATGGATCTCTACTCATTTAAAAACAGTGTGTGAGAAGTACACTATTTTCAATCTCTTTGAATGATGGAGAAATTATCTGCCCAGACCCACTACAGTACTTTGTCAAATCTTGCTTCACTATATAATTGCTTCTTTTTGATAGCGACAAAAGATTTCATGATCCTAGGATAATTTGTTTTTGTAAACTTCTAGACATCTTGGACACTGGCTTGGGTTTGTAGATGGAGTCAGAAGGGTCCTCAATGTCTTCTTGTGAGCAGATTGTCTGTGCTCTCTCCCACTTAGGCTAGAATAAGGAAAACAAAGATTGACATTCAATAGGGCAGTTAGTGTTAAATAAAGCAAAAGTCTACATAATACATTGTCTTTGGAAAAATGGGAATTTCCTCCTTTTGGAACTCATAATATAGTAGAAAATAAGCTAAAATTGGAGTCTGGGGAGAGCTGGGCTCTTATTCTGACTTTGATCATACTTGGCATCAAGAATCACTTGTGTGACTCTTGGAAAGTCATTTTTCCTATCTAGACTTCAGTTTCTTTCTTTGTAAAATGAGGCAATGATATTTGCACTAACTACCTCATACAGTAGTTGTGAAAAAAAAAGTGCTTTGGGAGGAAAAAAATTGAAAGCCTTAAAAATACTGTATAAAGTGAAAGTGAATTGAGTAGGAGGAGAATGTTACCCATTTGGAATGCCATCACTGCCACCCTGGGAGATACTAATGTATTCATTCATTCATCAAACACTTATAGACTATTATATCAAGACCATTTGTTGTGCTGCGTAGAGTACATAGATGAAGAAGTCTCTATCCTCATCTCACAGAATCTCATAATTATAAGGGACCTCAGAGGCCATGCAGTCTAACCCATTCCTGAAGGATTCCACCCACACCACCCTCTATGCCCCTGTGGCCAATATGCCATAAAAGCTCTTGCTTGAATGCCTCCAGTGAGACTATCTCTTGAGACAGTCCATTTTTCTATTAAATAGCTCCATTAGAAAGTTTCCACACATCTCTGATGCCATTTAAATGTGTATCTTTTCAGTTCCTACCCATTGCTCTTAGATCTATCCTCCAGCCAAGCTGAAATTTAATCCTTCCTTGTGACAGCCTTCACGTATTTGCATCCAGTTATCATGTTCTTGCTTATATCCCTGATTTCATGAATGAATCCCAATTCAGTGTAGATTCAAGGTCCTTCATCATTCTGTACACTGTCCCTTGGATACTGTCCAGTTTATCAATGCCATTCTTGAGATGTGGCACCTAGAGTTCCTCATAGCATCCTTACTGTGGTCCCACGGCAATGTATTATACTCTAATATCCCCAGTCCAGGATACATAGGAGCTCAGATTAAAGTAGTCCATATACAAAAATAAACTCAATTCAAAGCAGAATGTGATAAGTGCCATAACAGAAATGTCAACATAATATGATGGAAGTTGAGAGGAAGGTGCAACCGCACCTGGGAGATTTTATGGAAAAAGTGACATTTAAACAGAGCCTTTAGTGATAGTTAGGTTTGTGATGGGTAAGAATGATGAAGGAGACCATTCTACGCATAGGGATTAAAGGCAGGAAAACATAAGTTATGCTTAGGGATTAACTAGTAATCTGCTTTGGCTGGAACTTAGAGGAATTTGCTAAGAGACATGATGGGAAAAGTAAGTTGGTACCAGACCCTTGATTATTTGAAAAGGAAATTTAAACTTAACTATGAGCAAAGTGCTATGTAAACAGTAATATTATATAAATGTGAGTTATTACAATTAATATTCTTATTTATGAATTTACTATATACAATAGATATTGGGGAGTCATGGACGGCTTTGAAATAAGGGGATACTATATCAAAACTGCACTTTTAAAAGAGAGCATAGATTACATTAGCATTGCAGCTAAGAAAGGTGAAAGTGCACTATTCAGTTTTTGTTTGTTATTTTTTCCTGTCTGATGTGGTCAAGTTCTAGAAATTTTGAGAGGCATCATGCCACATTGGAAAGAACATATACTGGAGTTTGAAGACAAGTTCAAATCCTAGCTCTTCCATTTAATTTGCCTTTCTCCGCTTCATCTCTCCTGGCTTTAGTTTCGTCGTGTATAAAATAAGGGGATAAGACTAGATGAGTCCTATGACCCATTCCAGGTCTGTATCTATGATCGTGTTGAGTACATTTTCATATGGATAATAGTTGTCATATAGATCATAGTGAACTGGAAAGTTAAAAGTTAAAAATATACTGGGGTATATTTGGCACAGAGCTTATTAGGCTCCCTTGAAATTATTTTCCCTCCCCAACTATTTTCTCCCTTCCTTTATTTGCCCTGGATAATTTAGATTGTTGGTTCAAGCCATCACTTCTTTATCAAGATACCCTACCATATTGTCCAACAGGGACAGTTAACCAGGTTTTATTTCAGCACTGACCCATTCAATTCATCCCTATTTTATTTGCTCACATTCTCTGATTGTAAGGTCACAAATATCTTTTTTTCCTCTTCGTAGCTCCACTCTGATATTGATTCTGGTGATGGGAACATTAAATACATTCTCTCAGGTGAAGGAGCAGGAACCATTTTTGTTATTGATGACAAATCAGGGAACATTCATGCAACCAAGACACTGGACCGAGAAGAGAGAGCTCAGTATACGCTGATGGCACAAGCTGTGGACAGAGACACCAATCGGCCATTGGAGCCACCTTCAGAATTCATTGTCAAAGTTCAGGACATCAATGACAACCCTCCTGAATTCTTACATGAAAATTACCATGCCAATGTGCCCGAGCGGTCCAATGTGGGTATGTACTACGGAACCCTACTCTCTTTTCCTTTTTATAAACACTGGGCTTACTTATATACAAGTAAACATTCCCCAAACTTTGCCACAATTCAGGAAGTAGGACTTTTTTTCTTAGAGAGCAATGAATTAAATGAACTCAATATTATAACATAAAACCTGGGACCTATATTAAATCAATTCAATATTATTATATAAAACCTTATAACATAAATCAAGGGGATTTAATCTGCATTATTTAAGGAATCTTTGCCACACTAAAGGATTCCCTGGAGGACTGCTTTAAATTACCACTTCCCTTAGCATATTTAATTCATTCATTCAGATTCATCTATTTGGTTCTATGAGCATGTCCACTGAATATAGCTCCAGCCTATATACTCTTTCCCTATGAAACATCATTTTGCAATGAGGTAATATTCTAAACAGACTTCTACCTACCAAAATATAGTGAAACCTTTATTTTAAGAGTATTTGATCAATTACCAATTGAAAACATTGCTCCTGGGGATCTTACTATTTTGTTATCAGCATTTAGCATAGTGCTTGGCACATAGTAAGTGACTAATAAATTATTGTTGACTAGACTTCATTTATAATCTTTTATCTGTTATCGTGGTGTTTTTTTCAGAAACAACAGAAAAAAATAAGTCTGGCAAACTTGTACAAGTATTGATAACCTTATGCTCACTTATTAAATAATAACAATACTTTTTGCAGTTAATAGTTGGAGATAGATTACTTGGGTGACTAGAGACCAATGAACCTGCACCTTCCCTAGTACCAGAATAGTAAAGGCTTTGAGACTGGACTTGTGTTTATAGTCTATGTTGTTTTAAGTTTGACACATCATGCCACTATATTGCAACAGAATGCCACTTCCCCACTAAGATACTCCAGCTCAAGTGCTTCATCAGCCAATGGCTACACAAGAAATGAGGCAGTGAGGGCTTTTGTAGGAAGATGACAAATTAATTTCCTGCTTAGTTCTTTGGTTGAAATGCTCCAGAGTCTGACCCAACAGATGCTGACCTTGGAACCCAACAGATGTTGTCTATTTTTTTGTTCTTTTTCTCCTTTTTTTTTATTTTCTGATGGCTACCAATCCCATTTGAACAGGGAAGATATGATTTCCATAATAGCAGGGAACAACAGTCTAGACAATATTTATAGCAATAAATTAATTAAAAAGTAGGATTAGCAATGTTATTACATGCAAAGCTACAATAAAATATATTTATTACACTGCTACAGATGGAATTTATACCCTGTCCCTTTTATGAAAAGTAATTTATTATTAATTATCATTTATTACACTCTTTGGGAGGAATTATACTTAATTATTTGATTTACTGAATGATTCAACTTCATGAGTCTAGAAATGTTTTTACAATAATATTTGTAACATTAGTTTTACTACCAAATGTAGAATTTATATATAAATATATATATAATTTTCATATTTGAATCAATTAATTAAAATATATTTGTTTTTTTTTTTCTTTAGGAGAGATTAAAGGAAGAGAAAATATTTTATTAATTAATAAAAACTAAATTAAACACATTTCTAATTCCAAAGAAAAAACACAAATGCATTGACATGGTGTTCTTGACTTTTTTTTCAATTACAAAATCAAACCATACATATAAATATGTAATTTGTATAGCTTAGGTGATTTGAGCAAAAGAATTGGTCTCCTTTTTCAGGTACATCTGTGATCCAAGTAACAGCTTCAGATGCCGATGACCCTACCTATGGAAACAGTGCTAAACTGGTTTATAGCATTCTGGAAGGCCAACCCTATTTTTCTGTTGAAGCACAAACAGGTATGGGAGATTAAAGTTAAGAGTTTGCATGGTTTTGTTCTCTGACTCCAGTCCAGCATCAACCAAGGGACAATCAGAAGACATGACTGACTCCAGCATATATCAGCTTTGCAGAAGTCAAGTCACATGTCTGGGGTCCATTTCCTCATAAGACTGAATGTAAGGTAAAGACTAAGGGCAATTTTATTGGTAGAGGATCACTGAGAAGAACTCTCTTTCCAGTTCAGACCAGCACTTTCTCTACAACTTACAGTTTTAGAGCACTGTGTTTTAAGTCAAGTAACTTGTCTCACAGTCATACAGACAGGACATAGCAGTGGCAAAATTTTAACCTCTGTCCTTCTGACTTTGCAATCAACTCTCTATCTACTATGTCATGCTGTTGTACCACCTTCCTGTTACTCCTGAAAGGCTATAGAACAAGGGTACAACCCTCTTCTGTGTTGTGGTACCTTTGTCAGTCTGGTGAAGATTGTAGACCTCTTTGCATAATAGTGCTTTAAAAATTCATATTTGCAGGAAATACAAAATTTCTATTGGCAGTTAGTGAAAATAAAATTGTGTCTTTATTCACCCAAGTTCACAAATGCCCTGAAATCTATCCACTTATCCCTTAGAGATTCCTGGATGCTACATTTAAAATATATATATACACATACATACATATATCCATACATGTACATATATTCACATATATATGCATCACACACCTATGTGTGTACATATATATAAATACTTACATATGTGTCCATACACACATATATATCCCATAAAGCAATATTGCTTTAGTTGCCCTTTTGAAGCTAATCTGTCCCTTTATGAAGAAATTATTTTCATTCTTTCAAAGACTTAATTCAAGCACCAGCTCCTGAAGGAGACCTTTGTCTAGTACCTCTAGCTTCTGATGCCTTTCCCTCTAGGTAACTGTTTACCTCTTTGTGTCTTGTATAAAGCTAACGTTCATAAATGTCTTTAATGTTTAAGAGCTCTTTTCATGGACTATCTCTTTGATCTTCACACTTCTCATGCGAGGGAAGTTCTACTATTAACCTTATTTTACAGATGAAGAAATACGCTGAGAGATGTTAAGTGACCTTCCCAGGGTCACATAGTTGTGTCTGAGGCAGAATTCAAAATCAGCTCTTCCTGACTCAAAGTGTAACACTTTATCCCCTGCATTAGCTGGCTATCTATTTATATTTTATTTGTTAGTGTCTATTTATATACGTTTGCTCCCTTAAAAGTGAAAATCTTGAGGTTGGAGATCATTTATTCATCTCTTTATATCCCCAGTACTTAGAACAGTTCCTGGAACATAATAGGAGATTAATAAATGCTTCTTTATTGATTGACAAATCATGTTGCATACTTACATTGAACTAATACTGACTTTATAGGAAAGAATTAAAATAAAATAAAAAGATAAAGATTTTCAACACAATCAACTAATAAATCAAGAAAAATCTGACAATATATGTAATAATCCAAACTTGTAGACTTCCTTGTCTACCACTTTTGCAAAAGAGCACTAGAGGTTTTTTCTCATATCTCTTCTTTGGGGGCATGCTTGTTCTTTATACTTTTGTAGCACTCAGTTTTGATTGATTTGTAGATGTTTGTCTTACCATTTATATTAATAAACTTTTATCTTCAGTAGAATCATATTCAAAATTTCATGACCCATCTAACAAACTCTTGGAGAAACACTGTCTCAGAGTTTTTGAACAGAGATTTCAAAATGATAACTTACCCCCTGTTAAGATGAGGGAAATAGCAATACTCACAAATACCCTAGATTTCTTCTAGCATCTGGCACTGGAAAATGTGAGCAAGTTCAGCTGGTACAATATAAA
>CM053769.1:142163060-142181580 GCA_028658325.1 Potorous gilbertii | reverse complement strand
CTCTCTCTCTCTCTCTCTCTCTCTCTCTCCTTTTCTCTCTCTCCATCTCTCTCCGTCTCTCCAAGAATTCATGAAATCCAGTTTACAAAACCCTGCCTTACACCATGTTTGCTCATGCCTGAAGCTAGATTCTACCCAACATTAAACCATCACACATCAACACTGTTCTTACTAATATCCCTGAATGATCTGAAAGAAATCCTAGCATAGTCAGCTGCATTGAGTAACAGCTGATATAGCACAATGGAGACAGTGGACAGAGTAGACCATCCTCACTGGTCATGGCTGCTCCTGTGATCATTCTCTGAAGCAACCAAATCTCCTGACAACTGTAGTATTTAATTGGGGCATCTGGGTATATATCTATGCATGCATATGTTGAGAGGTGTGTGTGTGTGTCAAGGATAATTGATAATCCTTTAGTTCATCAGGATGGGGAGATAGGGGAAGGATGAAATTTTCATGTAATTCCAGGATCTCTAAATGGCAAGTGATGGATGGTTTATAATCTCTCTATTTTTTTCCCTTACCCACACAGGTATAATCAGAACAGCACTTCCCAACATGGACAGAGAAGCCAAGGAGGAATATCATGTTGTAATACAAGCCAAGGATATGGGCGGACACATGGGTGGACTCTCAGGGACAACCAAAGTGACAATTACACTTACTGATGTCAATGACAACCCACCAAAGTTTCCACAAAGTAAGTGCTGAGATTTTTTTAAAGAATAATCTTAATTATAATCCTACCAGCTACTATTTTTAGTTTGTATTCATCATGAGATAAGTACCTCAGGAATTATAATCCCCAAATGAAACTTCTCTGGCTCATACTCTACCCTTTTTTTTAAGTCTTCCAAGGAATTCTCCCAAGCTGTCAAAGGGAGTTAACCATGTACAGAATATGTCAGAGACTATTAAGGTATTATGAGGTCAAAAGAATATTCCAAGATAAAAATATGACAGTTCAGGTAAGAAATAGATATTTTTGTCTGAAGACAGTACTGGGGACACCCCCTCCCCCACTCAAATTGAACCTGATATGGATAAGTTGGAAATAATAAAGAGCAGCAATAGAAAATAGTCTTTCAAAAAATAAAATGTCATGTCAACAAGCATTTATAAGGGCTTACTATGTACCAGGTAAATTAATAGTTAATTCAAAGTAGAGACCTGGGACTAAATGGCATCCACTGGAGTTTTAAAGAAACTCAACAATGAAATTAGAGACTTGGTCATCAAACATGGAGACTATCATTACAATGGTAACGCCTTAGGCCTGGCAGACAACACACATCACGGAGAGAGTCTAGAGGGGAATTATGAAGATTCACCTCTTTTGCAAGCTGTAACACTGAGCTTAAACCTCACAGATCTATGTCTATTTAACAGACCCTGGCCTTACTTGGAACCAGTACCAGAATTTTTATATAAGGTCCTTGAGCATGGAATTATTTCATTTTTCTCTTTGTATCCCCAGCATGTGGCATATCATCTATCTTAGTTGTTTAATAAATACTTGTGCACCAAATAAATAAATTTGGCCCCAGAATTTATACTTTTCATTCCTTTTTAAAAATTATGATCATTGGAACTGGATTCAATATACTTGGACTAAGAAATTTCTTTGCTGCTGTGCCTTTGTGATTGGTATCAGAGATCTATGACTCCTGATCCCCAATTATTTTTGCTACTTTTTTGGTACTGTTCAGATCAATTCATGCCCAAATCTGCCAACAAGTCCTTCTGTCCTTTCACACTCACATCTCCACACACTTGCAGAATGCATTTTCTATGTTTAATTTATATGGGGAAAAGCATATATATAAAATAAGACATGATTCACCAGAGTGAGGATGCTACAAGGTTTTGTTTTGTTTTTGTTTTTTAACATAAAGTTGGTAAAGTTAACACCATCCTCAGATATTAAAACTGATCTGTACACTTTTCCATTTGATTATATGCTGCACTTTTTAGTCCGTACCAATGTTTTTTAAAATACATTGTCACGCTTGTGATGCATAAGTTTTGCCATCTCCAAATAAAATTTTAATTATAGGGGTCACTAAATGCCCTACTGTTCTATTCCCATATGTCTCATACAATATTGAACATGCTTAAGATGTTCATGTGATTGATTGATTAAGCAGTTATTACTATTGAAACATTCTAGATATTGATGTATGAAAGGGTGATTAATAGCCTTATAATGATAGGAGACAGAAGGTGGCTTTTGTAATTAATTCTTGGGTATTATCATATACTGATCAAAGTTAAGGATGAGAGATAATTCTTAATCAATCTGCCCTTCAGGATGGAACCAAATATGATATATTAGGAGTATTAATAATATTAATTAATTATTAATATGTTAGCACAATTATTGAATTCATAGAAAATTTATTAAATTGAGCATTTATTAGAGCTTCCTATGTTTAAAAAATATATATATATACAGGGTATTTGTGGGAATGCAATGATTTGCAACGAATGAGAATTATTTTCCTATCCTAAATGTAACTTGGTACAGTGTTGTCCATATTACATGCCTCTATTCAACTTCAGATAATCTATTCCTTCAAAGCATCATCTGATATCTATAAGAACATTTGTTTCACATTTGCTTATTCCTTTCCTTTGTTCCTTTTTATTTACTCCATCCACATGCATTTCAAATCCTTTATGTAACTCATATTAATGTAATGAATTCTAAATTATTACATACCGCTCCAAGTCCTCCCTGAAAGGTTCATGGAGATGAAACTGCCTTTTCAAAAGTTATATACCAGTGTTGATACTAAAGTCTAATGGACACTTTCAAGTTGGAAAAGTTTTAAGCTGTACTTACATTCCCTGAAGACAAGATTAATTGTAAAGGTACCCATCACTTGAATGTTGGCCAACTAAAGATAGATTTTTTTTTTAAACTCAGTTCCTCATTAAGAATTGTCTTCTAAGGTATGAGAGCACTGGGATAGATAATGGTGGAGGGAGAAATATACACTGAAGTATAAAAAGCAAGATGTTTTTCAGTACCAACAAAACAAGACAAAAAATGATTTCTTTTCCTTCTAGGTGTGTATCAGATGTCTGTGTCAGAAGCAGCTGTGCCAGGAGAAGAAGTAGGAAGACTGAAGGCCAAAGACCCAGATATTGGAGAAAATGGCTTAGTAACCTATAATATCATTGATGGGGATGGCATGGAGATGTTTGAAATTTCAACAGATTATGAAACACAGGAAGGTGTGGTGAAACTTAAGAAGGTGAGGAGAGGCAGAATGTTCCCATCTGTTTTGATGTGAACATTCACCCCAAATAAGAATTTCTTCTCCTCTGTCATCTTTCTCTGACAAATCTAGGATAAGTTATGTCCCAGAGTCAACAGAAATTGACCAGAGTCTGTGCAAATGGTTTAGATTCATTCATGAAACTGATCCTTAATGTCAACTGTTACTTTGTATTGACCTGGAGTAACGACTCTTCTGGAACTGTGATCCTCAAAACTTTTGGTCTCAGTTCCCCATTATACTTTTAAAGAATTACTGAAGGATCCCAATAATGTTAAGTATAGCTGTCAATATTTACTGTATTAGAAACCAAAAAAATCATAGTATTATTATGAAAATAGTTTTTGCTCATAGACTTCCAGAAAGGGTCTTGGATATCCTCAGGAGTCCCTCCACCAAATGTCTGCAACTGATATTTTATAGGACTGCAAAGAAAAGAGAAACATTTAAAAGAGAAATCAAATCAATTCCATTTTAAAATTATGACACAATTATAGTATATTCTATAACTTATTTTTTGAAACTGATTTACCACTTGCAAAATCAACACCTTTCAATCTTCAAAGCATATTCCGCTTTGAATCAGAATTGAGTGATAGGGTTACCTTGGTTTTAATCAAGTATTCATTTTCAACTGGATAGTGCTCCATGAATATTAAGATACAGTGAGTAATGGTGAAAATTGAATTGTAACACTGATAAAAATTAATTTGAAGAATCAATAAAGAAGTGGGAGATGGAAAAAGAAATATTGAGGTCAACTAGAACTGAGAGGATGAGAAAGTTGTTGGTTATGGAGGAGCACGTGAATATTGTTGGGTTTTTATCTGCGCAGAACTTTGAGAATTAGATTTAAATTAAAAAAAAAAAACATTAAGGAGTACCAAAAAAGGATGAAAATACCTAAATTATAAAGGAGAAAGAGATTAAGGAAAGCAGAGAGGTGAAACCTAGAAAACTGAAGTGCTGATGTTGTGGAAAGACTATTGAATTTGTACTCAGAAAATGTAGTTTCCAATCCCCAGCTCTGCCACTTTGTCAGTAAACATCTATTAAACACCTTTAATGTGCCAGGCACTGTGCTAAACACTAGAAAAGTAAAATGCAGCCCCTGCTCTCAAGGAGCTCTAAATCTAATGTAGAAAGACTACACAAAAGGAAATTGAAAGGGCATTAAGGAAAATACCCAAGCAAGAGATATGAAGGAGTCCAGTAAAAAGGAATGCAGTTGGTAAGAAATCAAGGGATGTCTGTCTGGGGAGCTCTTTTTAAAGGGAAGCTTTGGTGGGAGTTCTTCATTCCACTCTTAAATCAGGATGTGACCAAGGGTGATACGAACTCTCAGGATTATAATGTTTCCAATGATGATATTTCCTGGGTTCATGATAGAATCCAGTCCAAATAAGCGCAGCTGATGGGAAACTGGTTAAGTAACAATTGAGAAGTCATTTGATTTCAATAGTTCTTTGTGTCACTTTCTTCTCTAATTCCAGTAATGTTGGAAATGGTTTTAGCTAAATAAATTATAAATTACGGCTACAATATGAATAATAATAACAGATTAGTTTCCGTAAATTTTATGTTTACAAAATGTTTTCCCTATAGCAACCTATAGTAGGTAGTCTAATAGTATTTTCATTTTATTTTATCATTGTTGTTCAGTTGCGTCCAACTCTTTGTGATCTCATTTGGGATTTTCTTGCAAACATACTGAAGTGATTTGCCATTTCCATCTCCAACTCATTTTACAGATGAAGAAATTGAGACAAAAGGAGTTAAGCAATTTAATGAGGGTTGCATAGTTAGTGGGTGTCTGAGGCCAAATGCGAACACTCATCTTCCTGACTCCAGATCTGGCACTCCATGCATGGCACCATCCTAGCTGCGCCCATAGATAAGAAGATCAATGCACAGAATATTCCTCCCTCCAAGCTGCTATGCGCCTGATGCAATAGAAATACTTTGGAGTTTTCCACTGTGAAATGATGGCCACACTAATGACATCTAGCATGATACTGTCAACTTCTTTTACTAATTAATATTACTCTTCTTTGTATTTGACACTGACATATGAGCATTTGACATACACTAGTCCTGAATCCCGTTCTTCACTTTGGATGTAATTGGATGGTTCGTTGAGCAAAGGTTGTCACCTGTTTTAGATGCATTCGGGGCATAAACACACAGTGTCTCTACAATCTTGAAACATTTAAATCACCCCATGGAGCTCCAACATTGCAAATGAACTCCCTGCATATGATTAATCTGCACATCATTCTCCTTTAATTCAGTGTGTTTATTCCAAGTGAAGGAACAATTTTCTAAAAAGCAACCATTTAATATTAAGATGGTGGCTACTGTTATTTAATTTATTAAGGGACATTTGTCTCAGCTTGTATTACATAGTTTGGAAACTCAAAGTAAAGAGTGGGAAAGTTTTTTTTTTAACATAAAATGAATTTCAGTCAGCAATATTTAAGTGACTACTAGCTACTGTTATATGTGCTATTCCTGTGCTAGTAACTCTAAATACGATATAGAAGTGAGACAGTCCCCACCCTCAAGGAGCTTACATCCTACCAGGAAGATGCACCACATTCATAGATAAAAATAGAATAGTTTATGTAAAGTAACACAATGACTTTTTTTTGAAGGAGTTGAGAGAATAACAGTTTGAAGATTTAGGAAAAGATCCTTGAAGGAAATGAACTTTAAGCTCATTTTTTTTTGGCGGGAAGGGGCATAGTTAAAAGATGGAAATGAATGGGGAGAACACCAAAGAATTGTAATGAGAAGTCACTTATTTAAAGGCATGGAAATAGGTGATCAAATTCTGTGTATAGAGAACAACAAGTTGGCCAGTTCTCTTGAAACATATAGTGCTTGGGGAAAAAGAATACTCAGCAAACTGGAAAGAAAAAGTCTTCTGGATCCAGCTTATAAAGAACTTTTAAAGGATATAAAAAAAAGATAGATACATTTTATCTTGAGGCAAAAGAGAACCATTGGAATTTCTTGGGCAAAGAAGACATTGTCAACCCTTTGCTTCTGGAATTTTATTTTTGCATACTGCCTCTGTAATCGACAAGCTATATAATTGTCATGTTGCTTATCCTCCCTGGGATGCAATTCCTTTCTATAAAATGGGAATGATAATACTTGTATGCTCTCCCTTATGAGTTTGTTTTAAGGAAAGTGCTTTACAAATATTTAAGGCAAAAGAGAAATTGTTCTATTTTCCTATGACTTTTTGTTC
Source organism: Potorous gilbertii (assembly GCA_028658325.1). Classification (NCBI taxonomy): domain Eukaryota; kingdom Metazoa; phylum Chordata; class Mammalia; order Diprotodontia; family Potoroidae; genus Potorous; species Potorous gilbertii. The sequence goes on along the minus strand of CM053769.1, from coordinate 142,175,034 downwards.
AACACTCCAATCCCCGTTCTGATCTGGTAGGAATCATAGTACTTGGAAACTTAAAGATCATTTAGTCCCACAGCTCATTTGATAAACAGAAAACTGAGTCTCAAAGAAAGGATGTCACTCAGCATCATAGGGAATGAGTGCAGTCAAAATTTGACTTGGCCTCACTGTTCTTTCACTCTGTCAGATAGCAGATGGTCAATATGTTTTCCTTCTGAAAAAAAAAGCATTCTCAGAGATGGGTAAGGATTATCTATACTAGCACTTGCAAATAGAACAAAAATACCTTGAAGGACTTCATTTGACTATTTGGTAATTGAAGATTGGATTTCTTTTCCTCAAATACATGTTTAAGAGATCAAATTGTTATTAAGAACATCTATCTATTTATCTATCCACCTATCTATCTATCATGGGCCTAAATTATAAGGCAACAATTAGTTCTTAATGAGCCAGTTAATATAATTTAATATCTGAAGCCCACATATTAAATTCTTAATACCTTTATAACAAGTCAGGATGATTAAGGGATATATAGCTTTTGGTAATGGGAACATTAGTTTTAAGAATATATCTCACCTGGAAAAGACCTGAGAACATTGAAAGGTAGAATTTAGAATGTCAGAACTCAAAGCAATCTTAGACTGTAGAATGTCAGGACAAAGAAGAAAATAGTATATAAGAATATATAAAATATTGTCATAATTTACAAAAAAAGGAGTTAAACAATTAACATTATTTAAGGATCTACTGAATTATGGAAGCTATAGTGATTGCAATTAATTGAAGAATCATTTAAGTGCCTATAATATACTAGGCACTGTACCAGATTTTGGGTACACAAGTATAAAAATGAAATTACTGTTGCTGTCAAGTAGCTTACATTCTACCAGGAGAAAACAGTATGTACACAAATAAATTTATATACTCTACAGCCATCTTGGTACCATGCTCCTCCACCTCCAGTCTGGAACTCCAGTTCCAGCTCTGTCCATGTTCCCTGGGCTTCTGATTGGTGAGCAGTATCCATAATTAGATGAATGATTTTACCAGAATCATCCGTTATGCTACTACTAGCAGGCTATTTTGACTTCATATCACCACAAATCACTTCCTAATATCTTTCCATCTCCAGTTCTAGGAACAGGAATCATAAAACTCTTGTTCTTTGAAAGAACTTATCAGTTGTCCTATGACTCCTTTCACTCCGAAATGACTCCCCTTACCAGAAACCCTCGCCTAGCCATAAATCCCCTATGAACGTTGTCTTTTCCCATGAGAAATATGCTCATAGAAAATAAGGATTATTTTGTCTCATTTTATATTGATATCTCTTGCATTCATCATGATGTCTGGTACATACTAAGCACTTAGTAGATGTTTTCTCCATTCATTCATGAAAATCCTCCTTCGTGAAGTGGCACTTGAGAAGGTCTTTGAAGGAAAGAAAGTTTTCTGTGAGGTTGAAATTAGAAGAAAAGCCATCCCCAGCATGGATGATGGTCTGTACAAATGGGAGATGCCTATGTCAGTCTGTGAGGAACAGCTGTTTAGATAGAATGCAGACTACATGACTGAAGTATTATAATATCTGTCTGGAAAGATAGGTTGTAGCAAGACTGTGAAAGGCTTCACATGCTAAACAGAACAGTTTGTCTTTTATCCTAGAGAGTAAGATTTCTGGAGCAGCGAAGACACATAGCCAGGTCTGCACTTTAGGCATATAAAGTTAGCAGATGATTAGGGGGAGAATTAGAGTAGGGAGAGACTAGATAATAGATGATGACATGACTTGCAATTGACTTTGGTTTAAGTGAGGGTGGGCTGTGCAAGGTCCCTAGCCTCACTCCAGAGACATCTGGGTCCAGTGGCCAGATATTCTGATGACTAGAGGTGGCCCAGGATGCAATGGGAGACTCTGGCCCTTTTAGACTGAGGTCCTTTGAGGTTCTTACTTTGAGTGAGGCAATGTCCATTCAACTTCCATTCAAGGAAGTGTCTAGGCTAGTCATGCCCACTTCTAACTTGGCTTCATACCAGATTTTCTATATATGGATATATGCATAGATACATACATACACACACATACATGTGTGTATAATTTATAGTATATATAGTGTGGGCATGTGTAATGTATATAAGAGTATATATGTGTATATATGTATGTGTGTATATGTTATGCATACATGGTTATATATGTACGCATGTATATGTGTATATGTATGTGTGTGTATATATGGATATGTGTGTATGAATATGTATGTTTGTATCTATGAAACATGATGTGGGGATAAAATCAACAGAAGGACCTGGAAGCTGATTATATATGGTGAATGATGAAAAATGACAAGTTGAGGATGACTCTGAGATTGTGGACTTAAGTAACTGGAGAAATTACTGTGATCTCAAAAGTGAAATCATAAAAAATGTTGGTAGGAAGTGGTTTTTTTGGAGGGGTGGCAGCAGTTAGCAGTGGGGAGATTTACTTCACGTGAGGTTCTTTTGGCACATCCAGTGGTAGATGTTCAGTGGGTAATTTGTTATGTGTTATATGTTATATTATATATATATATATATATATATATATATATATATATATATATATAATTTTATGTGCTCAGGAGAGAAATGAGGTGTAGGTATAAAGGTTTGAGGGATCATCTGCATAGAAATGATAACTGAGTCTATGAAAGCTCTTAAGACCCCTAAGGAAGAAGGAATGTAGAGAGAAAAGAAAGCATAAGATAAAACCCTGACCTTTGCCTATTCAATGGAAGGTAATACCCATGCTACAATCCAGTAAAAAACAAATGAGAAGAAAATGATAGATGGCTAGAAGAACCAAGAGAATTCAGTATCATGAAAGCACAGCAAAGAGAAATGGTAAATAGTTTCAAAAGGGCAAATATTTTCAAAAACTAAGTTTTGAAAAGATGATGCCAAAAATGTTGTATGTGTTTGTGTGTGGAGTTAAACACATATGTGTATGTCTCTAACAATATATCTATGTATACATTCAGAACCCGAGAATATGTCCTGACCAGTTGAAAATATGGTCCCTTTTATAGTAAGCTGAAGGTGACCGATCCACTAATCAGATGAATACATAGTTGAAAGAAAATGCATTGAAAATAGAAGTATTGGACATAGTTTTGAGCTCTGGCTCTGATATTTACTTGAATAAAGCACATTACTTTTCTGGATCTCATCTTTTCATCTGTAAAATGAGGGATTTGGATTAAATCATCTCTAAAGTTCTTTCTAATGCTAGCATTCTCTGATGCAATGATGGATGATATTCTTTCTCTCATCAGCCGGTAGATTTTGAAACCAAAAAAGCTTACAGTTTAAAGGTGGAGGCTGCAAATGTTCACATTGACCCCAAGTTCATCAGCAATGGACCATTCAAGGACACAGTGACAGTGAAGATTGCAGTAGAAGATGCTGATGAGCCACCAATGTTTTTAGCACCCAGTTATATTCATGAAGTCCAAGAAAATGCAGCTGCTGGTACTATTGTTGGTAGAGTCCATGCCAAAGACCCTGATGCTGCCGGTAGCCCCATCAGGTATGTCTATGTCTTAAAGCTTGTGATCTCAGTGTATTGGATGCTGACAGATGATTTAGGGTCTATTGTTTGAAGAGAGAGTAGCAGTAATTGGGGATGTGTAAATAGATTCTTTGGGGAAATTAATCCCAAGGATCCCATGCACAAAGTAAGCTAGTATGGGAATACCTGAGGGACTATTGAATCAGGACTTAGGTGACATGGTATCTAATTCTGATACTAAGTGGGCTTCTTTGGGAATGACTGTGGACAAGGCATTTTACCATTCTGCCTGGTGCTGTCCTTAGTTGTGAGAATGGAGAAGATATAATCTGCCCAACCTACCTCTCAGAACTCTAGTCAAGCAAAATTCATTTCAGGAAAGCACTTATTAAGTACCTACTCCATATAAAAATATGCATTGAGAGCTGATGGAGATATAAATTGAAGCTAAGATACAGTCCTTGCCTAAGAGATCTTATAGACTCTGTAGAAGATGAGATAGAAGAGTAGGTGACTATGATTTAAAGAACTCATTTCATTAGTTCACCATAAAGGTACAATGTCCTATATGAGTTTTGAGTAGGAGAAGGTCATTTCACAGAAATCTTGAGACAAGAAGTGGCATTTGGGCTGGACTTTAAAGAATGTTTAAGAATTCAATGAGAAAGTAAAGTTTGGTAGGACATTCTAATAATCAGAATTAGCACAGAACCAGGAAAGTACAGATCTGGGTTTGATGGACACAAAATTCATTCACTCTGCTTGTACTAGAGAGTGTGTGAATAGTATTAGTTTAAGGCAAGTCGGGAAATGTAGGATGGAACTATCTTATGGAGATTATTCAATATCTGACCAAGGTGATGATATTAATGATAATATATGCAATTATATATATATACACATATACATACACACATACATATATGTGGGTGTATAGCATATATGAAAGTGAAGGACAACATAAACCAAAAAATAAAAGCAAAATATTGTTTTTAAATAGCCCTATTGTCTAAGAAAACAAACTGGGAATGGAAATTATAAGAAGAAGGGCAACAGTTACTTTGCTGGATGTTGGTTTGGTTAGGATTATATTAAAGGTGTAGGCTCAGTCTGGATATGAATGGATAATTGGAGAGTTGGAAAGAGGCCAAAACAGTGGAATAAATGTTAAAGTTTGAATATGAAAACTAACAGTCTTGCTTAAGGAGATAAGGGTTATTAAAGATGGAGAAGGCTTCATCCTTTGCATGAAGTCTCAATTTTCAAACCAGAAAATGATGTTAAGATGCAAGAAAGGGGTGGAGATCACACCTAAGGAAAAGAAAATTCAGACTTATAGAAATTAATTGCAGGGTATGCATGCTAAAATCTCCTTATAAGAATTTTTCTTAATTGAGTAGATATTCATCTCCTTTGCCTAAAAGCATGGGATAATCCATCAGTCACTCTAACCCCTTTAAAGAACTTTTCTCTTCTCCCCATGTGATCTTTCTAACAAATTTTCCCTTGGCAAAAATGCCATGACATATAAAGAGAAGACTTTTAGAGGAACATGGCTTTTCTTCAAATATTCTGATAAAATGCTCTACCTGTTCCCAAAAAGCAGGCATGTGAATGAAAGTTGTAGAAAGACACATACCATTTCAACATATGTTTAGAGGAAAAGAGAAATAATCAAGCCTGGGGGATTGGAGGAGGGGGACAATATTTGGGAGGAATTGAGTTCCTTGTCACGGAAGGGGATAAGCTGAGGTTGAATGACCACTTACAAGGGCTATAGTAGAAGGGAGTCTTGTTCAGATGTGGGTTGGACTAGATAAACGCTGAAGTTCCATTCAATTCTGAGATTCTTTGATTGTATTCCTAATTACTTAGGTCAAGTTCTGGATGGTCACTTCTTTCCACAATTTGTATAACCAAAATTGTGCATGTTGCTTTTATCCTTTTGGGTATTGAGATCAAGAATCCAAGTCCAATAGTGGCGATTGGAATTTCTAGATATTTCATCCCTATGATGCCAAATGACTGGCTTAATATTGCTGTACAGATATTATGGATGCCATTAAAATTGATTCCTCAATTCAACCAATGTGAATTAAATACCTATTCTGTGGGAAAGCATTACATTACAATGGGAAGGGTCCCATATTTGGCATCAAAGGACCTGAGTTTGATTACTCATTCTTCCATTTATTGTTAGTGGGACTTTAGACAAGTCAATTAATCTTTCTCTGGGCCCTGGTCTCATCTATAAAATCTTCATTTTGATTGTCTCTAAGGTCTCTTTCAGTTCTAAATCTATATTACTATTATACTTTGTGTAAGGCATTTGGGATAGAAAGACAAATAGCAAAGTAATCCTCAATGTCAAGCAACCTACAGTCTATTAGGGAAATATAACATGCACATAGATAAATAAATGTAAGATAATTTCAGATGGGAGACAGCACCTAGAAGTTGGTTGGTCAGGAATGGTTTCATAGGGTAGGGGACAGTGATAGCAAACCTTGACAGAACATAAGCGTAACATGACCTCTGGAGTATTCCTCACACTTACTCACATTTGGAGCCCTAGGAAGTGGCTGCTACCTCGAATTTAGGGGATAATTATGTGGATGACCATGCCAACTAAGGCAGTTCCTGAGCCCTCCTTAATGTCGCTTCCCCTTAACAATAAGATAATAGATGTATTAATCTTTTAGCAAAGACATTTACTAAGATAGCAAGAAGAGTTGGTACAAAATATTACCCCCCAAACTTGTGGCATATCTCTATCAGAAACACACAGTGTCCCTAGGAAGCACAAGGTCAAATTTACATGACAGTGAGGTATATGTCTGAAGGAAAAGTGTGCCAAAGGTCTAACTCACAATTTCTGGGGCTGAAACATATCTGTCTTCATAGATTCTTCACATAGTTCCCTTTAGGGACAGGATCTCTACCACTCTTTTCTGACATGAAATGAAAGGTCATGATCTCTAAAGCTGTCTCTTTGGGTGTTTGTCTCCTAATCACATCTCTATATTCCTTGCTGAGTGCATTGTTTCCCTCTAGAACAATATCTCTGGTGACATAGTCAATATAATGGGGGAAAATCAGGGGAAATCACTGACATTAAACAATCATCAAAGTTAATTTCAAACTCACGACTTCTCACTTGTGTCCACTTCTCATAGCCTGCCCCTACTCTTTATGCATTCACTATGTATTCACACCTCATCTCCCCCAACTAGACTGTCAGATCCTTGAGGGCAGAGATCTTGTCCAAAATAGCCTCTTCTCAATGTGCTCCTTGGAACTGTAGAAATGTATTGATTGATGAGTTACTATTCAGCGCTCAATAAAATGAGTCTTTTTGGATGCAGCTTTCCTATTCTCATTTTCCTTTAAGGGCCAGGGCTGTCAGCTATTTTTAGGGAATGAATAATTCATCCAATAAGTCTATTAATGGCCTTTTCCTGAGTACTATTGTAGGAAAACAATTAATATGAAGGAATATGTTCTGACCCAGTTCACTTCTTTATCCATTTAGATTCTGCAGCTTACTTTCAGGTTTTCTAGCCAAGTGTGGCATCTAAATTCAAAATGAATGTGGGCCAAACACCTCCTTTTGAATCACAGTATCCTAACATTTCAGAACTGGAAGGAATCTTTGATCACAGATTGTTAGAGAGGCAGTGTGATAGAGTAGATTGAAGAAAAGGGGTGGGGGGAAGGAAAACGCTGTCTGAGTTAGGAGGTCTGGATTCATTCCCAGTCCTGGAATGTACTAGTTGGAGTGTCATGGAAAAGATATTTCTCCTGAATCTGAGTTTTCTGATCTGTGAAATGGCTATAATGATACCTGTAATACCCCACCCCCACACACACACATATGCTTACCATAAATAAAACATTACATAAATATGATCTCCTAATGGTACAAATGCAGGGTGTCTCAGAAACCCTAGGGAAGTTTTAAACTTTAATAAAATTGAATATTTAGTTTAATTAATTTAAGCTTAAGCATTAGTGAACTTAAAACTCTACTGGGACTTCTTTCTGGGAAATCCTGTATAGCCAAGCTAACAGGACAAAGTCCATAAGTACCTCACTGAAAGTTTCATTTACGGATGCAAAGTTTCCAGAGCCACCAATGGAGATGGAATTGACATGCTCACAGCAGTACATCAGTTGTTAGAATTGAAAAATTCTGTATATCTATATCTTTCACGATATAGGTTGTTTGACTACAAAAAACAAAATGTTAAAGCTGGAAAGGCCCTTAAGACATTATCTAGTTTCACCTCTTCATTTTATAGATGAAGAAATTGAGACTCAAAGAAGTCAAGTTACTGAGAACATACAGTGAGTTATTGACCCCTGTCTCTGAATAGTAGGCAGGCAGAGTAGCCAGACTTAGAGTTGTCTGACACTGTTTCATGGGCTCATTCCTCTTTAGAACTGATGAAAAGGTCTGAAATTAAATAGCATTAGCATAAAATTTTGTTAGCATCTCAAAATGAATAAAGATAAGGAGATTGATTTTAGGGCCATAATGAACCCTGAGAGATAAATTTAGATAAATTTGAAATTATTTAATGTGCCGTATTCTAGAAGCTGGCAAAAGCTGTAGAATTTCTGATTTTCTGAGAATTTGGGGAGTAAAATAAACATGTTTCCTAAATTCATCTTCATAAATATTCAGGTGATAGATGGATATAGTAAATATGAATAAATATGCAACTATTCATTGCGGTTCTCAATCAAATACGTTATATCGTTTTCTTTCAGTGTGTTATAGAAGTAGCTTTAAAGCTGCAGAATGTTTTCTATAAAAAGACATACATAATAAGATAGGAGGAGAAGTGAAACTACATAGACTAAGCTACATACCCTCTGAGGGCAGTTACTGTGTTTAAACTTTTTTCAGAAACTAGAATAATACTTTATATACAGTAGGATATTAACATATACTTATCGAATGGAGTTGAATCTCATAGGGTGCCAATGGTAAGCTATATGACCTCTCTGAAGTCAGAGCTTTCTTCTTTGTTGACAGAGGGGAGAGATTGGACAATCTCTGAAATGCCTTCTAGTTTTGTCATTTTACGTTCTAAGACTTATTCTCATTCTAACATTCTACTTCTAATGTCTTACAGATCTAGCAATCTATCATGAAAGCTTGTCTAATGCTACTGTTCTAGTTTTTAAAGTCTAAATCTAATATTCTTCGTTCTATATTCTAACATTCCTCCCATCCTTAATATTCTTGGGATACTAAACAATTCAAAATGTTAAGTTTAAATCTAAGGAGGTTCAAACATTATAACATCGAGTAGCCTGGAATGTGGCATATTTAAAATCTTAATTTGTATTCTACTTAGATATTCAATTGATCGACACACTGACCTCGACAGATATTTCAGTATTGGTCAAGAAGATGGTTTCATTAAAACCACAAAGCCTCTGGATAGGGAGGAAACAGCCTGGCTCAATATTTCTGTCTTTGCAACTGAATTCCGTAAGTATTCTTTCAAGAGTTTTTTTAATGGTTTTTACTGAAGATTATGTTCCTATACATATCTGTTCACTAATTATTAGTGGAGAATAATATTCTATATCACTACAATTAAGAGGTTTTTCCAGTACTAAACATGATTTTCACCCTTTTTCCTGTGTGAGTGGGAGTAGGGAAATTAGTGCAAAAAGAGATGCCTTTTTTCTATGGCAGAAATGGGTACAGACTTGATAAGAAATTTTCCCTGCAGTGACTCAGTCTTGAAGTTTAATCTTCTAATATTCTCTGCATGAATTCCTATGGCTTATTCCCATATATGCATTTGTCAAACCTAGAGTCCCCTTGGATCATTAAACCCGCATATTGTGGGACCCTTAAACAAAGGTCATGAGCTATTTGAGGAGAGGGTATCTCTTTTTGGAAATGAATATTTTCAACAAATACCCAACATGGTGGAATAAGAGTTTAGTGCTTTTTTTTATTTGCAAACTGAAGTTTAGAACCCTTTTACCCACAGCCAACACCATGCATTTCAGATGACAATCCTTATGAAAGTCTACTGTCTAGACAACAGACAGATCATTGGTTTGGCTACATGGTAAGTTTATGGAGAACCCTTAAGGAAGCCAATGGAGACCTTCTGCCTTGTCTTTTATTGTGTGTGTGTGTGTGTGTGTGTGTGTGTGTGTGTGTATGTGTGTGTGTGTGTGTGTGTGTGTATATATATATATATATATATTTTTTTTTTTCTTCCAGACAATCGACACCAGGAAGCTAAAGTCCCTGTTGCCATCAGAGTTATTGATGTCAACGATAATGCTCCCAAATTTGCAGCCCCTTATGAAGGCTTTATTTGTGAGAGTGACCAGACAAAACCTGTTTCTAATCAGGTACATCCTACCTCAAGCTATTGAACAATGATAAATGCAGTTCTTTGAAAGGATTTGATGATTAACTTTATTTCCTTTCATTTTTAGAAGGAGTAGGGATTCTGAGTCTTAGTTAACCCATCAACAGTATTTCTCATTTGCAAAAGATTGATGTACAATAAAAGGGAGATGATGAATTTACTCATTTCTTTCCCGGTCAGATGACATATATGATCTGGTGTCTTACTTTGGATTCTACATTTAAATATGGGCGTGGATAAGCTTTAGGGTATCCAAAGGAGTGTAATGAGAATGGTAAGGGGGACACAAAATTATGTCATTCTTGGACTAATTGAACAAACTAAGGACATTTTAACCTGTAAAAAATAACCCTTGGGAGAAATGAGACAGTTATCAAATCTATAAAAAAATCTTTGTGTTAAAGAGGAAGTAGGCTTATCTTTGAAGATCCAGAGGACAAGACTTAGATAAATGTGTAAAAGTTTCAAGAAATTAGATTTCACTTCAATATAAAGGAAACTTCCTTATAATTAGGTCTTGATGAGGAGTGAATAGGCTGCCCCATGAGATAAGAAATTCCATATCATTGGAGTTCTTTAAGGAGAAGCTGGGGTATCATAAAAGCAGTTGTTTAATTGGATTAGGGGTAAAGAGTATAGGGTGAAATAGATAGCCATTTGGTCCCTTACAACTCTGAGATGTTGTGATTCCAATTAAAAACACTGTGTTTAGTAAGACTCATAGTACATGGGAACCTATTAAAATTCATCAAGTGATGTGTTCTCCAAACATGATTTGTTTACAGGTCACTTTTTTCTTTTTACAGCCAATAGTTTCCATTAGTGCTGATGACAAGGATGATACAGCCAATGGGCCAAGATTTCTCTTCAGCTTACCCCCTGAAATTGTCCATAACCCAAATTTTACAGTCCGAGACAATAGAGGTTTGTACTAAAGTTTACTTATATTAGTATTTTGTGCCCCCTACCAAAAAAAATAGATAACAAATGATTGTTTTGTTGTAGAGCACCTGAATGCTGAATAATCTTTTTTTTTTCAAAACCAAAATCTCTTACTGAAAGCATGGTACCAAAAATAAATAATTCAGCTTTAAATAAGTTAATGCAAAAAGAGCTATGGTATTCTCATTGTCAGCATACCCTTCACTTGCACAGATCACAGCCCTTCCCTGCCACAGGGAAGTGTCATGATTTTGTGGCTGGGGACAGAAAAAGAACACAGGCATATGTTGAAGGAACTAGGGAAGTTAGCTTGGAAAAGAAAAGACAGAGAAACTCATGGAGACTTTCTTCAAAGTGTGAAAAGTAACTTCTGGGGGGAAAAAAGCACTAGATTTATTCTCTTTGGACCATAAACCACTGGTCAGGAATATTATAAATTTCTATGTATATATGATTTGACTTAGAAAATGTCTTGGGTCTCTTCCAGTGCTGAGTTTTTTGTGATTCTTGGTTTTTGTGGCCAAAAACTGAATAAATAAATGAATAAACATTCTTACCTGGTGGCTAACCTTCTGGCGAAAGGCTTTATGCATTTAGTTAGGCATATTTCCAAACACCGTTCCATCTTTGGACCCATCCCTGAAAGTGTTCCAGTTTAGAAGAACTTGCCAAAGATTATGCTGCGCTGATAGTGCTTTCAAGGTCACCTCCACTCAGTCATATATTATTAGAGAAGAGCTTCCATGAAAGACTTCTAGCACCAGGGTTTTTTGTTTTGTTTTGTTTGTTTTTTTAAAATATCTGGTCTCTATCACTAACTAGTTTCATGAACTTGGGAAACTTACAAACACATTTTCTTTATCTATAAAACAGAGAGTTGTGTTGAAGAAAGGAGATTTTATTATATTTGCCCTCTCTTCTTCACAAAGATCTTAGGGGATCCAAAGCAGTTAGATCAGGGGTGGGGGAGCTGGGGCCTCGAGGCTATATATGACCTTCTAGGTCCTTGAGTGTGGCGTTTTGCCTGAGTCCCAGTTTTAAGGAACAAATCCTTTTATTAAGGTGATTTATTTTT
>CM053769.1:142145515-142162560 GCA_028658325.1 Potorous gilbertii | reverse complement strand
TTCTTGGTAGACTTATACCAGGTGAAAGGATGGCTCTCTTAGCTCCAAAGGACCAGTGGTTCTTTTAACCACAGTGCTCTGGGAGCATGTGGCCTCCTAGATAAGCTACTCTCTAAGATGAAATGCTTCTTTTTTAAGTCTTTTTTTTTTCTTTAGTACAAGGCTTTGTGAGATTTTGAAAGGTTAAAGGAGCAGAGGTACAGTGCTAAGAATTTATACCAGATGCTGCCTACAACACAATCTGGAATAAAATCCTAACAAAAGCAACTTGGTGGATCAAGCCTAACAGTGACTTGACAAAGCAGCTAAGAATTGTTTCCTGTAATCAAGACAAGAGACTGTTCATCAGCTGTGCCACATTTGAAAGTGAGCTTGATGGGGCCAATGCTCTGTGGTAACTGCTTAAAGTTTTAACTCATTCTTCTATGGATCAAGGTGGAAATGTGGAGAGTATGTTTCTGGTTCAGGAGGTTGTCTCTTTTTCTTATATCCTCAGTTAGTACTCCTTTTTTAAAATGCTAATTACCATTATGGATATTAGGAAGAACACACCAGAATCAAGGTCCCCAGCTGAAAATATTAGAGCAAGTGTTGTTCTGTGAAGTTTGGATTCAGTCAAAGGGCAACACTTGAGGACCTAGAAGACCCCATGTGGCCATGAAGTTGTAGGTTCTCCTCCCCTCCATTAGAGGAAGCTCCAGAGTGCCATAAGGACACCCCTCCAAACCTGAGAGAGATTTAGACAGTTTTGCTTTGGCACCCTAACCTGGTAATAAACCTGTCGACTGGCAGAGTAAGTTAACAGTCTAAATCTCCACATAATATTTCATTTTAGATGTAAATATTGCTGTCTTATCTCCTTATTAGACTCTAGGCATTATGAAGTCAGGAACTGTCTTATTTAATTCCCTCTCCTCAAGTATAATACTGACCATAGTGGATCTTCATAAATGTTTATTAAATGAATGAATGATAATCTTTGGAAAATGAGCCATGCTTTACTTACTCTCTTATTAGAGAGCTTAAATCAAAACTGTTTTCTTTACAGTGAGAATATGATATAGTTGGAAAAGTCCTAGAATTTGAATGAGAAGTTAGGGTGAAAATCTTGGCATCGTCCTTCAAGGCTCAGCTCAAGCCTCACATTCTACATGACCCCCTCCCCCATTCTCTTGGATCTATTTTGTATGTAATTATGTAAATGAATATTGTCTCAGGGCCAGCTAAATTATAGGTTCCTTTTTGTTTTCAATTTTGTCTTTATATCTTCAGTTCCTAGCAGAATTCCTGACCAATAGTAAGCACTTCTTGATCAATTGCTTGATATCTGAATGGACAACTCAGTTAACCTCTTTTTGCTCCTCTATAAAATGGTATTAAGAAAAATCATGCTTCCTACCTCTCAAAGCTATTGTCAGAATTTTTCTCTCCCTCTTCCTTCTCCTCTTCCCAGCTATGTTTAAGTAATTTAAATTCTTTCAGTCTTAATGTCTTCTTAGGATAATTTTTTTTTTGGGGGGTGATATTACTACAGGCATTACATATGATATAGTTGTTGCAAAGGAGGTGTTGCATAAGCATAAGATAATTTATTTTTACAGGAGCATTGTAGAGAACATTTCAGTGTGGGCACAGAAGACATGGAGTTGTCTGTGTCCTGCGCTTAAACTCCCTTTCAATATTTTCCTAGGCTTCCAAACATAAATGTTTAATCCTCAGCATTGTTACCCATCAGACTCACTGCTTCAGGAGAGATGTCCGGGGATAAAAGCAGCCCTGTATCTCGGGCTTCAGAACTCCAGATGCACTCCTGATGCCCAGAAACCTTCTAAGGAGTGGATGTCAGGAAAGGAGTTGCTGGCTAATAGCTCCCTGGGACATTCTGACACCTTTACATGGATCAGAGAGATGAGACACAGCCAGAGGTGACCAGAGTGCAGGGCTTCTGAAGAGGAGAGGCCAAGGTTAGAAGCACAGGAGAATTCCAGAGAGGAACATTACACATAGAGTTTCCTTTGGGGCAGGCTGAAGGTCTGCAAAGTCCAGGAAGACACTGAAAGATTGCATTGTAGTTCTCAAAGCCAAAACAAGAGACTAGACTGACTGTCTTAAAAGTGGAAGCCAGAGACAAGAGAAAGATTCCACAAAGAAAGGAAACTGGAAGGCAGCTGAGGCTTTGGCTCAGATTTTCATGGTTCAGTGAAAAGAATGGGCTTCCATGTTATTCTTTGCACGTGTCCACCTACAGCAGGGCTCAAACCCTATCACGTTCAGTTGAGCTATTTTAGTAGCCTTCTCACCGGTCTCCCTGACTCCACTCTTTGTCCTTTCCAAGACATCTCACACTAACACTGATTGAATTTTCTTGATGCATAGATCTGACCACCTTGATTACCCTGATTAAAGACAAACAAATAAAAACACCATTAAGTTATTACTGCCATTCAATCAATAAATATCTATCAAATGCCTACTTTGTGCCAGACATTATGTTAAGCAATGGGGATACAAAAAGAGGCAAAAGATAGTCCTTGCCATCAGGGAGCTCATAATTTAATTACAGAGAAAACAAGCGAAAATTCTATACAAGCAAGCTGTGTGTTCATCCTTTGTTGCCAAAGTAGACCATGCCATCAGAGAAATAATGACATGACTTGCACTTGACTTTGTTTTGAGTGAGGGATTGCTGTGCAGGTCACCAGCCTCACTTCTCCTCCAGAGCCATCTGAATCCAGTGACCAGATATGCATCAGGATGTCTGGAGATGACCCAGGATGAGGCACTTGGGGTTAAGTGACTTACCCAAGGTCACACCGCTAGTGAGTGTCAAGTGTCTGAGGTGAGTTTTGAAATCAGATCCTCCTGACTCCTGCACTAGTGCTCTATCCACTGCACCACCAAGCAAGCTATATACTGAACAACTAGAAAACAATTAAAAGAGGAAAGGCACTAGAAGTGAGTGAGGTTGGGAAAGGCTTCCTGTAGAATATGGAATTTTAGTTGTAAGAAAACCATTGCCAGAGATGAAGAGAGAAAGCATTCCCAGCTTGGAGGACAGCTAGAGAAAATGCCCAGAGCTGAAAGATGGAGGGTCTTGGTCATAGAATAAATAGCAAGGAGGCCAGTGTCACTGCGTCAAAGAGTATGAGAGAGTGTAAGGAGGAAGAAGGCTACAAAGGTGGAAGGGGGCCAAGTTATGAAGGGCTTCGAATAGCAAACAGCTATGAGATAAAGCAGAAACATCTCTACTGCCTTTTGTGTTCCTTCACTAACTGGCTCCAACCTACATCACCAACCTTAAAATAATAGCTTGCATTTACACAGTATTTAACCTTTTACAAAACACTTTACAGATATTATTTCATTATCAAAACAACCTAGGGAGATAATTATATTACCATGTATTACCATACCCATGTTACAAGTTACAAGTGAGAAAACTGAAGCTCAGGGACATTTGTATATAACTGGGGAGAAATTCACAGATCCTCACAATCTGGAGAAAACTTAGAGATTATCTAGCCCAACATTATTTTTGTCTAGAAGGAAACTGAGACCCAGAGCAAGAGAATATGATTCAATGTAAATAGTAACAGCAAATAATAACTCTCATCTATACAGCAATCTAGACTTTACAGAGCATTGTGTAGGTCATCTCATTTGGTCCTCACTACAGACCTAGGAATCAGGTACTATTAATTTACAGATGAGATGTACTAAAGGAAGATACATGACTGGCCTTGTGTGATAAAGCTAATAAGTGTCTGAGGTAGGATTTGATCTCAGGGAGTCCTCACTTAAAGTCCATCATTGTTACCTGCTGTGTCACCTAGTCTCATTCAACATGGAGTCATAAAATCTGGGCAGGATCAGATCCCAAAATTTTCTGCTTCACACATTTGTCATTTTAGTAGTTGTTATTGAGTCATTTCAGTCATGTCTGACTCTCCGTGACCCCATTTGAGGTTTTCTTGGCAAAGATACTTGAGAAGTTTGCCATTTTCTTCTCCAACTCATTTTACAGATGAGAAAGCTGAGGCAAACAGGGTTAAATGACTTGCCCAGGGTCACATAGCTAATAGGTGGCTGAGGCAGATTTTGACCAAAGTCCTACTGATTCCCACATCACCTAGTGGCCCCTTAGGCAAGTCACTTAACCTCTTTGGTCTTCATTTTCTTTATCAAAGGAAAGTTTTAGGCTATGTAACCTCTAAATGTCATTCATACTGTAAATTTATTCTATGAAGTGAGTTATCAAAGATGAATTAGTAATTACAGGAGCCAGAAACCAGATCTCACAGCTTTGGTGCTCTTTCTGCCAACAATCAATAAACAAGCATTTATTAATCTCCTACTTGGTAACAGGTACTATGCTTGACAAACAAAACTTAAATAATCCCTTCCCTCTAGAGGATTATGCTTTATCAAAGGACATGTGTGTGTGAATCATCTCACCACTAAGACTCATACCCTCATGTTGTGTCCCTAGGACTACCTTGCTTTCTAAGTATGACCTTACAGGCAACTACTGATACTATTACAGCTCTCAAGCCCCTGTGGGTAGTTACTAATATTACTTTGACTCTCAGGTCCCAATTAGTGTGCTTTCCATTAATAATCAGTCAGTAGACTTAATCAGTTTTTAGGAGAGTCATTTAGAGAGAATAGTTAGGAAAAAATAATACCTTCCACCAAAAAATGCCTGGTGAGTACTCCTTCAGAAATATACACATCCATTAAAAGAACTGACTCAAACTGAGAATGAAATGATAGTGAAGCACACATTAGTAGACACGTGTGGTAAATAATAATTCACAACTTTTACAAGTAAAGAGCCTAGAATTTCTTTCTCTTTATGTAGAGCCTCAATACAGCCCTCCTTGGGTAGAGCATATTTTGGGGCTTCCTGGATCTGCTCCTTTCTTGAATCTATTAGTGATATTCCTTGCTCTCACAAGGGTGTCATGGTCCCTGAAGCTTCTTCTACCCTGGATGATTGTCTCTCCATATCTATTTCTGCATTTGGATACATGTCTCTGTTCTGAGCTAGACACATGGCCTCCAACTGGTGTAATTGCTTGAATAATTTGGCTAAAGAGATAGAAGTGGGAGAGCAGAGAAAATCCCTTCCTTCTCATCCTTCTTGCAGAAATTTCCCATGCAAATCAAATTGACTCCACACTGTTCAACTTTTGTATGTCTGGCTTTCTGTTTTCACATAAAGTTCCCAAAGTCCTAAAATCATGGCTGATCCTCTCAACCAATCTCAAGATGTTCTCTCTGGTCTGACAATATGGAGATACCTTTATCCCTATGACCCTCTCCTCTGATTGGAATCCCTGGTGGTCGGACCTACCATTACAGGGGGTATCCAGACTATGTTTACTTTGCATAAGGTTCCACTCATCACTCTGTAGACTGGCCCCTGCTTGAGTAGTCTCCACTGCCCTGTCCCCCTAAACTGTTCAGCCCCATTTTATCTGTCATCTTCCCCAATCAAAATATAAACTCTGCAGTGATAACTCCTCCTCTTTTGCTTATATCTTTAATCCTGGATGCTGGATATTGCCTGGTATGTAGAAAACATTGTACATTTCTTACACAGAGCACACTGTATTCCTTATGAGAAATAACTTTTGCAAAATCTCAAAGATGGAAAGTGAGTTGTCATGTGTGACAAAAAACAAGAAAACCACTTTTGTCATAAATTAGAGCATGCAAAGCAGACTAATATGTAAGAAGGTCAGAAAGTTACATTACTCAGAGCAGTTTGTACCTGAGGAAACCCTTGGACATTTTGGGGCAGAGGAACAACATGGTGAGATTTGGATTTAAGAAATATTCCTTTGGCAGCCACATGGACGATGGACTGGAGTGGGGAGAGAAGGATGGCACGGAATCCAATTAGGAGACTGTTGCAATTGTACAGGTGAGAGATGAGGAGGACCTGAAGTGGTTGGGTGGGTATGTGAGTGGAAAGAAGAGGACAGTTGTGAAAGATATTTTGGAAGCAGTAATGACAAACCTTGGCTCTTTCCCAGGCAGCTTCTGCAGAGCAAACATACCAAGCAGCTTCATCTCACCCTCAGTGGCAATGGTAGGAACATTTTCAAGAGCATGATGCTAATACTCACCCACTGAAATTTCATGCACTTAGGACTTTAAAAGAGTCAGGCTCTTTTTTCTTAAGAAAGGTACATTATCCCACCAAAATGATTAAGGGGTATACAAAGCATGCATTGTATGAGCGTGAACTAATCCGTCAATGCCACTTTCACTTCTTATTAACAAGAAGGAAAGCTTACAACCAAAGAATGTGAGAGTTGGAAAGGACCTTGGAACATATTAAAGAGAGTGGGATTTTGACAAACCAGATGAAATGAACACTCTCCTAGCGAGCTGTGATGTGAGCCATGCACTTTCAGTAGGAAAATGGAGGTTGCTTTGTTAGTAATACTGATGGTCTTTGCCACTTACTAGTTATGATGATGATGTGAAGCATGTGGTTTTAAAACTCTAAATCTCAGTCTCCCCGTGTCCAAAATGGGCATACTTGTAATTGGACTAATCTTCCCCACAGAATTGTTGTGAGGAAAGTGCTTTTGTAAACTGTAAACATCTATAGAAATACGTTATTTTTATATGAATATGAAATATGTTATTATTTTTATATGAATATGAAATTTCTTTCTGCCTTTACAATACCCATTTAAGTAACATTGTTGCTTAGTCATGGGATGTCCTGTCTCCTCATTTCTGCCTCTTAAAGACCCCTAGTCCTTGTCAAGACTTAGCTCAAGTGCTTATTCTTTAGGAGTCCTGAGAACACCTCCCTTGGTATGTTCCTTGCCCCCATAATAGATATTTTGTATAAATTTTATGTTTACTTATGTATCAGCATGTAACTTGCAGAATAGAATGTAATCTCCTTGAAGGCAAAGACTGTTTCACCTCGTCATTTGTATTACCAGCACTTGCCACTATGCTTTGTGGTAAATGGTAGGTGCCTAATAAATGCTTACTGATTGATTGACAAATACTCAGTCAATCACAATCTCACTCAGTCAGCCTTATAATTAACAGTATAACTGAGTATATCAGAAGGGTTAGGAGGATAGTCCTTGGCTCTGAGACTATGTTTAACTGTAGCAACTTGGTAAAGTGAAAAGTGCATTTTGTTCCTAGAGATCTGATTTCTACATCCAGTGCTGGAACTGAACTATGACCTCAGACACTTCACTTCCTTTTCTGTGTTTTTCTCTTCATTCAGTTCTAAAGTGAGATGGTTGTACTGTACCAAGTGACCTCTATATCCCATTGGAACACTAAAATCCTTTAATATCTAAGTTCTTTTCAGTTTCTTAAATTCTCTGACGCACATTTCCCTAAACAGACAATAAACAGGTAAGATGAAATAGTTATACTTTGAACTCAATTCTACATCACTCACTAAGGATATAGAAATGGGGCTGCGGATATCAAGACAAAAATAAAACCATCCCTATCTTTATCCCTACCTTCTAGCAGGATGCAACAGATATTTGGATTAGTGTAACTCAAAATTATACTGTGTTCTGGGAAACTTAAATAGAAAGTGGGTATAATTGATGGCAGAATGAGGGAAGGTTTTTCCAGTAGGTGATATCTAAAATGAACTTCAAAGAATAAGGACTCTGAGAGGCCCAAGGGAAGAAGGAGTATATTCTAGGTATAAAAAAGAGTGGGTTAAGTCAAAGGGATAGGTTGGTGCTACAGTGGATAGAGCCCTGAGCCAGGAAGACTTGAGTTCAAATCTAGCTTCAAACAATTATGAATTTTGTGACCTTGGGCAAGTAACTTCACCCCGTTTGTCTCAGTTTTCTCATTTGTAAAATGATTTGAAGAATGAAAAGGCAAACTACTCTAGTATTTTTGGCAAGAAAATTTCAAATGGGGTCCTGAAGAGTCAGACACAACTGAAATCCAACAAAGTCAGATTTAAGAGAGGAAATAGGAGGTTTTTGGGGGAAAATAGTAGGTTTGTTACACAATACACATTACATGAAGAGAAATAATATGAAATGAAAGTAAATATATATATATATATATATATATATATATATATATATAGATAGATAGATAGATAGATAGATAGATAGATATTGGAGTCAATTTGTCTTCTAGCGGGTCTAACCATCAGGTTAAGTTTATATTTATCCTGAAGGCATTTGGGGTGCATTGGATATTTTTGAGTTTAAAAGTGAAATGGTCACACCAGTGTCTGAGAAAGTGAATTCTGGCCTCTGAGTGAAGAATGGATCAGAGAACGAAGGGACAGGGTCATGGGGAACAGTTAGGATGCTATTGTATTATTGAAGGTAAGGGGTGATCAGGGTATGAACAAGGTAAGTGAAAGTATGAGTGGAAAGAAGGGAGTGGATGGGATTTTTCCAAGAAAAAGCTGATTAGGATTTGGCAACTGATATCAGAGATATAACTGGAATTATGGTGGTATGCTCCAAAGAAGGAGATTTGAAGATAAATGATACTATGCTCTTGGGTTCCCACCAGTGCTAACATTCTAAGGCCCTTTCTAGTGCTAAAATTTTGTGAGGCTTATCCTTTATTTCGAATTGAAAATAGATCCCTGGGAGGTGATTTTGGGAACCTGGGCACCAGATCAGACTGGTTCACAAGGCACCTGACTTGTCCCAGAATGCGAAACAGCCATAGAACTCTGCTGTTGTGACATACCAGTGTTCTTCAAGTAAGAACCATCACCTCTCCTGTCAGATGCTGGCAATGGGCCCCAAACACTCTTCCACCTTCCTTCCCAGTTTCAGGGACTCCATTAGTTCTGCTAGCAATGACTTCATGGCTCCTGACTCACATGAAGGAGGAGCCCTCATTCCATAGTGATTGCCTGGAAGTCCCTGTGGGCTGCAGATTCAAAGCAGCAGCTTCCTACATACAATACATACATATCACCGATGGGCTCCACATCAAAGATTTCCATTAAGCCCAGGAATAGAGCAAAAGGGGAGGAGGGAGTTCAAACCTTAAGGGCAGAGAATATGGAATAGTCAAAAGAAGACTGGATTAGAAGTTAGGAAAGAATCTGGCCCCTTCTTCTCTTTTTTAGTCTCCCACTGCACTCTCCTCCAAATTCTCTACCATCCAGCCAACAATGACCTGCTTGCTATTTCTTGCACAGGACACTCTTGCCCCATTCTGACATTTCACTGGCTGTGTCTCACCCTCAGACTTGTCTCTCTCCACACTTCCAACTCTGGATCATCTCTTGTTTCTTTTAAGACTCTGCTCAAGTCCCATTTTCTGCAGCAGGGCTCCCTTGACACTCTCCAACTTTCCCTTCACCCAATGCCTACTTTCTAAACATACTTTCCACCTATTTTCTGTCTCTCTCTCTCTCCCCCCCTGTGTCTTTGTCTGTGTCTCTGTCAATTTGTTTCTGCCTGTCTCCTTGTCTCTCTTTCGGTTTCTCTGTCTCTCTCTGTGTCTCTTTCTCTGTCTCTATATCTCTCTTTGTCTCTCTGTCTCTCTCTCTCTCTCATAAGTAACCATTGCTCTTTCCCTCCCAGCTTTACTTTTTTTTTCTTTTGCTCATTAAAAGGGCCATTTCCTGATTACTTCTTAAAGAGTCCTATTCACTGAATGGGCATTTCCTCACTCTAAGTGAGTACCTGAATAGGCCAAGGTCTCTCATTGCATCCTGGGCCTTCTCCAGTCATCCTGATGAATTTCTGGTCACTGGATCCAGATGGCTCAGGCGGGAAAAGTGGGGCTGGTGACCTTGCACAGTCCTCCCTCACTCAAAACAAAGACAAGTGCAAGTCATGTCATCATTTCTCTGACATCATGGTCTTCTTCGAAAATGATGGACAAAGACCTCTCTCATCTCCACCTCCCCCACCTTCACCCACACACACAGAAATTGTTGCCTATTGTCATTGAAACTCATATCCCCTATTTATTTGCTATCTCATCATGAGCAACTCATTTAACCTGCTTCAGTTTCTTTATTTGTGAAAAGAGAGTACTAATGCTAACAGGATTTTGTGGGCAAAACCTTAGAGTGCTATAGAAATGTAAACTAGAATTATGAGAGCCAAATAACCAAATAACTCTCTCTTCAGCTGCAACCTTGGGGGCATCCAGGAATAGGCAAAGCAAGGATTTGGAAGGAAAAGGGGATTTGAATTGGAGCTCAGTTTCCCTTTACCACAAGGGAAAAAAGAAACTTCACTGGAGCAGAGAAAAGAAGAAGGAGGGTTTCATATAATCCTCTCAGCATAACTGAGATAAAAACCTGTGGCCAGCTTTACATGGTAGGAAGACTAGAGAGAACAAATGTAGCATCTTAGCTTGTCTCTTTACTACCTGAGTGGCTTTGTGCATATCACTGCCACTGCCTGGGCAGTGATTTCTTTATTTTCAAAATGATGCCATTAGACTATCTAGCATGGAAGGTACAAGTGCCATTTGAAAAAGGCCATAGTGTTGGAGGCTGTAGCTTCTAATTACCTGTCTGATCTTTGTCCTTCCATACATTATGGATTACTAGGCATTCAGAGCTGAGGAAATCTGTTTACTACTACTTATCATCCCCACCTTGACTTTCCCAGTGAAAATTGTTAATTATGATAATAGTTATGGATTATAAAATGCTTAGTAGAATTGAATGAGAACTGAAAGTCTTCATATCCAGCTCCCTGATTTTACAGTTGAAGACACTGAAACATAGAGAAGTTAAGTGATTTACCCAGGGTCACATAGTAAGATTTGAACCCAAGTTTTTTTTAAATTCAAGTACAGTAGTCTAGGACTGAAGTATCTAACATGCAGCTCTTCTGGCTGTATTGTGCCTATATTGTACAACCTGAACTGGATTAAAATATAATTGGGAAATACTTAACAAAATAGTTTTTGTTTGTCCTTAATTCTTAAAGAGGAGTGGTGACATCATAGATAATGTCTTGACTTGTGCATGAATTGGATTTAAGTGAGGCAGAGTCTCACGAAGTCATCAGCCTCACTTTTTCTTCCAGAATTGTTGAAGTCCAGGGGCAACACAGAAGTCAGTACAATAAGCAGTGGCCCAGGATGTTGTAGAGGACATTGGTGTCTCCGATGTCTAACCAAGCTCTAAGGGCTCCACAATGCCTATGCCAGCCATCTTCGTAGTTGTTGGAACAGATTACTCTCATCTACTTATTCTGCCACAGGATGTCTTCATAGTCTTCCATTAGATACTTTCTAACTCACTGAAGGGTTTGAAGTCTGTCAATTACCCTCAACCTGGTTTAGACCACATGCAGAGAACTGCATGTACTATTGCTTCGTGGAGCCACAGGTAAGAGTGAAAGTCAGGTGGACACAAAAAGTGAATGAGTAGCCTTGAAAAGGACTCAACAGCCCCTGATACCAGAGGTTCCAGTCCTCCCTGAACACCACATATACTCCAACAAAATAAATAAAAATAGAATATGTCTTATGCTAATATGTGATTTTCTAAATCAACATGCAACTCACATTTAATGTTCCTGTTTCTTTTGGACACCACTGGTCTAGGCACTATATCCTGCTGCCTCTTTAACAGCCCAAAGGGTAAAGGGAAATAATACCCCATGTACAATATCAATAAGATACAGAATAGATTTCTTATTCCGACACAGATAACAATGCTAAACCTGAAACCATCACAGTCACTTAGCTTTGTTTGCTTCAGTTTTCTCATCTGTAAAATGTTGGAAATAGCAAACCACTCCAATGTTTCTGCCAAGAAAACCCTAAATGGGGTCATGAAGAGTCAGATATGATTGAGGAAAAATGACTGAATAACAAAACAGAGGGCTGGGAGACTGATGGTCCAGCTTGCTCAAAACACAATATGGTTGGACAATATTCATTGGTATTTTATATTTTACAGTTGTGCAGCTCATTGTCTGATCAAAAAGTCAAATATTATCTTCTTTTCAGTGACCTTTCTTTTACCTAAGTTACCTTGGCAATAGCCACCATCAGTCCGGTGGGTGCTATGGACACATTCTTTGCCCATGGACAATGTTTTCTCTGGTGGAAATTATAGATGTTCATGCTTTCTGAAATTCATGAGATCACTTAGAAAAGATTCAAATCTCAAAAAGAGGCAGGAATTCAGGTTCAAACTTGCATCCCCACCTCCATTTGCCAATATCAGCTGCCACGTGGAAGGGCATGGGATCGGAGTAGAATCACCATGACACCAGAAATAGTGAGAGATAAGATTGCTCTTCCCCACTCCTCAGTGGTCAACTCAAGGGCTGTAGTTGAGAACACCAGTTAGAAACTGTTTTTTCTTTTAAAAAGTCCACTGAGTCCTCAAATCAACTGACTTAGCAACAAGTCAGAAGTTTTTCACCAATGAGTGATATATGCCCCCCCAAGGGTCCATTCTAGTGGCTCAAGAACAGATCATCTTGAGAATATCTGTGCTCCAAGGAATGACTCCTATTGGTCAACTCAACTTTTTCCAACTTCATGCGAAAGTTTTATACTTAAGATTCTTCAACATCAAATAAAATTCCTAAATAAGATGATGAAGACATGTTCCAAGGAAGAAACACATTCCATCTTAGATGAAGTTAAAATCTGTTTCCCTGTAACTTCCCCCATGTTGGTCCTGGATATTTATTTTGTGAACAAGTAAGTAATATTAATATTATTTTTCTTTTACTTTTGTCTTATAACAATTTAGAAATTCTCTCTAGCGAGGAATTCTCTTTTTTGATTTTTAAAATATTTACTTTAACATTCTTTTTTTAAAATTTGTATTCCAAATTCTCTTCCACCCTCCATTATCCCTCCCATTGAGAAGTCAAACAATACAATATCAATTATATCTGTAAAGTCTTGCAAAACCTATTTTCATACTAGACATGTTAAAAAAAAAGAAAAAATGAAGAAATATAAAGTGAAAAAAAATTATGCTTCAATCTGTACTCTGAGTTCATCAGTTCTTTCTCCCTCTGGAAGTGGATAGCATTTTTCATCATGACTCTTTAATGCAATTATTGACTGTTTCTAAGATTTGTTCTTTTACCCACTCATTTTTTATGATTAGATTATTTAGTTTCCAATTAAATTTTAATCTGTGCTTCCACAGCTCTTTATTGAATGTAATTTTTATTGCATTATGGCCTGGAAAAGGTACATTTAATATTTCTGCTTTTCTACATTTGTTTGTGAAGTTTTTATCACCTGATAAATGGTCAGTTTTTGTAAAAGTGTCATGTACAGCTAAAAAAACAGATATATCTCCTTTCTATACCTATTCATACCGCCCCCCCCCAGAGGTCTATCATATCTAACTTTCCTGAAATTCTATTTATCTCCTTAACTTCTTTCTTATTTATAGTTAGTTTTATCTAACTCTGAGAGGGGAAAGTTAAGGTCCCCCAGTACTATAATTTTACTATTTTCTCCTAGAATACATTTAACTTATCCATTAAGAATTTGGATGCTATGCCATTTCATGCATATATGTTTAGTATTGATGTTACATCATTATCTATAGAGCAGTTTAGCAAGATGTAGTTTTAGTTTCCCAGCTTCTCTCTTTTAATTAGGTCTATTTTCTATTTTACTTTGAGAGCATGATTGATAACACTACCCTTTGTTCCTTCAGTTGAAGAATAATAGATTCTGCTCCAGTTCCATATTTTAACTCTGTATGTCTCTGTTTCGAGTACTTTTCTTGTAAACAATGAATTGTCAGATTCTGATTTCTAATCCTTTCTGTTATTTGCTTCTGTTTTGTGGATAATTTCATCCCATTCATATTCACAGTTAATAATTTCTAACTCTATATTTTCTTCTATTGTATTTTCTTCTGCTTTTCCTTTTGTCTCTATCAGTCTATCTGTCTTGCTTATGCTGCCCCTTCTCAAAAGTCTTATGGCCATCGCCTCTCTTAATCTCTCCTTTTTATACACTTTCACTTTTTCTTATTACCTTCCTCTTCTACTTCCCTGTTTGGTAGGATAGTTTTGATGAGTGTGAGTGTGTGTGTGTGTGTGTGTGAGTGTGTGTGTGTAACCTTCTCCCTTTGAACCATTTCAAATGAGAGTGCCCTCCCCATTACCATTTCTCTTTCCACTGTAAAAAATTCTTCATTGTATGCCCCTTTTATGTGAGATAACATTCCTTATTCTTTCTTTCCCTTCCACTTTCTCTCTGGGCATCCCTCTTTTTTACCCATATATTTTATCTTAGATCATTTCAACATACATAACTTACTCCAATGTTTTGTCTATGTGAAGTCCTTTTAACTGTCCTAATAATGATAAAATTCTTAGGAGTTCACATGTATCATCTTCCCATATAAGAATGTAAATAGTTTAACTTGTGGAATCCCTTATGATTTCTCTTTCATGTTTACCTTTTTATGCTTCTCTTGAGTCTTATATATAAATGTCAAATTTTCTATTCAACTCTGGTCTTTTCATCAGATATGCTTGAAAGTCCTCTATTTCATTAAATATCCATTTTTCCCAAAGGATTATGTTCAGTTTTGCTGAATAGGTTATTTTAGTTGTAATCCTAGCTTCTTTACCTTTGGAAATATTATGTTCCAAGCTCTCACTATTTTAAGTAGAAGATGCTAGTTCTGATATGATTCTGACTGTAGAACCATAGAATTTGAATGGTTTCTTTCTTTCTGACTGCTTGAAATATTTTCCTCCTTGAAATAGAAGCTCTGGAATTTGACTATAATATTTCTTGGAGTTTTCAATTTGGGTTTCAGGAGGTGGTCAGTGATTCTTTCTATTTCTATTTCACTCTCTTGGTCTGGGATAATTGGGACTTTTTTTTTCTTAGGATTTCTTGAAATATGATATCTAAATTTTTTATTTGATTATGGCTTTCTGACAATTCAATAATTCCTAATTTATCTCTCCTAAATCTATTTTCCATGTCAGTTGTTTATTATTATTATTAGATATTTCACATATTCTTCTACTTTATTTTTATTTTTAAACTTTATTTTATTGTATCTTGATATCTCATGGAGTCATTAGTTTCCATTTGCCCAGTTATAATTTAAAACAATTATGTTCTTCAGTGACCTTTCGAACCTATTTTTTTTCCTATTTGGCCTGTTCTGCTTTTTTGAAGTTTTATTTTCTTTGGTATTTTTGTGCCTCTTTTATCAAGCTGTTAGTTATTTTTTCATAACTTTCTTGTCTCACTCTCATTTCTTTTCCTAATTTCTGCCTACCTGTCTTATTTGATTTAAAGAAAAACAGGTAAAATTTTTAAACCTCTTTCAAGAATTCTTGTTGGACTTTTGTTCAATTTACATTTTTTGAGGCTTTGCTTATAACTGTTTTGTCATTATTTTCTTCTGAGTTTGTTTTGACCCTTACTATCATCATATGTACTTATTTATGATCAAGTTCTTTTTATTTGTTTGAATGCTTATTTTCCCAGCCTATTTTTTAACAGTACTTTATGTTAAAGTCATTCTCTGTTCTCAGGAGGAGAGTTAGAGGGGGCATTGTCCTAAGCTTCAGGGTTTTTTCACCCTGACACTTTCGAAGCATTATGTAGGAGTTTGAAAGTATTTGGTGTTTCCAGTGTGGTGTAATAAGGGAGAACTGTCTTCCTGTTCTGTATTCTGGTCCTTACCCAGAAAGTACGCCTGGTAACTAGAAGTGAAACTGCTCCTCAGGACCTCTTTTCCCTTGGAACTGCAAGCTCTCTCTCTGCTTTGTAACCATGAGTATAAGCAATGAAGTTATCAATGTCATCCTGTCCTGCACCCAGTACTAGCATATAATCTGTTTCTGATCAATTACCAGATTTCCTTACTATTTCTAGCTTGAGAGTATCTGAAGCCCCAACCTTTAACTTGCTTTACTGTTCCAAAAATTGATTCCAGGCATTATTTTATAGTTGTTTAGAAGAAATGTTGTAAGAGCTTGTCTGTTTATTCTATCATCTTGGATCTTCCCGTAGAGTAATGATGGCTTCTCAATTTGTGAATGCCTATTCTATGAGGTAGCCCTTAAAATACTTGAAGTCAATAATCATTCCCTACATGTCTTTTCTTTTTTCAAGACAAACAGTCTCTATTCTTTTAACCAAAACGCAGATGATATGGTGTCCTATCTCCTCATAAACCTTGTCTGCATCTTCTAAACACACTCCAACTCATTCCTGTATTTTCAAAAAATGCAGTGATTAGAACTCCATTCAATGTTTTAGATTTACAAATGGATTGTACTCACATTCCAAGTAACAGTGCAACCTGTCTTCTTTCATGAGAATGCTTGTATAAACTGGTCCAGACATTTGGAAACAATTTGGGACTATATCCTAAGAGTTATTAAACAGTGCACATAAGGAGAAGACCAATATGCACCTTTTGTAACTGTCTCTATTGCCTTCATTGCTTAAGAATGAAATCTTTAGTATTCGTTATTTGGGGAAAGGAAAAGAAAGTATGGTATATAAGTAAAACGGAATATCGTTGTGTGATTAGAAAATGGTTAAAGTGATTGTTTAAGAAAATTCTGAAAAGACTTGTACAAAGTGAACATAGAGTAAAGAGAGTGGGACTAGACTTCTTTATACAACAATATCCTACAAAACAAAAAAACATTGAAAATCAAGTTAGCAAGCATTTATTAAGTACTTATCTTATTTTAAGCTCTAGAATACTTAACGCTTCTCAAAAAGTGACCAACATAATTCTGGAGTCATGAAAATTCTAACTATCTCCTGATAGAGAGGAAATGAGCTAAATATGCAGAATGAAACATACTTTTGGATATACCCATGATGGTACTTTTTTAGCTTGAATATATGTATTTCTCACAAGATTTTTGCCCCCTCTTCCCAGAAGGAGGTGGGGGGAAAGCGAAAGTAAATACTTGCTTTTGGGGGGAAAAAAGAGAATGATGTTTCTTTTAGAGAAAAGACTGTTTATTGTTTATTTTTTTGTCCAAAGTACTTAGTACAAGGCCTGGCATATAATAAGTCCTTGTTAATTGATTATTTTC
>CM053769.1:142121284-142145015 GCA_028658325.1 Potorous gilbertii | reverse complement strand
CTAAGTGGCAGGCCAAGGGATTTGAAACCTGGCCCTCTTACTGCACATCCAAAATTATTTCCACTACACCAAGGTAGGTTCTCACTCAGCTGTTAGATGACCCCTGAGCAACCTACCCATCCAGACAATTTGCTTAATGTGCCTCATTTTTTAGATGGGGAAACTTAAGCTTTCAAACATGAATGGCTTCCCCTTGATAGTATAGATAGTAAGTTTTATGGCCAATAACAATAAAAAGTATTAAAAAATAGATGTGTTGCTCCAAGTCCAACACTGTTCTGACCATATCTCATTATTCCTGAGTTCGTATTCACTGGAGCCCTTCCATTAGAAATTGGATGTCAGGGAATGTTGGAGCCAAGACATTTATTCAGAGCAGGTTTGGGGCAGACACTTGCTGTGAGATCCTTCTGAGTTTCTTTGTTTCTCCTGCTCAGCCTTGACTAAAATACCAAACTTGGTTGGAAGGGATTTCGTTCTCCAACTGTTTTAAATCCAAGGCTGGCCTTAGAGAAGCACACTTCCTGAGGCTCCTAGCCATTTAAAACCCTGAAAGTGAAAATCTCACCAGGGAGAAGAGACTTTGAAATGAAGAGATAAGCTAATGAGGCTTAATTAGGTCAGCTGAGTAGGCTGATTGCTATAATTAACACAACACTGCATGGGTCTTAGGGGATTGTTCTGTGAGGCACTAGGTGAAATCCTTTGGGAGGAGACCCTGCTTAAAACCAAAGAGGGGTATGTGGGAGGTGGGGAGCTCCAGAGCTCTGAGGACATAATTGAATGGAGTGACTTTAAAAAGCTTAAGGAAATGGGAAGGTAACCCGCTCAAAGGAAGGCAGTGCTCTGGCCCTGGGAAGAATGGGAGATTCAGTCTGGTGACTCCCAAGGGGGCTGAATGCAGTTAGTGAATGTCTAGAGTTTTACTCCTATAGGAGACGGCAGTCTTGGAATAGGCTTTGCAAATGGGGCTGGTCTGGAGGAATCCCAGGTCTTAGAGATGGAAGAGTTCTTAGAAATCTATCCCAACTGCCTCATTTGAAAAATAGGAAATTATGGCATCTTTTGGCACAGATTCTCTCTGATCATTGCTCTTTTTCTGGAACATATGCTCAAGTTGTATAGGTCACCAGTACAGTACTGGGGATATCCAGTGACTTTCAATGAGATTGGCTTTTAATGTGGTACTATTCCCTTCTGATCTCCAATCTGAGGAAGGGGTGGGTATTCTAAGGTATTCTAATTAATAACTCAATAGTTAATATTATTTAGTAAAATATTGAATAATATATAATATATTATAGTCATATATTATTATTTAGTAATATGTTATTACTATGTCCAAAGCAGAGGGCTAAGAGTTAGGAATACTAACAGAAAAGCAAGACAGCCCTTCCAGTTAAGGAATTCACTTTCTGATTGTGGAGACAATACATTTAGGAGAGGCTAGCTGCAGGGCAGGTGGAAAGGTCCCATTTGCCTAAGGATGTAACAACTGGGCAGATGATAATGCCTCTGCTTCCATATTATTTCCACTGATAAAACTATAACCATTTCTGATGTTAATCCAGTTGGCTGGACTTTGGTACAGTATATTAATGCTCCGCTGCTTAAATCTTAGAAAATGGAAATGATTTTCAGTGTGCTTCTCCTTACCTCTATGAACTCCTTTAAGCTTGCAGAGCAGCACAAATAAATGGCCAGCTTTGACTATAGGTTTCAATGAGAACCCAGTGCATGCAAAAGCCCCTGGAGCCCTAATGAGCTAGAGAGCATGCCCCTAACCTCTTGAGAGAAAAGAAATGATGCTATTATTTAAAGTGGTCATATTAGTAAGGCATTAAAAAAAACATAAGTTCACATACAACTATTATTTCTTTAAAATGTTAGCCACTCAGCACCTCTGCACATTAAAAATCTACCTTTCCTACGTCATTATTAAGAGAAAATAAGGCTTTATTTTGTTTTCACCAATGAATCATTGGAGCTGAGATATGCCCTGTTAGCATAATTACTTCCTTCAATTTAGGACTATATTTCAGGAAAGCAGAAAGTACTTCAAAATTGGACACAACCCTTGACATATGTAGTCATGCAAATACAACTCCAAGAATGGGGAACCCCATAGAACACTGAATGTTAAACTGGAGGAGATCATGGGTCAGTGTTACGATGTGGAAAGAACCCTGATCTTAAAATCATAAGAATTGGGTTCAAAAATGGTTTCTGCCACTTAGATCCTTTTTGATTATGGGCACATCATTAAAATCCAGAATCTTCACCAATAAAATAAACAAGTTAGGCTAGATATTCTCTTTGTCTCTTTTTATCGCTATCAATGGCATGGTTTTCCTTAAATCTGATTAGCAAGCATCTCTTAGAGGTACAAGGGATAGATACTAAAATATAGACTGCTAGAACTGGGAGGGAACTTCTTCAGTAGAACTCCTTCATATTACTAGTGAGAAAACTAAAACATGAATAAACTTGACTACTTTGCCCAGGAATAAGCAATTGGTAATTCTGATTTATCGACCTTACGTTTTAGAAGATGGGATGGGGAATCCTAAGTATATTTGGAATATGATGGAAAATGGACTACTTCTTACATTGATTGAATAGTAGAAGGAAAAAAATATCATTTTCAGTTTCTTTAGACAGAAGTGTCATCAGTTTTTCATGTCCTGGTTGATGGCTGATTCTTTTTTAAAAAAAATGTCATTCGCAAAATTATATTCTGGCAACATGATTACAATGATCCTTAACAGCCTATAGGTCAATTTCTCATCTTAGTTCTGCCCCCTATATTTCCATTAGGGTAAATAAAGCTCTGAGCTCTAACATCAGAGATGCCATTTGTTAGCTGTGTAACTTTGGGTGAGTAACTTTCTCAGATCCTATTTCCTCTCTAAAATGAGCACTTAAGTTTCCAGTGTCTCATCTGTTTCTGATGCTCTATGTTCTACAATCTAACAAATCTTCTTGCTCTATGGTTTTTGACTGACAGCATCTGAATTGATGACTGATCATAGGCTGATACAATGCATGATTTGCATACTCATTTTGGTTGGCTCATATGGCTCTTTAAATATGTGTACGCGCGCGTGTCTGCGTGTGCATGTGTGTGTCTGTGTGTTCATAGCACTTGTTCCTCCTAATGTCTTACTACATCATGCTTTTAGTATCTGAACATTAGCTTTATGGCATTAAAATTGTTCTTACTTTAGTACCTGAAGGGGTAATGCAGGTGGTAAATTTATTGGTCAGCAGAGGGAACTTGATGGAGAGAAAAACACCATGGCTGGGAAATCTGAATTCAAACGTTTCTCTGAAATTTAGTAACCCTAGTATCATTGTCTCATAAGTTCTCTAACTTCACCCTTATTTTTTTTTCTGTCTGAAAAATGAGTGTCATGGATCATTAAGAATTAGAAGGAAACATAGAGATCGTTTAGTCTAACAGTCCCTTTCATTCTGCAGATAGGCATTCTGAGGTTTGGAGGAATTAGATGACTTTCCAAGTTCACACAAGTACTATCAAGGGATGGTATTTGAACTCAGATCTTTTAACTAATACTAGGACCACCCAGTTCAGTGGGTTATTATGATGAATGTAGGTTTTAATCTCCAAGATGTTACATAAATATTTGCTAATCTAATTTGTCAGATGACCCAAGAATCTGTTCAAATAACAGGGAAAACAAGCAAAATATTAAAATATAGAGGTAAGCAAGTTGAGGTGGGAGTGGTGGTTAGGACCAGTATCTAGGGGATAATTGTGTGGCTGTGATAAAAATCCAAAAATATTTAAGTGCCTAGTCTGTGCTAGGCATTGGTAGTAGGTATATAAAGACAGAATTTACAACAGTCCCTTCCTTCAAGGAGTTAACATTTTCCTAGGGCATTACAACATGTAAATAGATAATTATACATGCAAGAATATGAAGAAAGAGCTTTAGCAGCTAAGGAGATCAGGAAAGGTTTCCCATAGGATGTAGAATATGAACTGAAACTTCATGGGAACTAAATGCAGAGATTAGGGGGAAAATTTTTCAGATATGGAGTAGAGCTTGTGCAAAGATTTGGAGGGAGGAGACAGAATGCCCTTTTTTCCAGAGGTGCAAGTAAATCAACTTGGCATGAAGAGAAGTAAAGTAAAACAAAGAAATAGTGTGGATTCTTGGCAAAGTTGTGCTGTAGAATCATTGAACTAAATTTCACAGGTACAGTAGTAGAATGAACTTTCAAAAAATAAGTAGGCATTATCTGATATGGTCATAATCCTTCTCTTCCTTCTTTTCCTTCCCTCAATGTTGTTTCTTAGTCTTAAAAGCTTTGGTTTCAGCCAGCTGTCAAATAATTTCTATTTTGGTTCTGTGCTCATAAATAAAGTCTAAAGGACTTAACCTTTTAAATGGAAACTCTCATTTTCATAGGAGATACTTCAAGACTGAAGAATCTCCAAGACCCAGAAAAAAAAATTCCACAATTGATATCTACTAGATTGTACGTTCCAAGGTAAATATTATGTAAACTTTATATTTTCCTCTGTGTTCAGTACATAGTAGGTGTTTAATTAATTTTCATAGGAGATACTTCAAGACTGAAGAATCTCCAAGACCCAGAAAAAAAAATTCCATAATTGATATCTACTAGATTGTACGTTCCAAGGTAAATATTATGTAAACTTTTTATTTTCCTCTGTGTTCAGTACATGGTAGATGTTTCAGAGGTGAATTGAAATAAATTTAATTTCAAGAGCTAACATAGACAAGTGAGGGAGGTATTTTTGACTACGGCTATCCTATTTGCCTTCCTTCCAAATATAAAGTTAGAAACTCAGTGCTACATCACAGAACAAGAGGCCATGACTCAGTGGGATGATACCATTGGGAACTCTCCTTCCTTGTACCTCAAATCATACTTGATAAGCATTTCTCTTATTTACTTGCCATATTTTGCTAAAATCTAAAATCTGTGAGATTAGGAACCATGGCATAGTAGTAGATCTCCAGCAATGAGACAATAAGATCTTATTAGGCCTTTACTGTATGCCAGGCACTAGAGTAAACCTTGGGGATACAGCTAAAGGCAAATATGCAACTTTGCTCTCTAGAAGCTCATGTTCTAATGGGATATATAACTATATAGCACATAAATAATAACATACCTACAAGATATATGCAGAGTAGATGGAAGTTAATACCAAAGGAAGACACTAGCGGAAGAGAAAGCTGAGGAAGATCTCTTTCAAAAGGTAGGATTTGAGCTGAGTTTTGAAGAAAATTATTTCCTCAAATGCAGGTTGCCATCTCTGCAGTCTATAGTCTGACAGTTGCTATAGCACTGGGGTTTTGAATGACTTTTCCACATGGGGGGCTTGTCACAAAGCTTGTATGTGTCAAAGCACTTTCACTTCTTTGGATCCAAGGCCAATTCTCTATCCATTATGCAATATGGTCTCTCCATGTGTTCAACATATGGAATTTTGAAATCAATTCATCGCCATATATAGTAATAATTTGCCTTACAGTTGAATAATGGTTTTATAGTTTGAACAGTGGTTTACAGGTATTATCACATTTAAGATATTATAATAATTATGTTATCTTATATTAACATATTATGTTAGAGGATATAGTATGATAATATATTATACAGTTTTAAGATAGCTGCTATTATTCTTATCTTACACATGGGGAAACTGACTCTCAGAGAAGTTGGGACTTGCCTGTGTCCATAGAGCAAGGAAAGATCCGAGGTGGGATTGCAACTCAGGTTTAGCCAGCTTCTAAAGTTGTTGTCCTTTCCATGACAACATAGTAGTATCTCTTTTTGCAGTGCCTATTTCTTATTAAAAGGATGGGGAGGTAGTGCTATTAGAAATATTTTCATATGACAAATGAAGGAATTCAGGCACCGAGGGAAAAATTGATGGGTCTGGAGTCATATGGGTAGTGTTGATCACAGCTGGACCTTGAAGTTGACCTGTCAATTACAACCCTGTAAGGTAAGTGGTGGCATCATGATGTATACTTGGGATAATACAACTAGGGGTAGCAGAGATGGGATGAAAACTCCAGTCTTCTATTCGTGATATTTCCATCTTACCACATGGCTTCTTACTAAGGCTGGCAACCCTTAGATCTGGCCTTTCCCAGTGCTTAGAACCTACAGTAAGATCCCTGGAGGTGAGGAGAAAGTTGAAGGAAAGAGTCTGTGTCAGCAACAATCAACATCCAATAAGTATGAAATAATTTTCTGACAGCCACTGATCATGCACTTTTCTGTGAGTCTGCAACCTCATTAAACATTGGAGTGAGCATCCCACAAGGAAAGGTCAGCCTTGTCCTTCCAACTTCCCGAGAGCTCCAGGATGGGTTTCAGGCTTTAGTGTTCTATTGATTATTCGATTCCCACTTGGAGCTCAGAACTCTGTTCTACTCTGCATATATCTTGTAGGTATACTCTGTTCAGAATAGACTAAGTCCTGCCAATCAGAGTCCACTGGAAGAACTATTTATTTTCAGTTAGATCTAATGCCCTTTCAGATATTCAGGTTGAGGCAGTTGTTATCTAATGGAAAATCTAATGGAAAAACACACACGCGCACACACACATATTGGATTGGGAGTCTGAGGCCTTCCTACCTGAATGACCTTGTGCAAGTCAGTAAATCTCACAGGGCCTCAGTTTCCTCATTGTTAAAAAAGAGTATTGATTAGACTAGATGGCCTCTGATGTCCAGCTTTAGATTTTTATTCCTTTGTTCCTATGATCTAGATTGTCCAACTTGGTAGTTAAGTTGAATTTGGTAAGTTTGTTAATTCAACTTGGCCTCAGTTTTCACTGTAAAAAATGAGGGCCTTGGACTAAGTGAATTCTAAGGTCCTCTTCAAAGCTAAATCATATGAAAATAAGACCTATTTTCAGTGCGACATAAAGTCCTTTCATACACCTAAGTTGAATTTGCTGTGGTTTTCTGTATTTGTTTACATGTTCGTTTGACTTCCCTGTATAGAATGACAGTCCTTTGAGGGGAAGAGATGCTTCCTTTTGGTCTTTGTATCTCCCATGTGTAGAACAGTTCTTGAGAAATAATCCAATGAGTTTGGACAAAAAGGGCAAAGGTCCAGTTGAGAACCTAAGTGGAGTATCAAGGAAGGCTTTCTGGAAGAGTTGACTTGATTTTTAAAGAATGGATAGCACAAAAGGAATGGAGGTGGGGTGGGGAGAGGAAAGCTATTCTAGGCATATGTAAAAAAAACATGTGAACAATACTCCAAAAGGCAAGAAGTCATTCACTTTGCCTATGCCATAGAGTATGTGGAGGTAAATACTAAGAGATTAGAGTGGACTATAAAGTGCTGCCAGATTGGGTAAGATTTATGATGGCATCTAAGAAGTTTGAGCTTGATTGATTGATTGATTCAGCAAGTCCCTGAAGATTTTGGATCAGAGGAGTGTTGGAACTATATCTATGCATCAGAAAAATTGTTCTGGTAGCAGCTCCTCAGGCTCTCTGAGTGACTGAAGTCACCTTTAAGGTTAAAGGAGGTTTTAGTCCTTTGAAAGTGAAGCAATTCATGGTAACCCAACCTAGTGGAACACTGTCTTCTTCAAAGAGAGATGGAATTTTAAAGATGAGCTCCAACCCCATGAGTAAGGTGGGCTCTCATGTCAAAGGGATCACAGGCACTTACATGTATTGAAGCCAGCTCAAAGCCACTGGAAGGACAGCCAATTGTTAAATGTCCAGGAGTATCTTTTACATAACAGCAAAAGTTGTACCATCAGGATTTGGTCTATTGTTTTGTTGATTGCCTAGGCTTAAGAAAGTGATTAAAAAAATAATAATACTGAAAATTAAGCTTAAAAGTGTGCCCTATGTCCTTATTTTCTTCTTCAGAGATCTGATTGTTAAATATTTACCAGAATACCTCCAGGTGTTCCTGTCAACTCCTGTATACAAGCATATAATCATAGTCAGATGATACTTTGGATATATTCCCTATCGGTCTGGGTGCAGTGGAAGGATTTACCAAACAATCCATAGAATCCTTACTAAGAAATACACTTTTTTTTTTTAATGTCCAGAGTTTGGGCACCAAGTGCTTTAATTGTCCATCTCCCCAATTCTCAGAGGATAGGTCTTTTATACTTCATTTCACTTAGATCCTCACCTTTTATCTTTCAATAAAAATCTCCCTGGAAAATGGGCCTAGTTTATCAAGACTCTATATGGATATTGACCATGATAGATTCAGTCTTGAAAGATATTGAAGCTACCAGCTTTTCTTTGCAATAAAAAGCTGCAAATATTCAGTATGGTAAACATTCCAAATATCTCAGTTCTTACACTTCTGGGAGACTCAGTTGTGAACTAGATGGTTCAATGTGCTTGTCCATTAATGATCACAAAGAATAAATGTCTATGGGTTGATTAGCCTCAGCAGTGAATGTTTAGAATAGCAATGTTTAGAAATTGGACCAGCAAAATCATTGTTTCCCTTAGGATATATAATCAGTCAGTAAACAAACATTATACCAGGCACTGATTTAAGTAAAAATACACAAAAAGGCAAGTGTAGGGTCACTGCCCTCAGGTAGTTCATATTCAACTGGGTGAAATGTACATACAAGAAAAATAAAATTCAAATGAAAGGTAATTTCAATTAGGGACTGTTAGGGCCTTTTGAAATCTTCTAGGCCAGAGTTTCTTTTTTTTTTTTAATGTTTTTTCAAATTACATTTAAAAACAATTTTTAACATATTTGTTCTTTTAAATTTTGAGTTCCAAATGTTCTCCCTTCCTTTGTCCCCTCCCCTTGAGATGGCAAGCAATTCGATATAGGCTATAGGCTATACATGTGCAATCATGCAAAATATATTTCCATATTAGTCATATTGTGAAAGAAAACATAGGCAAAAACAAAAATAAAGTGAAATAAGCCAAGGGGTCTTAACCTTGTTTGTGTCCTAGATCTCTTTGTAAGTCTGGTGAAGCCAATAGACTCCCTTCCAAAATATAAACAATTATATTTTTAAAAAAATTTATCAAGGTTAAAAAAATAGTAAAATAAAAAACAACTTCACAGACACCAGGTTGAGAACCTTTGAACTAGGCCAAGTTTCTCATTTTATAGTGGGAGACTGAAGTCCAAAGACTTTAAGTTATTTGCTTGACATCATGCAGATAGCT
Organism: Potorous gilbertii; assembly: GCA_028658325.1. NCBI lineage: Eukaryota > Metazoa > Chordata > Mammalia > Diprotodontia > Potoroidae > Potorous > Potorous gilbertii. Next base: position 142,135,813 of record CM053769.1, on the reverse strand, counting down.
GGACTTGGACTGAAATCCAAGACTTCTGCACCCAAATCCAGTACTCTTTCTATATTTATGCTCATTAAAATCTGTAGAGAGAAGATGCTGTATTTTGTCCAGTGTTAGCAAGTCAAATCCTGTGCTAAGGAAGAAAGCTTGGGGCCATAGAAGATAATGAATGACCTCTGCTTTTCTAGATAAACCCAGGCAAGCCCAGACTATGAAAGTCTTTACCTTTGAGGTTAAGTGTAAAGAGAGCCCTAGATCTCCATTTTTGGATGTCTTCCCAGGTATGGGGCCTGTGAATCTGAAATGCAATCATGTTTCTCACAAAATGCACTAAAATCAAGCTAGTCCCAGCTCCAGCAAAGATAATCAAGACAGCTATTTTAACATTCTCCTTCAACTATGTTAAACACCACTCTTTCTTGGTCACTTATCTGAATAATTTTCCTTTGGCCCTGCAGTTATTTCACCAAAAAGTTCCTGATTGACCATAAGATTCTGTTGTTTTATTCTTCATTGCCCCAGAAAGAGAGTGAAAGAAATATGACAGAAATTGAGCCATCAAAACACTGATTTTCTCTTCCCCTTGGATGACATCCCTCCTCTCTGACTTTTCAGGAGGCGTTCTCCTCGATGAATTTTTCCATTAGGAAACTTGTCATTAATTGCAGGAAAGGAATGAGGACAAACTATTCAACGTAGACTCAAAGTTGTAGATTTCAAAGACAACACAGAACACAAAACATCAGAACAGAGAAGACAGAATGGCAGGTCTAGAAAGGACCTTTTGGCCTACAATGAATGATCTAGAAGGGAGATCACGAGGAGTGTGCAAGCGTCTATGTCTTCAGGATACTTAAGAATCAAAGGTCACTTAGGTTCCACAGTGGCTAGAGCACTGAGTATGGTCAAATCCAATCTCAGATACCTACTAGCTGTGTGACCCTGGGCAAGTCACTTCACCCTGCTAGCCTCTGTTCCTTATCTGTCAAATGAACTGGAGAAATACATGGCAAACCATTCTAGTATCTTTGTCAAGAAAACCCCAAATGGCATCTGGGAAAGTTGAACATGCTTGAAAACCACTGAACAACAAAATGAATTATAAGGGTTCTTATAGATAGATTAGCTCAGTTCCATTGTTTTTGGAAACAGAGACCTGTGAGGATTAAATGACTCACCAAGGTTACAAAAGGTAGGAAAGAGACAGAGCTGATATTCAAACTCAAGTCCTCTGACTTCCAAGTTTGTGTTCTTTCTCAACCTACAGTCACACTGTGGATGCCTATCCCTTACTTTAGCACCTGACTCAGGAGTGAATTCCCCTATGAATCCTGTCTTTTCTCTCATCAGTCTTTCTCTTTCCCATACAAATTAAAAGTGATCTCTCCTTGCCCCTTCTCCCTTTTCCTCCCTCCCTCCCTCTCTCTCTTCCTCCCACCCTCCTCTCTCTTTCCCTTTCTTTTTCCCTCTCCCAGTCTCTCTCTCCCCCCTCTCTCTTTGTTTTTTTAATTACTTTGTCTTGATCTCTTCTTTCAATTTACAATATTCTATTATTTGCATCATAGATAGTTCTGTAAATACCTTTCTCTTCTCTTAAATTGTAAATTCCTTCAGAACAAAGTCCATAGGTTTGAATCCTAGCACCTAGGGCAATATGCTGTTTAAAGCAGGTATTTAATAAAAGATTTTTATTCCAGACTGAGTAGAATGATAGCTTGGGAGTGAAATGAGAACACAGAATGCTCATTAGACATAAAACTAATTCAACATAGTCATAATAACCCTAGCAAGCTTATAAATATGGCATTGTAAGGTTCGCAAAGTATTTTATATTTATTAATTCATTTATATAGGTTAACTTTCAGGCTTGCAACCTTAGCAACTTTGGGAGATACATTTTACAGATGAGGAAACAGGAACAGAAAAGATCAGTAAATCACCCTGAGCCACACAACTATCAAGTATCTGAAGCAGGCTTAGAATTCAAATCTCTCTCATTCTAAGTCCCACCTTCTATCCATTCATCACCTAACTGCCTCATAATGTAGTCCATTAGAGCTGGAAGCAATTTTAGACGTCCCTTAGGTAAACCCACTCAAATTGCTGGGAAGGATCAGAAACCTGCCCAGCAAAGATTATTGTCTCAAGGTCACATAACTCATTAGGGCGAAGATTAGAAGCTGGTTCTCCTAACACAGAGTTCACAACTTTTTTTTTTTCTCACCACTGCAACCTTTTTCTAACTTAAAAAAAATTATTCTTAGTTTTATTTCTGCCTAACTCAAATCATCAAACATTTAATTTGGATTTCCTATTCTTAGCCATTTTCTCTGTATTGGGGAAACTTCTAGGAAACAAAATACCTAAGAAACCATATAGGACCCAGAAGATATTATATAGTTGGATTGAAGGGATCTAATAGTTAGAGGATGTGTGGTACAGCTTGAAGAATCCTGAAACTGGAGCCAGAAGCTTGGGATTCCTGTCTCCCTTAAATCAGTAGTTAGTTGTGTGACCACGGGCAATTCAGTTCACCTCTGTGACCCTTGGTTACCTCAAATGTAAAACAGGGAGAGTAACCACAGTCAGTCAATTAACTCTTATTAAGCAAGTACCTACTATGTGTCGGGCATTGTACTCCACAGGATTATTGTGAAGAAAATGTTTTGTAAAATGTAAAGCATAATAAACGTATGGAATAGTGTTATGAGAGACCCCAATGAGAATGCACTATTTAAAAATATTCAAATCAGAGCCTTTTGATTCTGAGAAACTGCCATACCTGAATAGGATAGGAATAATTTAAAGTCTTTGGCAACCTGACTTCTTCCTATTTTTGTTGTTGTTCAGTCACATTTCAGTCATGTCTTACCTCTTTGTGACCTCAGTTGAGGTTTTCTTGGCAAAGATCCTAGAGGGGTTTTCCACTTTCTTCTCTGGATCATTTTACAGATCAGAAAACTGAGGCAAATAGGGTTAAGGGACATGCCCATGGTCACACAGCTAATATCTGAGGCTAGACTTTTAACTCCAGAAAATGAGTTTTCCTGGCTCCAGGTGTGGTACTCTATCCACTCTACCACCCAGCTGCCCCATGTAACATTTTACTTACCCCCATTGACCTTACAATAGGGTAGCACTGTCCTTGCTCTTTGTTCATCATAAAAGACATTCTGTTTCCTGTCTCTCTGTCTTTTCATTGATTGTCTCCCATGCCTGAGGAACACTCTCTCCTTACCTAGCCTCCTCCCTTCCTTCAAGACTTAACTTCAATTCCACTTTCAAAAGACATTCTTTACCTAATGCAATCCATATGGGATAACCTCTCTTCTCCTCTATCTATAGCCTGTATGTTTGTAGATATGTACCTGTTATCACCCTCATGAGAATGCCCTTTGAGAGTAAAGACATTCCTTTAGCTTTTTCTTGCATCTCCAATGTTTAACATAGTGTATGAGGCGCTTAAGGATTGTTGATTGACTGAACAGAATATTAGAAATCTGACTTGAGGAAATAATATATTTGTATATGTATTATTAAAGTAGTTTTGCTTAATTAGAGATGCTTCCTACCTATTAATAGGCCTATGTGACTGGCTTAAATCACATGAAAGCCTAAGTGCCTAAGTCACATGTGGTGTGAGGAACTTGGTGAATGGGTGAAACAAGAATGGTGGAACAGAGCTGGGAGAAAATTGGTAAGAGAAGTTAGAGCTGGGAAAGAGAGAGTGGGCAGCAACTAGTATGAATGGGAGAGCTTGTCTGTGATTTTGTTTAAGGGAGTTGGCTTGTGGGAAGCCTAGCAAGGGTAACTCTTGGGGATGGTAGTGCCTCCTGCATTGTTATTGTATATGGATTTCATTGTTGCTATGATGGATTTGGCTTTCTGGTATTGGGATATGGCTTTCTGGTGTTCGAATAAATGTTTTGGTTCTGTCTTCCATGTGGAAAATCTGTTATATTTTGCTATTCAGAGTTGTGCTGGCATATTCTTAGTTGCCATTGGTACTGAGAATATTGCCTTGGCCATAAAGTATACCATGATGACAGTGATGAGGAGGATAACGAGCATCTGTATTGAACTTTAAATTTTGCAAAGTGCTTTATAAATATGTTATTCTCATAATAACTCTAGGAATTAAGGGCTATGATTATCTTCATTTTACAAATGAAAATGAGGCAGAGAACCGAGGGCAGTTAGGTGACTTGTGTAGGGTCATACAATCAGTCTGTGTCTGCACACATATCTTCTTGATTCCAGTTCCACCTATCTATCCACCATGCTCTGGCTTGTTACCCCTACTGTACAGCACAGAATATATGACCCTCCGGCTTCCTCAATATAGAATGATGGGCTACTCCTGGGAAGCAATGTCTTCTAACAATGTAGATCTACATCTTGTCGTCAGGTTCTGGTATTATGGTGTTATCTGAGAAGTGAAATGTCTTGCCCAGTAAATATCTGAGGTGAGGCTTGAAACTAGATCCTCCTGACTCTAAGGATGACATGTAAGTACCATGCTTTATGTAATTGATGTAAGCACAGAGTGATTTAAATGCAGCAAAGTACTGATCTAATTTTGTCACTTCAAAAAATTTTCGTTAAGCACCTATATATCAGGCAGCAAGTATTAATCACCTACTATTATCCTGCAACTGTATGAGATAGGAAGGGTAAGTTATTCTCATTTTCCTAATGAGGACAATGCGGCTCACTGAAATATTACTTGACAGAGCGTACATAGCTTACAAGTGCTAGCAGGTATGGTGAACCTGAAGTCCTGAGGCTACATGTGGCCCTTTTAGGTCCTCAAGTGTGAACCTTGACTGAATCCAAACTTCACAGAACAAATCTGTTTATTAAGGGGATTTATTCTGTGAAGTTTGGGTTCAGTCAAAAGGTCACACTTGAGGACCTAGAGAGCCTCATGTGGCCTCAAGGCCGCAGGTTCCCCACCCCTCTAGAGAAACTTCAACGTTGCCATCCCCATTCCCGGAGATGGTTTACCTAAGTAACTCAGTATAGTCTGCGATAAAAAGCCATTCCTTCTCTTCTCAATCAGTTATTCCTGCTGCTAACCCACCCTGAAATGTGGTCCAGGTGAGCATGATTACATACTTCTCATCCACATTTGCTTAACCTCTTACAACCTCTCAATTCCCCCACAAATCATAGGACATGTCCTGTATATACTTCCACAGCAGTAGCTGTGAGCCCATAGAATTTCAAGCTTTCCTATTTAAGATTTAACGTTCAGGGACCCAGAGAAACATAAAAATTGGCTAATAAGCAGTGGGATGCAGGCAGTTCAGGTTTCAGACAAACTGCATTAGGACTTTTCCTCCAGTTCTTCTTCTTGTGAAAGCCAACAACAGTGAAAGAGGGAAATGATCCTGGCTAGAAGTAATTTTCATCTTTCAGCTACTCAGGCCTTATGTCTCAATTTATTTAATGGACAGTTCTCTAAGTTATTAAAAGATGCACTTTGTATGCCTGTTTCTCAGCTCAGACATCTTAACTGGAAAAAAAAAAAACTAAGGTTGAATTCAGGGACAGGGAGTGGGTTGGAGGATTATCCTGCCCATGATGGATCAAACTCAGTATTTCCAGAGTTTGAAAGCCAAAGCAACATTTGGTTTTTGCAAAAAAGCAAGGAGCTAAAACTTAAAGCTTGATAAAGACCCAAAAATAATGGCAATAGCTGTCAATAATAAAAGTAAAAATGATAAGTAGAAAAGCTACACCTACAAAGCCTTGCTTTACTAACATGATTACCAAAAGCATGAGTCAATCGTGAGACATTATGGTCCAAACTGCTGAGTTTTGGTAAATGTCATTAAAAGGGAAAGAGTATCTCGCATGAGAATGATGTAGTCCCACAGTATCTTGCTCTAGAGAGATACCACCTGGGGGGTTATGTTCAGTAGGAGCTTATTCAACACTTGCACAGTAGAACCCAACAATGGAGAGGAGTGAAACCTGAATATATGAAGATCACTTGAAAAACTAAAGATATTTATCCTAGAGAAGGGAAGGCTGAGGGAAGAAAAGTAGATAGGAAATTATAATTGTCCTAAAGTTGCCTGCATTCCTCCTTTCAATCTGTGCTTTCCTTGCCTTTCCAAAGGGGGAAAAAAATCAAGGTTTTAATATATAAAGTATTAGAAAGTATCTTAGAAATTATTTCTTCTCTTCTTTTTACCGGAATGAAAATAATATTTATCAAGTATTTACTATGTGACAAGAACTGTACCAAACATCAGAGATATAGACATAAAAAAATAAGACTGTGACTGCCCATTAGGAACAAAGAAATGGAGAATCACAAAATTTGAGGAAAAGACTTCAATAGCTACCTAGTTACAAACATTTACCAACAGAATCACACAATAACAGGGTCACCCTTGCACAGATGGAATCCTACTATATGTGGCAAGTTGTCATATGTGTATGTATATACATGTATTTATGTGTGTGTATAGATAGATAGATAGATAGATTACATGTGTCAAGGCTTTGCTTGGAGATCTCCAAGAAGTGTTAACCTATCACAATTAAAGGCAACAGTTTGTACTTTTGGGTAGCTCTAATCATTAAGAAGTTATTCCCAACACCAAGCTTAAATATATCTTCTCAACTTCTACACATAGCTCCTGGTTTCCTACCTCTGAGACAGACCACATTAGTTTATTTTCTCCTCCACATGAGTGCCTACAGATTCTTGAAGATAACAATCATTTTCCCCATGTATCTTCTTTTCTTGAGTCATCTGCAGTCCCTTCAACCCATCCTCAGTATCATAGCACCAAGATCTTTCTAGTTTCTCTGGAACCCTAGAGATTTTTAATACCCATCCTCAAATAAGGTGCCTGGAACTGAATACAATACTCCAGATGAGAACTGAAAAGTGCAGGATACAAGGGTCCCATCATCTTTCTATTTCGGGAAGATATACCCCATGTAATATAACTCAATTTCACGTTAGTTTCTTTGACTGATAAGTCACATCGCTCATTCATATTGAGTGCGCCATCCATGAAAACCCTTGAAACCTTTTTTCTTTCTCTCCTTCCTCCCTTCCTTCCTTCTTTCCTTCCTTCCCTTCTTTTTACCTTCTTTCTCCCTCACCAAAAGCTGTTTTCTAACCATGTCTCCCATATCTTGTACAGCTAAAGTTATTTACTTCTATCCAAGGACAAAACTTCCCATGATTTCCTAATTAGTTTCACCTTCTCAGAGTCAGCCTATATTCTGACCTGTAAAGATGCTTTTGGATCCTGACTGTGACATCTAGTGCATTAGCAATTCCTTCCATCTTTGTATCATTTGCAAATTTGATGAGCAGCTATATTTCATACTTTTATCCAAGTCGTTGATACTAAGTTGCACAGGACTGAGCATAGATCCAAGGGGCATTCCACTGTAGACCTCTTGCCAGATTAACATTGAAACATTCATTAATAATCCAGCTAAGTGGTCTTTAAATCCATATAGCTATTATCTAATCCATCATAGCCTATATTCTACAAAGAATATTATGAGATACTGTTTAAAAAACTCTGCTAAATATGTAAGTAAGGCATATCTACAACTTTCCCTTCATCGAGTTTAGAAATCCTGTCCAAAAAGAGGAATTTATATTAATGAGACCTTTTATTAATGCATTTTATATTCTAAAGGGAAAACAACAGTATCGTGGTCAGGGAGGAGAGTTATGTAGAAGGAAGTTAGAAGGATTGTGGTTGGAGTCATAGGGTAAGTGATGATGAAACTGAGATTCAAGGAAGGAGTGGCCAAGGTCATACAAGGTAGCAACTGGCCTGACAGTGGTCTCTAAGTAGCCAAAGGTCTGTTTTAAGGATGAAAGATTCATTTTAATTTTCCACGGGCTAGAGAGGGCAGAACCAGGGCTCATGATTGCCAAGTATGGGAGGGCAGATCTCAGGTTTAGAGGAGGAGTAATATGCAAACAATTAGTACTGCTGAGCAGAGCCCTTTTGGACAGCTCTTCATCCCTTGGCACTAGTCCTCAAGCAGAGGCCAGAGGAGCTTTTGCCAGAGATCTTAGAAAGGCGATTCATGTGTCAGTTGTGTCCTGGACTGGATGACCTGTGAGGTCTCTATAAATCCTGAGACTCTGTTTCTGTGAATATCCCAAACTGACCCTTGCCATACAGACTTTTTTTCTTTTTAAATTACCTAGTAATGCCCAGTGAATGAGCCCAGAGTTGCCTGGGAGCTGCTGGCCTGGGCCTTCATTTTCAGCTTAAGGAAAGAATTCCACTACCCTCTGACATAATTGAAAGACTCTAGTCGTAAGCAAATTTCTGTGAATAAGGCTTGGGAAATGGCCTCTCCTCGTCCTCTGCATGAATGCTCAATTAAGCTGATGGGAGAAAAGTGGACCTAAAATATGATTGAAATTGTTCACCTTGAAAGCAATCAGACCAAAATATGATTGTGCTTCACCTAACAAGAAGAGACAGTTAAAAGGCACTATTTTCTACCCATGTGCATTATGGGCTCCTAGTCCATCTTCCCAGAAACAATGGACACAAGAAATTGGGGGAGAGGGGATTGAAAAGAAACCTTAAAAAATAAAAGCCTGCTTCAATTCAAAATGCAAAGAATTGGAGGAATTTTTATTCTGTTACTGTGACGGACATCTAGAAAGCACTTGGAGATTGTCTTATCTAACTTTTATTTCACAAATGAGGATAATAAATCCCAGGGAAATAAATTTCCTAAGATTACCTAGGCAATGATTAGGATTGGTTCGGATTTGAATCCAGGTCTTTGACTCAAAATCTAGTATGTCAGGTTGTATTTTATCCTTCTAAAGGAAGGAAAGAAACAAGCATTTATTGAATGCCTACGATTTACAAACATTATATCATTTGATTTAACAATCTGACAGGTTTTACAGTTGAGGAAACTGAGGCTGAAAGGAGCTAAATGACTGGCCCAGGACCACATACCCTAGTAAGTGTCTGAGGTACAATTTGAACTCAGGTCTTCCTGACTCCAGCCACTGTGCTCTATCCACTATACCACATGACTGATTTTAGGGAATTATGGTGATGTATCACATAAAACATGGTACTTCTTAGTTGTGAGGAAGAAGAAGAAGAAGGAGAAGAAGAAAAAGAAGAGGAGAAGAAGAAGAGAAAGAAGATGGAGGAGGAGGAAGAGTAGGAGAAGGAAGATGAAGAAGCTTGTCTAAATATCAGCATGTGTGGTTCTGTAATGGTTGGGCCCATCTCTAAATATTTTTGTGTTTGAGGAAGACCCTGATCAGCCATTTTCTCCATAATAGCCTCTCCTGATGATGAATATAAGCCACATCCACCAGAGTGGATACATAAGAAATAGCTCACAATAATGTCTGATTTTAATTTTTGAAAATGGGAAAGAGGAGATGAAAAAAAAACAAAACAAAACAAAAAGAATTTCTTCCATTTCCTATAATGTAGGGTTTTGATAGAAAAAAAAATTTCTACCTAAACTTGAACTTTGACTCGAATCTATGCTTATTCACAAGGCACTAATCTTCCCAAAGCTTTCCAGGTTCAAGCAACTCATTAGATTGAAACTGACTTCAGCTCCTTAATAGAACTCTCCATGTATAAAATCTAAAGCTACTTCTGGCTCTCATATCTATACCTCTGGCCCTAAGGTAAACCTGTCAGTAGGGACAGAGCGATCATCTAATCCAACTTCATTCATCTCATTTTACAAATAGAATGGGGCATTTAGGAAGAATTACTGTATCAGTCATAAAATGAGTTCCTTGCAGAGCTAGAACCTGGGTCTCCTTGTGGGAGAACCTTTCACTATTTCATTGAATGACCATTTTTTTCCCTTAAAGTATTATGCTTAATTTCCCTGATAATATTCTTTTCCTTGATAATTTCCTGAAAGATGTGATCCAGGTCCTCCTTTTGATTCAGGCTTTCTGGTAGTCCCTGAAAAGGTCTTATCCTAAAAGGTCAAGGTCCCCGATTGCATTCCTGCCCATCTCCAGTCATCCCGATGAATATCTGGTCACTGGATCCAGATGGCTCAGGAGGACAGAGTGAGACTGGTGACTTTGCACAGCCCTCCCTCACTCAAAACAAAGTCAAAGCAAGTCATGTCATTTCTCTGATGTCACGGTCCTCTTCAGAAACAAAGGACAAACACAACAACAACATAGCTCATATTTATAAAATGCTTTATAGTTTCCAAAATGCTTGTCTAACTTCATCTTATTTAATCTTTCTAAACAATAACAAACGTAATAGAGCACTGGAAATGGACGACCTGGGTTCAAATCCACCCTCTGAAATTCATCAGCTCTGAGACTGAGGGATATCGCAAAATCTGTTTGGGCTTCAGTTTTCTTGCTGAAGATTGGCCTAGATTAGGTTTTTTAACTTTTTTGTTTCAGGGGTGACTTTGGCAACTTGGTGAAATCTAAGGCCCCCTTCTCAGAATAATGTTTTTAAATATTATTCATATTTCAAGCAAATTTGAAATTTATGTTAGATGTTATTGAAAATAAAGATGTATTTTTTTTCCCATCCAAGTTCATAAAACTCTAAAATCTATCCAAGGATCCCTTCCCCAGACCTCAGGCTAATATCATGGACTATGTAGTCTTTGGGGGTCTCTCTCTTCTCTGAAAATTATGTAAAGTCCCATGAAGTGGGTAGTGAACTTTTTATTTCATGCTTAATGGTTGACAAAACTGAGGAGCAGAAAGGTTAACTAAGCTGTCCAAGGCCACACAGTACTTATATATAAGCTCTGGGACTCAAGCCTGGGTCCCCAGTCTCTAGCTCCCATTCCATATACCTTACTGCCTTTTTGATCATTTTGCAATTTTTAGGGCTAGTTTTCCTCTAGGGAGATGATGAGTCTCCTACTTCAATAAGAAGCTGCTTAGTTGATATGTATGTTTATGCTTGTCCTAAAATTAAATGTAAAACACCAGTAAAATTTTATTATGCTGTTTATCAATTATTGTCCCAAACTACTTCAGATGATTTTACTTCTGGGACATATTAGAATGATGAAACTACGTTATTGATTCCCATTTCTTCTGACCAGGGCATTTCCAGTAATAAAACAGGCTAAAAGGCTCAATAAAATAAAAATACCTTTTCATCATGAAATTTGTATTCAGACATATTCATTGCAGTTAAAAGATGGACAAGTCATTATTAAATGTTCATACCAACGAAATAGCTCTTCAAAGGAGGGCAGCAGGATGGGAAGAAAGAGCAACCGAGAGAGATAGAACTCCCATTGTCTGTAATGGTTATGTGCTCTTTGAGTGATTCACTTCCCTCCTTTCTATTATAGCTTTCTCAACTGTAAAATGAGAAAGTTGGCCAAAAATGCTTACTAAAGCTCCTTCCATCTCTTTCGAGCATACCAAACTTCTCTAGAATATTAGGTTTGTGGTTGGAAGGCTTGGCTTTGTATCTTAGTTCTCTCATTTTGCAGCTGTGTGCCTTTAGAAAAATGATCTAAGCACTCTGAGTCACCGTTTGCTCATCTATAGAACGGGAACTGTCAAGAAAACAGGCTAAGATGATCAATGAAATGTGTAAATGACCATAAAAACAGAAATGGGTAGCACTTCAGTGTCATCAGTGTCATGGCCTTCCAGAGCAGAGTGGTCACATACACTGTTAACAGTGCAGATGGTCATGCTTTCAAGAACCAGATTAAAACATAACTGGGAAAAATATTGACAGCATACCTATAAATACTAAAACAGATCTAACCTCTTCTTAGCTAAATTAGCCAAGGTAAATCATTTGACTCATCTTACCCTCAGTTTTCTCAACTGTAAAATGGGGATAACGATAGCACTTGCCTCAGCAGGGCTGTTCTGAGGATCTGGTGATATAATATATGCAAAATACTTTGCAAAACTTAAAGCACTATGTAAATGTTAGTTGTTATTATTTGATCGCTGTTACTATGGAAATGAAATCCCTGATTTGGGGGATAAAATAATGAAGAAATTATAATCAGCCTACTTTATACTGTATGTAGAGCTTTAAAGCTTTTGACAGCAGCTAGAATCAACTTCTGATACCAGATGATGTCATAGAGGGAAACTACAAGTCCCAAAACTACGGTAGAAATTAATAAACTCCAACAGGTCCTATCAACTGAAAAGACTTTATTTAACATACTGTGTATCTATCAGCTAAGGACCAGAAAGCTATGAGTGAAGAGGTTCTTTCCTGATCAGAGGTCTGTCCAACTTGGAATATTTGTGTGTGTGTGTGTGTGTGTGTATGTGTATGTGTATGTGCATGTGTATGTGTTTGTGTATATGCATATGCAAACATAGACTATATATCCATATATATTTATCTACATATACATAAATGCACAATATTTATACATGTAATTATAAAGTGCACACATATATATTTGCATGCATCTATACATCTATGTGTATGCATATGTACATGTATATATGGGTGTGGATGTGTATACATACATATATTTAATATAGTGTTGGACCACAGCATCTCATGAGTGCTTCTGCTAATGAACATATGGTGTAATTTAGGCCAGGGACAACTAGGTAGCACAGTAGATAGAGTGCCAGGTATGGAGTCAGGAAGACTCATCATCCTGAGTTCAAATCTGGCCTTTACTAGCTATTTGTCTCAGTTTCCTTATCTGTAAAATGATCTGGAGGAAGAAAAACCATGTCAGTATCTTGGCCAAGAAAACCCCAAATGGGGTTATGAAGGGTCAGAACACAACTGAAACAAGTGAACAATAAAAATGTCCAGCTAAGTAGTACGTAAGACTGAGTACTAAACTTAGAACCAGAAATGCCTGACTCCATGTCCTACCTCAGCAAATTACTAGCTATGACTTTGGCCGAATTAGGCCTGGGGACAGGAAGACTTATCTTCCTGAGCTCAAATCTGGTCTCAGATAGTTACCAGCTGGGTGACCCTGGGCAAGTCACTTTGCCCTGTTTGCCTCAGTTTCCTCATCTGTAAAATGATTTGGAGAAGGAAATGGCAAACCACTCTTGTATCTCTGCCAAGAAAACACCAAGTTGGGTCACTAAGAGTCAGACACAACTGAAAAGCAATTGAACAATAACAAATTTATGTCAGTGTTGGAGGTATCCACAATGATGAAATTATAAATCATTAAAAAGATTGAAACATGGAAGTTTATAAGACACTTTATATGCATCGTTTCATTTCATAAGATCATTAGATTTGGAGTAGGAAGGTGCTGTCAAGGTCACCTCATTCAAGACCTTTATCTTACACATAAATAAACCAAGGATAAGAGAAGTTAATCTCTTTGCCCAATGACAGATCCAGATAGAGACAGAACAAGGATCGTGAACCAAATACTTGGACACTCATTACACTTTTTTTTATTATACACTGACTCTCCATTTAATTTAACCACAGTGACTGAAGAAATTATGACCAAGCAATGGATCACTCATATTGTTGTACACAATGAGCCAACAGATCTACCTGCAACATATACCCAATCATTTGGATTACAGAATTACAAGTGAACTCTATTTCCAGATTCATGGAATGCTTGATGGTACAAGAGGACTGTTTGACTGCAGCATGATTTGAATGAAATGGAGTTTGAGATAAGAGAGAGGTTAGATCTGGGCTATGGAAGATGCTGTATTCCAGGCTAGAAGCGTCAGTCAGACTGGACCGCTCATCTTAAGACAAACATAGCAGGCATTTGGCCAACCTTGGGTCTTTGCTTTTGTCCTTCCCTGTATTTAGAATATCTTCTCTACCTGTCTGCCTATTGAAATCTCTCCCTTTTCTAAAGGCTTGGATGAGATGTTACCTCTTACTAATCTCCTCAGCTAGAAGTGACCTCTTACATCTCTGAACTTGCCTAGCCCTTTGCCGATATTAGGAATTCTGCAGTGTATGAAGGTATAATTATTTACACATATCTAAGGACAGAGAATTTGCCTTATTTATTCTTCTATATCCTTCAGGGTTTAGTACAAAATCCTGCACATAATAGGTACTTAATAAATGTCGATTGTGGGAGCCAAGATGGCGGAGTAGAAAGACTCACCTATGCTAGGTCCGAACCCACAGCCCATAGATTTCCTGTAAAAAGAACTCCTGACAAATCCTGGAACAGTGGAAGCCACGCAGCAACACAGTGAAGGAGATTTCCGTTGCAGAGAGCCCTGAAGAACCGAACCGCAAAGGTACCCGGGGACGCGAGCGGAATCCTGCCTGGCCGAGCGCTCCCCTCCCCCACCCCGGCCACGCGGCCACGCGGCACTGAGAGGAGCGAGCAGAGCCCTGCAGGCGGCAGGGACCTGAATCTCCGGGCGGCCGCGAAGGTCCCACCACCCACAGACGCACAGGTCAGTGAGAGGGACGGGCTGAGAGGGGAGCGGGGGATCTCCGGGACTCGGACCCCCTGGGAAGCGGCCGCTGAGGCAGAGGCTGAAGCAGCTTGGCCAGAGACTCCCAGAGTGGGCTGGAGCTCCACCCCAGCTCC
>CM053769.1:142103512-142120784 GCA_028658325.1 Potorous gilbertii | reverse complement strand
TACAGGACAAAAGAGAAGATGGGGTAAGGGAAGGGAGGGATGATAGAAGAGAGGGCAGATTGGTGATATGGGTAATTAGAATGTCCAGTGTATCGGGGAGGGGGGAGGGGACAAAGGGGGAGAAAATTTTGGAACCCAAAATCTTGTGAAAATGAATGTAAAAAGTTAAATAAATTTATTTAAAAAAAATAAAATAAAAAATAAATTTAAAAAATAAATAAATAAATAAATAAATGTCGATTGTATGAATCAAGAAATAAGCAGTGATATACCAAAAATTCTGATTTCATCGATATTGTCTATTCCCTCCAATGATACAAACCATAACCCCTCCAGTACTTGACTCATAAGTTCTTATTAGTTTCCATGACCACAGTCACTTATTATTTGGTTTCCAACCTTCTGCTCATAGGCCTCTCTAAATTATAGGCTAGTGCTCAGACAGACTTTCATCAAGTCCATACATGAAACATTTTAAGATTGTTATGACCAGCCAGTTTCTCACTGAATCACTTCCAGGTCCTAATAAGCCTTTAGAGAAGGCAGTTTCGTATCCAGATATATTTATTTTATTTTGGATTTTTTAATTTTAAAAATATCATATCACAGGTAAAATGTATTATTAAAAGTGTGTGTGTGTGTGTGTGTGTGTGTGTGTGTGTGTATGTGATTCTGGGATGACAAAAAATCTCCAACTTCATTGCCTTTGACCAAACACAAATCAATGTCTTGATTACATGTTGACAAAGAAATGTCTATTATTGATGAAGATTCATTAGCAAATGGTTATGGAAGGAAAAAAAAGCAGGTTGTAGGTTAAATGTTTTCTACATAAGACAATAACTAGCTTGGGAAAGTTGCTTATCTCAACCTTAACTTCCTCATTAGGTAAAGAAAAATGCAAAAATTTGCCAAAAAAATACTTTACATATACTTCTCTCATGTGATCCTAAAAATAATCTTGTGAGGTCGATATTAGAAATGTTATTATCTTCATTTTATAGCTGAGGAAACTGAGGCTGAGAGCTTATGATTTCCATGGTTTTGAAGTTAACGAAGTATCCAGGGACAGGAGTTGAACTCCTGATTCAAAATCCCAAACTTTGTTCTAGTACGTTATCCAGCCTCCAAAACAGAATCACAATTTTATAGAGTTTTAGACCAAAAAAGAACTTTAGATGTTACCAATCTACTGAAAAAATATAAGAGAGAAGGGAAGGAATGAAGGAAGGAAAGAAGGAAGGAAGGAAGGGAAAGAAGGGAAAAAAGAAAAGAAAGAACTAAAAGAAGACTGTTTGGAGTCAGAAGTTCTGAATTTGAATCCCAACTCTGACACTTACCCCCTCTCCTCCATGTCACCTTGGGCAAGTCACAACTCTTATAGTTATCAGATTTGTCATTTGCAAAATGAGGGGGTTTGCTAGGTCAATAAACTAGGATTTTTAGACACTATGTTTCAAGCACTATTATAGGTGCACTGAACACCAAAATGTAAATAAAAACTCTCTTCTCATAAAGATCTTACAGTTTATTGGAAGAAACAATAAACATACATTAAAAAAATACAGTTTTTTGGGAGGTGGGTGAAAGTCTTTAATGTCCTGTCTGGTTTGAAATCTCAAGATTCCTTGAAAACTCTACTTTTTAAATTTATTTTTATTTTTTTATCTAGAAACTGAATTTACAATGATGGAACAGTCTTTACCAAGGACAAAAAGCTGGCCAGTATTAGTGCCCTTCTCTCCTGATTCCTTTCTTGGTGTCCTTTCCACTATAGCCTGTAGTCTCTCATAGGTAATGGCCTATTTGTTTTTTTTTTTAATCAATTCTTTGAATTCATCATCACTTTCTTCAAGTTCCAGAAAAGGAGAATCCCTTGAAACTGAAGGGTCACTAAGAAAGAGACATATCCCTGACCTTCATACCAGATAGAGATGTCACAAATATGAAGTGAGGAAATATATGGCAATTATTCTTTCCAGACTATTTTTCCAAACACTCATATAATTTATTATTTTTCCTTGTTTTTAAAGTAATATAAGAAGCCTTGCTCCCCACAGCTTCTGGAATACAGGAACCATTACATTACCTACTTTCCTAAGAAATAATTTTGTAAACTGCATGGATGGTGGCTAGAATTTACTAGGAAAAACATGCACACATACGCTCTTAGACATCACCAATTATCTGGGAGTGGATGATCAGAAAAAAAATAAGCAAATAGTACATATTAGTATATAATTTAGGGAAAATGTAGTTTCCTCCTGATGACTCTGTGAATTATACAGTAGTCATATTTCCATTTCCATTATAAAGATAAGGTAACATTGTCTTAGAGAGATCAGGAAATTTCTTCAAAGTCAAGTAACCTCAGAAATGGGGCTTAAACTCAGGTTTCTCAATCTTTTCCCTCTACTCCTAATGTAATGGAAATTCAATAAATATGTATTAGATGCCTGTTATGTGTAAGGAGCTATTATAGGCCCCCATACACAAAGACAAAAACAAACTAATCCTTGCCAACTAGCAGTTTATATTGTACTTGGAGATCCAGCAGATTCACAGGTAAATAAATACCCAATAATTTCAAAAGGGAGAGAGTAACACCGGGGCAGAAGGAATCCAGAAGTCATGAAGTCAGTGGGCAGTACCTGAAATATTGCTCTTTAAGGAAGCCAAGAATTTTAAGAAAATGAGAGACAACTTGTGCAAAGTTATTGATGGAAGGTGAGGTGTAAAGGACAGGGAGTGAGGGGGATAAGCTAGCAGAGCAGGTCACTTTGACTGGAATATATAGTAGATGAAAGAAAATAATACAAAAAAGATGGAAAGTTACAGGGAAGGCAAATATTTGTAGCTATCAAATGCCTGGCTCAGGAGTTTTATAATCTGTCAGAGAGACAACAGAGAATCTCAGAGGATTTGGGGGGATAGAAACGTCACAGTCATATCTGTATTTGGGGAATATTAATTTGGCAGCTATGTGGTGCATAGATTAGAACGATAATTATCTCGAAGTAGAGAGACCACTTAGAAAGTTTGGAATGTTCCAAATGGGAGAATATGATGGACTGAACTCCTTCCAGGGTAGTGGCTTTGTGACTAGAGAAAAGAGAAGGGGAAGCAAAATTAGGATAGAGGAAGATTTGACAACTCTTAGTGACTAACTGGATAGGAGGTTTGAGAGAAAGGCAGATCAGGGACGATTCTGAAGCTCTGAATGTGAGTGATTATACAAGAATAGTATCATCTACAGAAATGGGAAAATTGGAGACAAAAATTGTGAGTTCCATTTTAGAGTGGATGAATCTACAGGACATCCAGGTAGATGTATCTAGCAGACAGCTGGGGATATATAGTTAGACTATATTGTAGCATAGAGTTAGGAGACATATTAGAGTCTGATATACAGATTTTGGAGTCATTCATCTGTTTAGCAAGAATTGAGAGCGTTTAGGACAAGATCACCAAGACAGAGAGTAAAGAGTGGATAGAATAGGATCCAGGACACAGATTTGGGGAACACCTGAAATTAGTGGAGAGATAAAGATAATTTGACAAAGAAAAGATAAGATGAGTCTAGGTAGAAAGAAAACCAGGACAGAACAGTATCATGGAATTACAAAAAGAAATGATCACAGGATGGGTTAGTTGGCAGTCAGAAGCTGCAGAAATGTCAAATCAAAGGAAGATGCATTTAAAATTAATTTCAATTCAGCAATTAAGAAAAAGCATGTATTTTAATATGATTTGCCAGTTAAGAAATGGATGGTGTACGTGAGGAAAGCAATTGCAGTTGGTTAATGGAGTCAACAGTCAGTTTGAAAAGAATTGTGAGTAAAAGATGGGGAAAAGGATTCAATAAATGAATGAATCAAAGCATTTGTGAAAGAAGCTTGAGCATATTTCAGGGTCGAATATCTATCTATCTCTATCTATCTTAAGAAAGTCATGTTTGGAGACAGCAGAAAAAGGACCAGTGGTTGAGGACTGTTTGAAGACAAGAAAAGAGGGAATTGAGGTAACTCCTTAATTTCCTGAAAGGGGTGGGGTGGGATGGAGGAACACATGGAGAAGAAAGGAATATGGAGTGAAGAGGAGTCACCTTGTGCTCACAGACTCAAGGGAGGAGAAAATGAGATATTTATCGGTATGTTCCATGTGCACATTATATCATAGAATAAGGCTAAAGGGGTTCATAACAAATGGTTCTCAATTTTCTTTTTTTAAATTTTCTTGATAAAGCAAATGGTAACATCATCTTCTGAGAGAGAAGATGGTGGAGGAGACATGAGATCTTTGAATGGGTTCTACAAGAAGTGATAGTCAATGAAAGAAGAGTAAAAGAAATAATAAGATGATTTTGACTCAGTCAAGAGTGAATAACATAAAATGGATCCAGTCAACAAAATGAAGTGATTCTTTCCAAGAACATTCCAAATAAGAAAGATGAAGCTCATTGGTGGGAAAAATCTGGTTTTGGATTAGAGTGTGACTAGCAAGAAGATTAGGGTGAGACAAATAGGGCAGAATATCGTGGGTAGAATATAGTGAACTGATTAACTGATTAGGTCAAGACAATGAAGGTAGGAAAATGAAGTCAAAGTAGATTGGGGAAAGAAGAGATGATGGGAAAAATATGGATCAAGGTGAAGACAATGATGAGTTTTATGAGGGAGGGAGAAACTTGGATGAAATAATAGATTATTATCACAGAGAAGGACATAAGAAATCTGAATCATGGACATAGCACATGCATGGGTGACCATGGGTGACACATGGGTTAGACCTTGCGTGACTAAAGTATAAGTAAGATGTGAATCTTGGAAATTTAGGAATTCAGTAACCTGGGAAGAGAGGGTTTTAGTAAAAAAAAAAATAAAGGGTTTATAATTAAAATATTTGATTTCCAGAACAATCATTTATTGGTTGCATAAAGCTTTACCTTTTTGCTCCAGCTTCCTTACCTGCAAAATGAGAATAGTGATATGTGCCAAACTACTTCTCAGCCATTTGTGTAAGGAAAACACTTTAGAGACAATTAAATAATTGAGAGATGGGAACTGGATTAGTACAAGACTACAAAAATGATGAAGATACCCCATGCTCATTATACTCCATTCCCAAACCCATGTGCCAAATGAAAAATGACAAATTAATTAGGGAAAGAAATTTTATTTCCAAGCTTCTAAGAGGGTTCTACAAACAACAGACTAAAACCAAAACCAAACTAAACAAAAACAACAAAAAAGTCCTCCAAACCCAATCATTTATAACTGTTGAAAAAGTAGTGGACAGTGTCCCTTTTTAAATTGAACATAAACATGTAGAAAATGAAGTGATCAATTCTATCCCTAATACAGTTCCAATGGTGTCCTTTGACGTCAACCTTTACAATGGGATTACTTGTACTTGTGTTCTCATGTATGATTTCTGCATTTTTTCCCCTTTTCCATTGTTTCAAATTCAAGTGGAGAACTGTGCAAATCTAGCAAAATATTCTTTGGATTATTAAAAAAATAGAAAAAATAAAAGAACTCAACTGGCAAATTTATGAAGCTAGAGAAAAAGATATAATCCTTTAGTAAAATGGAGGACACTGAATTCACCCTATCTGGGGACTTGGTTCCATTGATATCTGCAAAATTTTATTCTGAATACAAAGTGGTAAATGTGAGCAAAGAGCTCGTAGGAATGCTTTGAAAGTGATTATCTCTGTTTGTGGCTTGATTTTGAACTAAAAGTAATTAAAAGGAAAGTTGTCACAGTAAAGCATATGGAATAACATTATATAATTTAAAAAGAGAGAAAGAAAAAGAAAGAAAGACAATCTAAGCATTGACTATAATCCTAGATAGGCCACTTGAACTGTTCCTGGGATGAAAAGAGAAAAACAATGTGCTATATTGATGTTAACCTTTCCCCTACTATTGCTAATTATAGAATTTTAACATCTCAGAATTGGTGTGACCTGAGAGGTCATCTAGTGGAACCTCTTTCAAGCCAACCTCACCACACACACAAGGGTTATTGCTCTAGTTGTCATTTGGGATATAATCTGGGTTATCTTGTCGTTGCAAATGAGGAGCATGACACCTATGGCACAGAGATCATGAGAACAGGAATTACAGCACCTTCTCAAAGTGCCACACTTCTGTGTCCTTTCAAGCTCCACTTAAATCTTTTCTCTCTGATTCTCCAGAGCAGATAAAGCATCAGCAAAGAGCTATATAGTCCAAGAAGCTATATAATGTTTCAGCAGACTGCAGACACATATACAGAGCTGAACTGATACATTAAGCCTCTCCTGGTCCCCTTCTCCTTTGCCCCATCTTGAAATAAAAATATTTTTTAAAAAGCCATAGATAACTTTCAATCAATTAAAAATGCTAAAAATAGCAAATCTGAAGGAAATCACTATCTTTCATTAAAAATTTAAATGCCTGGTTATTCTAAGATGAGGTCATTCTACAGCAGGAAAACAAAAATATCTTGAAATGCTAGAGTATAATTATTATTCATATAAACTAATTGCCAGGTGGAACATTATGAGGGGCTCTCTTAATCACATGGGGTAAGATTTAAGAATTCTCTGTTATACCAGAGGAGTTCATTCAAGACAATGAAGCCTCTACCACAAATGTGGGCGATTAAGGGACCTTCGTTGCCTTATTATCACATAATCATGGAATTACTAAAAGAGAATATAAATGCACATTACATAACATATATTGTAAAATGAGAACCAACCCTCAGTCCAGAGCATCATCTCCTCCTAGGACCTATGCTCTGAGAGAAGCCACATCTCCTACTGAGAGGGTACAAAATTATTCACACGACATTACAGAATCTTCTCAAAAAACATTTGTAAAATGTATTTGCTTTTTAAATAAACACAACAAGGCAACAGACAAATTTCAAACAGATAATAAATAGGGCTATTAAAAGGTCACAATTGTCCATTAGAACTATAAATGGGACATTAGAAACATGGGGCTCCTTTTAAATGTTTAAGAATTGAAAACAAGGATTAAAAAAAGAATCATTTTTTTATTTCAAAGGTTGCTTCTTATATTGAAGCACATATTAAAGCAACAGTACAATGTTCATAAAATATAAGTGTGATGCTGTAACATTTCTTACATGTCAGAATACTGAAATCTGTATGTATACTAAAATAAGAGCTTTAAAATTGTACAAATAGATACATTAAAAATGACATAGAAATAGGGCGCCTCCCACTGCAACAAGACAGAGTTATATCTGGCACGTATTAGTTTAAGATGAAAGTATAAGCAAAAAGATTTACAAGAATTAGCAGTAACAAGTTTGATGCTCAAGAGACAATAATTGTACATTGTATTGTACATACATCATATGGGTTTAAGCTGGCTGAATATTATATATTTCAAGTTTAAGAATGCACTACGTACAGAGTGTCCATAGTTTTAAGGCGAAATTACAGCTCAGAACTGTTGTCCTTTTTAATTTTGTGGAAGCTTCTTTGACTTAAAAGATTTAGATGTCCATAACACAGCAAAAAAAATCCCTTCATTGTTAAGTCCACTGTTAACATTTTCCTTCACTTAAATATTTTGCACGGCAAGTGGTTTCTCTTGAGTGAAGTCGATAATCAACTTCTATATTTGCCTTTTGGGAGAAAAGGTACTTCACAGTATTTACCACTGGGAGGTCTTCATTTTCATTAAAGTGATCCTCTCTGTAAAATGTTGCCATTCTAAATGAGCCTTTCCTTGATTTTAAAAAAATACCTGTTTACATTTCTTCTGGGGTCTTCAGAATATTGGACACAGTTCTTAAGGCCAAATTTGTATGTTTATTGTTAAGAATCATCATCAAAAGTGTCTTTGGAACCATACAAGTCTGCTAGTTTCTTAAAACGAGGTCCCCAGTTTTGTAGATAGTCGTAGTCCAAATCAGAATCTGTTGTGGCCGACTCTAAGGAGCTGAGAGAGCCAGCCACCGAGCCCCGCCCTTCGTAGCCATAGATCTGGATCGAGTCATAAGGGGGAGCCGTGGGGTCATTGTCAGCCTCCTGTATCCTTGTATTGATGAAATCGTCAACATCAACACTGTTGGGAGCTGGTCGAAGCCCAGGTCTGGGCATATACTGATACTCTGGCTTAATATCTTTACGGGGGATAAATCCATTAATCCCATCAGGGTTTTGGAGGGTTGCAATATCAAAAGCCTCTGTATCTTCTTCTCCACCACCCTCATCATCATAGGTAATGATGTTTTCTCGCACATCTTCTTCCTCAAAGACAATTAGTGGTTCCTTCTTTTGCCTTCTCAGGGTCACAAATAATACAACAATAACTATAGAGAAAGATAAAGAAGATGTGAAGCTAGAATATTTTTTTTAATGTTCTCAGTTTACCTTACATTTCTCCCACACATTTGTACTGAATTAAAGGGAAAAAAAAGTTAGGTTATGGGGCATCTAGACTCTCTGTCATAGAGCTTCAACTAACAAGGTAAGAGAAGTAGCTTCAAAGTTATATTCCATCTACTTTGCACTTATCTGTTCTCACATTTATATATATATATATATATATATATATATGTATATATATGTATATATATACATATATATATATATGTATACACACGCATATGTTATCTCTTCTCATTAGAATGTAATCTCATTGAGGACAGAGATTGGTTTTGCTTTTTTTTGTTTTAATCATATCCCCATTAGAGCATCTAGAATACAATAAATCCTTATTCAGTTGATTGATTGATTATTTGATCTTAGTTCTTTAGAAGGAAGTTCATTATTCCTTCGTGACTAAGACACTTTTAATTATTGGAAAGACCTTTCTTCTACTATAGCATGCCTGACAGTTTGCTCATCTATAAGGTGAAGTGATTAGGTTAAGGAAGAGCCTGCTGAGATATCATTCAACTTTAATTCTAGAAGAGAAAGAGGTGAATGGATGAAACGTTGATGTTATATATTCTAACATCAACAGGTAAGATACTATAATTGTATGAAATTTTAAGAGTCAAAAAAAAAATTGTGCTCAGTTCCTGTGCATGACATGTAAGCTCTGTAACCTCAGGTGAGTCACCTATGATAGAGTGAACCCTCTATGCCTTACTTTTCTCACCTGTGAAATAAAGACAGGGATACTTCCCTACTTATCTCTTGATGTTGTGGGGGGAAGATTCTCTAAAAAACTTACGGTTCTTTCTAAATGTTTGATATTTTAACTAACATTTTGAGTTCAAAGATCCCTTTCAGCTCTAACTCTATGTCTCCATGACATTTTAGAGAATTTCAGGTCATTTCTTTAAGAGAGAGAAAGTTGAAATTAAGGTTGTCCCAAGGCAGTCCATTTTGCTTTTGGGTACAGAGTTGGGAGGACTCTTTACTTTAATTCCATCGCGTATTATATAAGTTCCTCCCTAGAGTGAAACAGAACAAATTTAATCTCTCTCCCACATGATGACCCTTGAAATACTTGAGGTCAGTAATCATAACCCATTACATCTTGTCTTTAAGCTAAACATCCCCAGTTCCGTTAATCATCTTTTTGATTGTATCATGTTCTCTGGCCCTTTCACTCCCTTGGTTACCTTTCACTGATACATCAGGGCACAATGGGCTTAGTTCACATCAGACAGCCTAAATATTTGAACCACCTGTACATTATGGCTGAAAGTTATGGATTTAAAATTAATCGCCCATACCTAAGTAAGAATAAATCAACTCAGATATCTAACGAAGGACATAGCTTACCCAGCAAAATCACAATGCAGGCCAAGATGGCGACTAAAGCCCCTGTGCTGAGTCCTGCATTGAGGACGTAGGCTTCAGCATTGCAGGACAGCAATGCCCCATTCACATCACATCCACAGACCTTGATTGTCAGGGTATTGGTGCTGCTCATGGGAGGTATCCCCCCGTCGCTGATCACGATTGGTAGCAGGTATAGGTCTTGCTTTTGCCGGCTGAATCCACCACGCTTGACATAAACACCAGCAGTGTTGTCTGTGAAGAAAAAGCAAGTTCTCTATCTGGGTTTCTTTAACTGGCACACAGAACTCTTTAGCATTCAGGAAGAAAGATGGGAGGTCACTCTCCTCCTCATAGAGGTTAACTCCCCAAATCTTCCTCACTTATTCCTTAATCTAAGTATCTAAGCATGATGAGGCTGTTTGGCATACTAAGTTTGCAATGCATCCTCTGATTGCCTGATGTCTGGATCATCTATTAATGCCTTGGAATAACTATCAGTTAAAGGGTAATTCAAGTTCTTACTCCTCCAGAAAGCCTGCCTTGGTTCTCTAGTTAAAGCTCACATGGCACTTTCTTATGCTTTCCTTTTTCAGATTCTAGTAATTTAGGAATGTTTAATGTCTTCCCCTCCATAACTCTTAGAACAAGAGGGCAAAGGACTGTTATCCTTCTAAATGCGGAATCATTCCCCATTCCCCACAAAAAATCTCTTCACAAAATCATGGAATTTCAGAGCTGGGGGGAACCTTTGTGGACATCCAATTCAATCCATATGGGACAAAATTTCCCTCCTGTAAAATCTCTGACAACTGGCTAAATAGCCTTTCTTGAAAATTTCCAAGGAGGGGAATCTTGCTACTTCCCAAGATTTATCATTTTACTTTTAGATAGTGCTAACTATTAAGAGATTTCTTGGAGTTTTGTTTTTGGTTGGTTTTTTATTTTCTCATAGGAAGACTGAATTTAACTCTTGGAAATGTTCATTTTGCTCCAGGCCCTGAACCCTATAAATGCTTAGTAAATATTTGTGGAAGGGAATTAAATCTTAGTATAAACACATGAAATTGAATTTCCCTGAGCAGTTTAAATGACAGTCTAACATCATCATTCCTACTGTGTGAGTCCCTCAACTCATGTCAGTTTCCTTAATCACTGAATGTACAATATTGTTTAGTCCCATTTAAACAGGCAATATCAGTTCAAAGTAGTACCTGGCATATACTTGTGCTAAGAAAAGCCAGGTCTTTGTTATGATGACAATTTCTCCACCCAAGACCTGTTCCATTGAATTTGTGGCCCTCTCCATATGGGTGTCCCTTCTTTGGGGCATACTGGTCCATAGTTTCTTATTCATTATAATTCCTGTCCATTCTCTACCCACTCCCGCAAGAGTCGCCGTATTTACCTGGTATGCTGGAATCCTTCCTCGTTCTGTTTCTTTTCATTATTACTATACCATTGGGGCCAACTCTTAAGGGGGCAGCAACTTAAATAAATGTAGTTAAAACCATGATTCTGTTTGATTCTGTTTATAGGATACCTGTCACACAAGAAGAATTGAGTACTGGACCAAGAAACTCCCAAATTCCTGTCCTGACTTCATCACCTCTAGCTATGTGACCTTGAGCTGCCCTCTTTACTCTTCTAGGTCTCGCTTTTTCTCTTTCAAAGTGGAGACAATAATTCTTATACTTCTTTCTTGGGGATGTTTCGAGGAAAGTGCTTTGGAAAGCAGCAGTCACAGCAGATATACTGTTAGGCCTAGACTCAGGAAGACCTTAGTTCAAATCTAACCTTAGATACTAGTAGATGTGTGATCCTGGACAAGTGCTTTAACCTCCGTTTACCTCAGTCTCCTCATCTGTAAACAGGCATAATAACAGCTATGTTCCAGAGTGGTCATGAGGATCAAATAAGAAAATGGTTGTAAAATAATTATCGTAGGACCTGGCACAAAGTGTCATTTAAATGTAAGGCATTCTTATTACTGAAGTGCTATTAAATATGCTATTTTAACGCATTTTAATCTATGCCTTTATTCTTTATTTCAGTCATTTCTCCTTATTGAACCCTCTCTCATACAAAAAAAAAGATGAGATAACAATTATATACACAATTATAAGCAGCTTAACACAGTACCTGGCACATAGTAAGTGCTACATAAATGTTAGCTATTTTAAATTAAGCAGACACATCCAATATAGAAATCTTATCTGTTAATGTATTTAATATTCTACCATAATAATTTCTCTTTCACTGCCCTGCTCTTTTATGATGGGGAGAAATGTTTTGCTCTCTTTAAGTTGCTAATATTATAATAAACTTGGAAGATAAATTTTCCCTTTTGCAATTTCATATGAAGGACGCTTGTTCAGCAAGTAGCTTTAATTGTCCTGTGGGAAAGGTTTCCTATAAGTTCCAGGTGTTAATGTAAAGTGATGTATGATAGAAGGAGTACTAAGCTGGCAATTGCAAGATCCCAGAATTGGAGTTCTGGTCTTCAACCTAATTAGCTATATGGGGCAAGTTTTTAACTTCTCTTTACTTCTATAAAATGTAGATAATTCACTTCCTACCTTACCGGGTGACTATTTAACTATTTTAAATTGTTCTCCTTGCCACTGACTCCTTGTATTACCTTGGGGAAATCATCTCTGTTGTCTAATCTCAGTTTTCTTAAAGGCAAAACAAATAAGGCTCTTAACGAATTACTCAATGACTAATAATTTTCTATAAGGAATTTTTATTTTTAGTATATTAAATGTACCAAAGAATCGAATGAAACATAAAATATTAAAGAATACCAAATATAAAGAAAACTGTGATTCAGTTTTCATTCACTTCTTCATACATTGATTGGTTGATTTATTAGAGAATGACAAAATATCAGTGTTGGAAGGAAAATCATAGGCTATGTAGTTCAACCTGGCATGGAATAAAGAAAGACCTTCTCTATATCATTTCAAGACCATTTATGATATCATTAATTTATATATGTTGTAGACCACTATGTACTAGGTTAGTGGACATTCAAGTACAAATAGGAGAGGGAGGGAAAGGATAAAACATTTATTAAATGCCTACCACGTGTCAAGCATTGTGCTAAACACTATAAATATTATCTTATTTGGTCCTTACAGAATCCTGGGAAATAGGTGCTACTATTATTTCCATTTTACAGTTGAGGCAGACAAGTTTAAGTAACTTGCCAAGGGTCACTCAGTTACTAAGTGCTTGAGGCTGATTGCTACTCAGGTCTTCTTGACTCTAGGACCAGGACTCTATGCACTATATAGCTAGCTGTCTAAAATTAAGACATAGTAACTTTTCTTAAAGAGTTTTAGATTCTATTACTATGACCAGTGACTGCATAGTTAACTTCAAGATATGAAATAGTTCTGAACAGGAAGCTCTGAAAAAAATGAATGCCTCTTATTTATAACCATGAGAAATATTACTCTGTTTAGAGTTCTTTCTCAGATTTTCTTGTATGGCTAAAAATTATGGGATTGTAGTTCACACTTGTATAGTATTCTACAGATACAAAACTCTTCAAAGTAGATACTTTTTTCCCCCTCTTTGCAGCCTTCTATCAGCCAGGTATTAAGGTTATTTTAAGAGCTGTAATTTCCATGTAACAAATGTGTGACTGTTTCATTACCCTAGTCTATGGATGTTACTTTATTTCCATGCATCTTTCCATCATTTTTATGTATAAATAATAACCATGAATGCAGTGATTGCCCAGACTACCATCAAAGCAAGGTGGGCCAATTTATAAATCCCTCTGGAAATCGTATCTGCTAATACTTGTCAGTATTGTATGCTTCCTTTGAATTGAATATTATATAGTTTTGAATAATTTTAGAATTATACAAATCTATATAAGGATAAGATTGCAATTATAGTACTTAGTTTACTGGATGCATGCATGAATAGATGAATGAGTAGGCTGAAGGGGATCTGGGATTTGCCCTGGGTCACACAACCAGTAAGAGGCTGAGGTAGGATTCAAACTCAGATCTTCCTAACTTCAAATAAAACATTTTATCCACTGTCCTACCATGATCCTCAGTTTCCTCAACTGTGAGAAGGTGTTTAATTATTATGGAATTTAACAAAATCATATGTGAATCACAAACTGCAAAGCCTTCTATAATCTTCATGAAAAGAGGAAGGGGAATCACCAGGAGCTTTTTTGCAAAGACCAATACCAAGGAAATGTTTCAACATTTCACTTTGTAAATAGTATCTCATTTGAGACATTCTATCTCTCATGTCTAGGTATTTTTCTGGCTGTTCCTCATGCCTAGAATGCTTTCCCTTATCTCTGCCTCTTGGTTTCTCTAACTTCCTTCAATTCCCAGCTAAAATCCTATGTTCTACAGAAAACCTTTCCCAACCCCTCCTTTCTTCATGAAGTATTTCCAGTCTATCCTGTATATAACTTGTTTGTACATATTTGTTTGTTGTTTCCCCATTAAATTGTGAGCTCCTTGAAGGCAGGGACTGTCTTTTGCTTTCCTATCCCCAGTATTTAGCAAGATAACTAGCATAAAGTTGGCACTGAAATTTTTATTGAGTGATTGACAGAATGAGACAAATATTTTGTGAATGTCACCAATGTAAGACTTTGTATAATTTGACTATACATGCTTTTTTTTCTTTTTTCTTAATGTGGGAAAAAGGAGAGGGAATAAAGATAAGTTACTGTCATAGGCAAACATCAATTTTATATATAAAATCTTGATGTTTAAGTCACAGAGAATACTAAACAGTTTACAAAGCCCAGGGCCCCAAAACCAGATTATAATAAAGAGTGGTTCTTTCAGGATTAAAACAAAAAATTAAACAAACAAATAAAACCCAAATAAAATAAAACAAATACTAAACTAAATCTGAGTTTCTAAGCTGATTCCCCTCAGATATTCTGATACTATCAAATCATTAAATCAAACTCTTCCAAAACCATGAACTGTCTAAATCATTCATAATCCCTGAGTAAAGTTTCTCAATGTCTATTTATAGTGTCTAGTATTATACATAGATGCATTTTTTTAAACCAGCTACTCTATGGAAAAAAAAAGCAATGACAATTTGAATAAGCCAAATAGATTAAGTAGGGAACCAGAAAACAGTGGGGATGACAGGAATTAGAGAAATAACATGGTGAAGGAAAAAGGGCACTGGACTTGGAGTGAGAAGACAGGTTCAAATTCAAACTATCCTGCTTACTAGATATGCCACCATTGACAGGTCACTTAGTGTTTTTGACCCTCAGATTCCCCATATATAAGATAGACAGTTATTATTTTAAATATATTGATATTAATATTTGAAATAAATCTGGGAGAAAGGGAAGGCAAATACTTCAAATCTTCTAAGAACTAAAGCAACATCAGTTATGAGAACACCAACCTGAATCAGGATCCTAACAAATGGCCTATATCATGTCACTAAACATTTCTATGTTATAATCTGATTCCATCACAGTGTCACAAAACCCTGCTATCATCTTAGATACAGATTAGACAGCTACCAACAAGCTTGGCTCCAATTTCTGTCCAAGTGATATTTAACTCCCCTAAGAGCCCCTTGGCTTATTTTCCCATTTGTAACCTAGTTCCTACTCCGAGAACTAGAACTAACTATTCACTGTAATGCTGCTTCGTCTAATCCTGTGTTAGGGGAAATGATTAGCTAAGTTGGGTCCTCATAGATCATGCTAGCATACCACAAGCCCTGATGAGTCCTACATGAAGAGGCTTTAATTATGGACATGGCAATGGACTAAGTGACTGAGACATATCTAACTAATCATGCTACTCTTATCACTTGACAGTAAAACACAAAAAGATAGATTTTTTGGTTGTCATAGTATCTCTTATTGACTATCACGAACCTCTATTAAGGTATGATCCATACTTCAGTAAAATCATATCTCTATTTTCATAAAGTACTGGTATTGAAATGGTCCTTTGGGTATTCAACTTAGAAGCTTGGAATTATTGTAAACCTGTAAGCTACTATGAAGCAAATAAACTCTATGAAATCTACTTACCCAAATCAAATACTAGAAAAAAGTAGAATTCTATATCTGGTTATTCCCTCCTTTCCATTAAATTATTTTAATAGAAACCATGATCTTGAAAACCTGAGACATCAACATCTACATCTCTATATACATATCTCCCTTAGTTTTCTGGATGATTCCCATTAATGAGTTTCACTAAGCTGATGCTAGGATAAAAATGATTTTTTTTGCTAAGATGGGTATGTAAGGAGTAACTTTAGTAGAGAAAAAAAAGCTAAAATTATCCTAGAGGAGAATAAAGCTGCCAAGAGAATACAGAGAGAGGTCTGTACTCTACCCCACTACTGGGCTATGTAAATCAACTTCTTAAGAGAAAAGGCTAAAAGTATTAGGAGCAAAGAAAATTTGAGTGTTATAGGATAGAGAGATATGTATAGTTATTCATCCAAGGATAACTATTTCTGGATATAAGAACAGACCAGTTGACATCTTCCTTGCACCCTATTATGTCATAGTGGTGGTCTTGAGATCTCAAAGGCATGCCAATAGAACACATGATTTCTATGTTTTGCAGCTTCTATGAATCTGCAAAAGTTTAGAATGTCATGTATGTCTGTTGCTCCAGTAGTCGCTTAGCTAAGAGTAGGAAAATTTATCACTGGAAGATTAATAATCAGTTAATGAATTGTTGCAAAGGATGTGTGTATGTGTGTGTGTGTGTGTGTGTGTGTGTGTGCGTGTGCGTGTGCATGTGCGTGTGTGTGTTTTGGGGTTAGTAGTTAGAAGAGATTGTAATTAAGGAAGCTCCCATCTACTACTAATTCTTGGATGAGTTTTGAACCTAATTTAGCAGAGGATGCACCCATATGAATGCAATAATAGATCTTTAGAAACAATGAAGAAAGAAGTAAGAAAGGCTGATACCAGTACTTAGCATGGGACTTGACTCTAAATACTTCATATAAACTTTGCATTCTCCTCTTTGTTTGCTCATTCATTTATTCTTTCACTCAAAAGAGGGAATTAGAATTCAGGTTTAGAAAAGAGGGTGAATTGGGAGAGGTCATTATTTTTCAGTGATCATTCTGATGACCTATAAAATATTCAGGTGTAATCTGAAATTACAGTTTCCACACCAGTTGACCTCAACAGTCTTCACATGTTTGCTAGGGTGAAGAAATATTTTCTAGGAACAAAGCCTCAGTTTCAATATAGAAACCATCTGATGTCATTATCTTTTCTATAGAAGCTGGTTTGGCTATTTGTTGAGAACTGCTTATTCCTGCCATCACCATGAGTGTGCCAACACACTCATTTCTAGGGAAGCATATTGATAAGGAAATATTATTCATTTCCCTCTTATTTTCAGCCACATTTCACAGTACTCCCCTTCACATATGCCATGTTCCAGTTAAACTAGACTTCCATCTGATCTCTGCCCACTCTCGACTTTGAGTCCCTGTAATTTTTGT
>CM053769.1:142054312-142103012 GCA_028658325.1 Potorous gilbertii | reverse complement strand
CTCTGTTCAGAGGGCTGGAGGACAGAGTACTAAACTTCTCCCAATACTTTCCTTTACGGAGGGAAGAACTTGGATTTTCAGATCACTTTATATTTGCTGCCTTGCCTGGTGTCAACTGTATGGAATAAGATGCCCCTATGCCCGGTCCTCCTTGGTATCCTTTCCTTTTTCTCCCTCTTTCCCCTTCCCACTTCCCTGCCTTCTTTTGAAGGCTGTCTCTCTCCATTATATTATAAGGTATTTAAAGGCAAAAATTGTCTGTTTAGTAAATTGTATTCCTGGGCCTTAGTATAGGGCTTGGCATGTAATAAGCACTTAATAAATGTTTATTAGTTTGAATATGTCCAGATCTCCAGGCACAACCTGGTTCTCCTTCTTCTTTTCCTCTGACAACCCTCCAGGTTTTCAATATCTTTAATAAAATGTATGCATACAACTAAGCCCAGGTCTCCATATCTCTTCTGCCTAAGGTAGACTATAGGAAATGATAGTGTTAGTATCAGGGAGAGGGCTAAGGTTGCTGTCCAGGATGAAGAGAAATTGATGAATGTGATAGTTACAGAGTTGTATTCCAAAGACAATCTTTTCTCCTCTTAGATGCGAATGCTAATGGCTAGGGTAACTCCATGACTTTTCTACCCATTTTTCTTCTAATATTTCAGAATCTTCCACATTAATAAGTTGTTCCTTGAGCACCATGATTACATATTTTTCCAGGCGACTGATGAATGAATGAATGAAACACTAAAAGTGTTTTCATCCTCCTTACTTGGTGTTCGAAGAACTAGCAAATCAAATCAAACTCATACCATGGACTCAGAACAACATAATAAACTTTACTGACATATGGAGATATTGTTTTCCCTATTCCTCATTAAACAAAAAAAAAAGAAGGAAAAAGAAACTTTTCAACTTGGTGTTTAAAATTCTTCCTGATTCGGTCCTAGTCTACCTTCCCAGGTTTACATGATATGATTCCCCTTTGTGTACTATATATTCAAATTAAATTAGCAGCATTTATTTAGCACTTGCTTTGTGCCAGGTACTGTGGTAAGTGCTGTGGTTAGAAAGACAAAAGTATTCCCTGCTTTCAAGAACCTCACATTCTACTAAGAGTTACAGTATTTGAACAACTATATACATGCAAGAAATATATAGGGTAAACTGGAGATAATCTGAGAGAGAAGGAACCAGCATTACAGAACATAATTTCTAAGTTCCAGGCCTGTTGACTTCTTGACCACTCCTCAACTCTGTTCCATCTCCTGCTTGCATACTTTTGTATGCCTTTTCCCCTCGTGCTTAAAATGGATTTTATCCTTTACCTCCATTTCTTAGAATTCCCATTTTCATTCCAGGCTCATTTCTATTGCTGTCTCTTAGGTAAGCTTTTCCTGATTTCTTTGATGGCCAATGCTCTCTTCAAACTCTTTAAATTGTCATGCATATGTTTATCTGTTTACATGCTGTATCATTGAACTGGAATATAAATGGAATTGTGCAGTGTACGTAAACTCATCCCCTATTCTTTATCTCTTTTGCTGGCTTAATATTCATGTCATGTCTCTTAGCTGTAGGTGAGATCCCAAAGTTTCTGTTCTAGACCTTATTCTCTTCTCTCTCTACACTCTCTCTTAGAGATTTCATCAGCTTCCCCTGGGTGTAATTACCAACTCTATACAGATGATTCTTATATCTAAGAAGTCCTGCTCTTCCCCCTGAACATCAGTCATTGCCTATTGGACATTTCAAACTGGTTGTTCTTGGGCACATATTACACTTCACATATAGAAAACTGAGTTTCTCTTTTCCCCCAAATGTTCCTCTATTCCAAATTGCCTTATCTTTATGAAAGATAGCACCATCCTTCTAGTCTTTAAGCTTTATAATCTAAAGATTATTCTAGACTCTTCATTTTCACTCACCTCTACATCTCATCAATTGTCAAATCTTGCTGTGTCTACCTCCCCAACATTTCTTGTATCTATTATCTATTAAGGATACCACATTTATCCAAGACCCCTTCATCTCTTACCTAGATGATCGCAACAACCTCCAGATGTCCTCCATCATTGAAGTCTCTCTTTACATCAAAGCTGGTGCCAAGCCAAAGTGATTTTCCTTAAGGTAGTAAGTCTATTAATGTTGAAGTAAGTAAAATATGTGATAGTAGGAACAAAATAGTTGTACACAGTGAGGAAGCATGGAGAAAACTATTTTTATTAACAATACTTTTTTTGACCGAAATTAGTGTCACTAGGGGTTATTCTTTCTCCTCATCCCACACTTCCCCAGAATATTCACCAGTTTGCACTGCCAGTGACTTTTGGCAATGTCTAAAAATGTAACTAATCCTCAAAGAAGGAGGATGTTGTGAAGGTCATTTCCAAAGAAGTGTCCAAATACTTTGTATGCACTGACAATTTCCTTGCAATAAACACTTCTTCCCAAGGGAAGCACTTTAAATGAGGGGGAAAAGAAAAAAAGAAACTCATGTGGACTGAAATTTCAAGTTGACTTGTTAAAAGTTCAGTCTAATTCTTTTTTCATTAGGCATATTATGGAGTAGAGAGAAAGTTATCGGGCATGATGAAAACAGATTTGGTTATTATAAGTTCTGTCTCACATGCTCATTAACTGTTTGATCAGTAGCTATGGACCTCAGTTTCCTCATCCTTAAAAAGTCAGTGTTGGATAAATGATTTCTTAGGACTCTTCCACCTCCAAATCTAAGATACTGAATCAGTTAACCTCCTTACTCCTCAATTTCCTAATATATGAAATGAGGGTACTAATATATGTACACTCTAATGCTTAGGGTTATAGTGAAGAAACCATTTTGTAAAACTCAAAGTCATTTTGAGACCATGGAATAATTTACATCTGGGTTCAGCAAGAACTGAGTTCAAATCTGTTCACAGAGACGTCTATCTCTGTTGATCCTGGGCAAGACACCTAATGTCTCTTTATTTCAGTTTTCTCATATGTAAAAATGGGAATAACAATACTTTAAGCTTGTTGTAAGGAATAAATGAAGTAATAATTGCAATTTAAACAATGCTTGACACATACTAAGTGCTATGTAAATATTAGCTTTGGATAGTACCAATAGGAAGGTATTTTATTTTCTGTCTCTTATTTTGAGCAAGATTCTGACTTTCTGAAACTGTTATCCTTTTTTTTTCTAACTTCTTCCTGCTACCAAGAATAATAAGTGAACTTCAGCTTCCAGTTAAAAAGTCTTCATCGTTTGAAGACAATGATGCCTAGATCCTACTCCAACTCCACTTCGAATTTTGTTTTCTACAGGATATCTGTAGAAATGTCCAAATGCAGATGAACTGAATTGAGGAGAGACTTGAGGGAGTGAGATCAACAAATAGCAAACTATTATAATAGTACAGGTATAAGTATCATATAAATCTAAAGAGAAGATTTTATCAAGGAGGGGAGGGTGAAGGACAGCTAGGAAGTGATGGGGGCGCTACTTAATGATGTTGTCAATGTCAGAAGGCAGAAGGGGATACACACACATACATATATGTATGTATGAATACATATGTGTATGTATATATATTGTATATATATACATATATATATATATATGAAAATATTTTCAAGGTATAAATAACAGAAATTGACCACTACATTGTACAAGGAGGGGGATGAGAGAATGAAGAATTCAAAGATCATACCTAGGTTCATTAAAGGGAAGATAGATTAGGCCATAACTAGTGGGATAGATGTTTTAAGTGTGTTTTTTCTAATTGTTGTCTGTTTTTTTCTTTTGTTTTTGTGAAAAGGAGAGACATCATGATATGTGTAGGCAGTAGGGAAATAGCCACTATAAAGGCAACAACTGACTAAGACTGAGAGATTAAAGATGATAGTAGGGATCAATCTACTGGAAAAGATAGGATGGAATAAGGTTGTTTATAGATGTAGAGGAGTTTGCTATGGCAAGGAGAAGGGTTCTGTGCTCAAGTGAATTTGTAATGAAAGAGGACATAGTGTACATAAAGAATCTGAGTTTACGGAATGAGGAAGAGGAAGCTTTCGGTGAATGGCTTTATTTTTTCCCCAGTGGTTTATGAATTCTCATTCTCATTCTCAACTGAGAAGGTGCAGGGAAAGGGAAGCTTTGAGACTTTTGAAGACTGAAGGAAAGACATGGATGAGCTGCTGTAGTGTATTGGGTAGTGAATTGATTATGGACATTTAAAAGGATTGCTTTGCAACAGTGAGGGCCCAGTTGTGATTATGTCATATAAACTTCTAGTCAAAAAAAGCTTCACTGTTTTCTCACAAAGCTGGCAAAAACAACGGTGGGAATCCATTAAGAAGGTTTTAGTCTATCTCAGTCTCTTGTCTTGGTTAGACCTCTTCTCTTAAAATTATATTCTTAATAGTGCTTGCTGAGATATAATGCCATAAGGGGAAATACCTCATGTCCTACTCCTCCAAGGACAACATGAACAAAGAGGAGGAGATATAAGATCTTGACTCTGGAGGATGAGCCCAGAGAGCAAATTCACCATCTATATATTTTATTATTCACTTTTGTTGTGTTTTCAGTTTTATAGTTTTTAAGAATGCATACTACTCTAAAATAACGTACAAAATGTACAGTTTTTCTAATAGAAAAAAAACTTTAATGGGTCTGAAAAATCATACTATTGGTGTGGGAAAGTAAAATATTTTGGTCAGTCAAACTGAAGAAAAACACAGTCAAAATGAAAAAAATAATGACAAAACTGAAACCCAATTGCTGTAAAACAGCCTAATCAATCCACAGAAAACAAGCAAAGAACTTAAGGATGATCTGCAAGGTAAAAAAGATTATAATTAATTTCTTTCTAGTATGGTCTATCTAGACTTGACGAAATTCTAAGAACAATGAAAACAATTTTTAAGAGCACTTACCATTCTTATAAAGGAAAACAAAACTTCATAGGCTAGACAAAGTAAAATTTAGCAAACTGAGTAGGGAATAAATCTAATTTTTACTAATGGAACTCCTTTCCATTCAAGGTTATGCTAAATTTGTTCCAAAGAATTTCTGATAACCCTGTAAGTTCTAATATTTTTATCAGATTGCAATGAATATACCATTCCCATAAAAAAAGAAAAAAAATGATTTGAGAATTTTTAATTCATGTGGGTTATTGTCTTAACCCTATTGAGGTAAGGATGAACTCTGATAACCATATCAACATGCTGAGAATCATAATTGCTCCAAAACTGCAAGAATTCCCAAATACAGATGCAATACTGCAATATAAACTTGTACCATGACACATATCACGGAAGGTTAAGAAATTTATATGAGATGGAATTAACATTCTTTAGTGGACTGGAAACATCTAATTTATACCACATTGAAAACTTGTGGGCCAGCAAAGAAGTTAAATCTAGAAAAGTGAACCCTTCTCAAATGTATGCTTAATATCCAAAGTGAAAAAAGTGAAAACAATGTGGATTCATGATGAAGAATTCAATTATATATCCAAATCTTATGAGCTCAAAGGCAAATGATATAAAATAAATAATTGTAGCAAAATAAAAAAAATTCATATTGTTTTAAAAATAAAATAATTGTCAGATTTATTTTATAACAGGGCAATTAATTATTTTATTTTACCTCAGCTGATTTTCAGTTGTAACTGACCAACATGAACTGGGCTATATTGAGAAGTGGAATGTTTTCCTCCATAGAGTTGTTTGAGTGGAGGCTGTACAACCAGCTTCTGTGTATCCAAGTGCTATCTAAGTGAGCTTTTGTTTCACATATGAGTTGGATTAGGTGGTCTCTGAAGTCCCTTTCAACTCTTAACTTCAATGATACTGTGATTCTTGATTTCCAAAATGGTTTAATAGACTGCATTGGGGAGAAAGGGTGAAGGAAGGTATCACTAGAAATGTTTCAGTTGACGTTGTATTACTATGTTTTTTAAAAGAGTTTCTTTGACTCTTTGCATCAATGTAAGGATCTAAGACAACTCCAAAAGACTCATGATGGGAAATGCTATTCACATCCAAAAAATAATTTTGGAGTCTGACTGCAGATTGAAGTGAACTATTTGCTCGGTCTTCTTCTCTCTTTTTTGTTTGTTTTTTGCTTATTTCTTCTTCCTTGTGATTTCTCCCATTGGTTCTAATTCTTCTTTATAACATGACTAATGTGCAAATATGTTTAATAATAATGCATATATATGTGCATATACATACATATACATATATGTATACATACATATATATGTATGTGTGTATGTGTGCATATATATATATATATATATATATATATATATCCTATATCATATTGCATGTCATCTAGAAGGGGAGAGGAGAGGAAGGGGAAGAAAATTTAGAACTCAAAATCTTAAGGAAGAGAATGTTGAAAACTAAAATTAAATTAATAATAATCAAAAAATGTTTTCTTGATTCATGTAAATGATGGGATAAATGTCTGAGGTCGATTCATACATTTCTATTAATTTGTCTATCTAGGTTAAGGGAACCAAATCATCACATCATCTTACCTTGGTAGTTTGGATTTTCGTACCACATCGGCATTCCTTGGAGTAAAGGTGTTTCATCAAGATTTAGTTGTTATTTGGTCGAATGTATAAAGGTGATAAAAGGAAGGAAAAGAACATTTGTCCCCAGATTTGCCTTCTCTTACTTGCTCCATAACCTTAGTTAATTGAACATGATTACCAGAAAGGGCCCGATAATTTCCCTTGTGCCAGGAACTAAAAGTTAAGAATAGCAACAAAAATAAAACACACACACACAAACACACACACACACACACACACACACACACACACACACACACACACACACTGATCTGCCCTTAATTAAAGGAATAAAGAAATGCACACGTAAGAAAACAGTGTGCTACCTAAACTTTAGAATTAAAATCTACTTTATAATATAGAAATTAACCTGTGAAGTTTGGAAGAGGATTTAAGGTATATCCAAAGCTCAAAATACCAGAAATTTAAGGTGCCTTAGGGAAGTAGGTGATGTTTGAGCTGGAAGGGACCATAAAATATAGAATGGAAGGTCATGGAACGCAAAATATTAGAACCACAAAGGCCTATAGAACACATTATGTTAGAACATAGAATGTTAACATTGCAAAAACTTTAGAACAATGAAATTAGCACAGAGTTCAATATCATAGAACCTTTGAGGTGGAAGAAACCAGGGATATTCAGCACATAAGTAAATCTTGAATTTCCTCCACAGGAAATGGTTTCTGCTTCATTGACCTTGAGTTGGGAATGGTCCCATTTGCTTCCAAGCATTCTGGAGCCAGAGAAGTAGAGCACAACCAGCCTTTCTTTCTCTCTCGTGCAAACATATATAATTATCTAAAGTGGGGCTCATGTTGTATTCACTGCTATTGAATATTTCCTCGGTATAATGCCTCAGAGTCAAAACTTTCCCAAGGCAGTATCTCTTCCTTGTCTTCCATGCCCACAAAGAAACATCAATACTTCTTTCACCCAGTTGTTGGGTACCAGCATCTGGTTTCTGGATTTCTAGAAAATAACAACTCCTCTAGAGTACAAATTGCACTCAAACACAATGCTGCCCATAGGGTCTGCCGATGCTAAGAGCTTCTTGCAGCAAAACTGTGCTGTTTTTCTATGTCAAGAGCAAGAGGTAGAGGGAGTAATGTCATTGTGTTTGGTACATAGTAGAAGCCTAGTAAATAACAGTTAACTGACTTAGTGTTTAAAAAAAAAGGAAAGCCTGGATTTCTGACTGCTGAATCATAGCATTTCAACAGTCTTTAGAATACTGGGTTTGAAGATAGGGTCTTGGAATAAAGAATGTCAAAACAGAAAATTGTTTCTTTGTTTAGGCTGGATTTTTTCCTTTCTCTCTCCTAGGCTTAAAGTTAAAGGTCTGTACATTTATCTACTCCATGTGGCCTCTAGACCATAGGTTCCCCACCCCTGATTAGTTCCAATCTGATCTGCAGGAGAGCATTGACCTGTTTGATCTCTAACTTGGGTTAGTTTGACCCTTCTTAGCCAACCTGGTGCAGATAACTAACCATTCAACAGATTGATTTAGCACACTGTAGCTTAGAGTGACCAAAGCCATGCAGTCAGCCAGTCTCCCAGTAGCTGGGATTACAGTCAGCACCACACCCAGGATAGAAAGAGATATTAAAACATGGAAGAAAGAAATAAAGGGAAGTGGGGTTATGGAATGGAAGGAGTCTGGAAATAGCAAAATGTTTAAATCTGAATCTATCTATATTATATGCATAAACACACATAAATACATAGTCACCTATATACATCCCATCTTGAGGCTAAAAAAGTATTTAAAACATAGGATGCTAAAACGAGAAAAAACACTATGGATCATTTAATCTAATGTCCTAATTTTACATGTAAACTGACAGAGGCCCGAAAAAAAAGGAAGCCATCAGTGGCCAGATAAAGAGTTAAAATCAGAGCTGAGATTAGAATTCAGGTCAGTTAACTCAGCCCAGTTCTCCTTTGCTCCTTTACAAGTTTCCTCGTAAAAGTTTTGATACCAGACAGATGGATTCTCATGGGGATGTTAGCCTTTTAATCATTACAGGGCAATAAGCTAATTGCTACTTTTTATCTACTTCTTTCATAACACCATAAGCAGAACTAGTAAACTTGGAAAATTAAATGCATGTCAAGGAAAAACACTTCTCAGAGCAATCTGCCCAAAAAGTACAGAGATCATGTTGGTACAATTT
The DNA here is from genome assembly GCA_028658325.1 of Potorous gilbertii. Taxonomy (NCBI): domain Eukaryota; kingdom Metazoa; phylum Chordata; class Mammalia; order Diprotodontia; family Potoroidae; genus Potorous; species Potorous gilbertii. The sequence continues at coordinate 142,094,254 of CM053769.1, read as the reverse complement.
TGAATGTGTTTGGAGGGAAAAAAATGCAAAATTACAAACACCTTCACATCTGTTCTCTCTTTTATTTTCACAATAAATTTGTAAGATAGTGTAATAAATTGGCAAATAAATATTATTAGAAATCAAGTCTGTGCTCGGCCACTAGCTAACTATGTGGCCTTGCTGAATTTATTTCACCTCTGTGTGACTGAATTTTCTGATTTGTAAAATGAAAATGAACCAGATGATCTCTAATGTCCCTTCCAGTTTTAAGAGAAAGCACAAAAAATGAAGCCTAAGGACTTTCTAGGTCAAATATGGAATCTGAGAACTGAGTTCAAATATGTATTTGTTGCTTGCCATCTGTAAGGGATTGGAAAAATTATCTCATTTTTTGAGCTATATATATATATCTTAATTTCTTCAGCTATAAAATGAGGGGTTAGATAAAAGATGTCTATGATCTCTTCTCACTGTAAATCCTATGCATCTACCTTTTTGAATGGTGCAGTAGATAAAACACTGGACCTTGAATCAGGAAGACTTATATTCAAACCCAGCCTCAAATAGGTAAAATTGTGTATGTCACTTAACCCTCTATTTGCCAGATTTTGTGAGGATCAAATGAGATACTATTTGAAAGCTTTTAGTATAGTATCTGGAACATACTAGGCATTATATAAATGTTATTCATTCCCTCTCTGCCATCTTATAAAACCAGGTTAAACTAACACCTCTCTTAGGCCCTTAACTTCTATGTGGTTTGAGATAATTACTCCCACTTAACAAATATGCATGCCAAAGCACAGATAAAGTAAGGTGGTTTATTCAAACCTGAATTAGAGCCCCTGACTTCCAGTACAAGCTGTAGTTTTCCTTCTTTCTCTCAGTCCTACACCCATACCACTTGTGTGGGTGTATATATCCATACCCACAACTACACAGAGCACCTGAATGAAAAGCAGAAAATATAATCAGTTATCTAGATTTTTTGGTAATGTGTCTAACCCCAGGCCCCAGCCTGTTGTTATGGACTCTCTTCTTATTGATGGATCAGTGGTGTTGGCAGACTTGGCAGAAGTGGGAGAGGACAACTCTGTACTTCTCTTCAAGCTCTGAGTTGCTTTAGACTTTGCAATCACTTAGGGTGCTTCTGACTTCCAACTTAGAGAAGATAGATGATGCCAATCTCACTTCAGGTTGCTGAGGGACAAGACTCTGGGAAGAAGCGTATACGAGAGGAACTGATCATCTTAACCATGTCCTCACCCCAACTTGCCACACTTTGGGGAACTTCTTGGATGACATCTAGACCTCTCCTTCAGATGAACTGAGTTGCTATACTCCCAGAAAAGTCCTTCAGTCTCTCGTCTGGTCTATGTTTTCCTTCGTATACCTTGTCTGATTTCTGTTTTACTGCTGACTTGAATAAATGACTTTCTTAGCTAAGTGTTTTGTGTATTCGTTACTGATATGGTATTTGGTGGGAAGAGACATAAGGATATCTCTTGGGTATAAGGCTTGGGTACCTTCCCTTCAATAATGAAACAATGACCAGAAGTTAAACTGAAACTGAAAATCACACCCCCAAGTGATATTTAAGAAAACAAATAGATATAATTATAGCTTAGCACCTCTTTTCTCTGAGGAGAACAAGTAGTCAAGCTGTTCTCCAGTTTCTTGTTGTGCTGGGGATGATTTTTTTGCTTCCCATCAAGCCCAATGACAAGTCTCATTCTAAATGTAGTGTGGAGAGATATAACCCTTGCCATAGTGGCACCAACAGCTGAGCATTTGTAAATATCTGGATGCATAATTCTCATAAAACATTTGGAATTTTGACCATGTGACAACAATGAAGAGAATGACAGGCATAAAGAAAGATTAATGAACTTTGGGTCATCAAAGAGACCTGGCATCTAGTTCACGTGCTGACACTTTCCAGATAGAGTTACCAAAAGAGACAAGGTGGTACAATGGAAAGAATACCAAGTCTATCATCACCAGACACCCTGTTTTTTAGGGACCACATTCTCCTTGCATTTTTTTCCTTTAGAAATCTAAAAAAAAAAAAAAGTTCTTCTCTGCCAGAGAAAGATCAGTAGATCAGTATCAATTTGCATATCTGCTCTACTGCACTCTAAGTACTATGAATATTGATGGAAATTTCCTTGTTGGATGGTTGGCTGCTCAAATTCATCTAGTGTTCTTCAATTGTAGTCATTTGGGCAATTAATGTTCAGCATGCCACTGTTCAAAGCAGAGGTTGAATCCAGGTCACAGGGTACACTAAGTCACAGGCAATGAGTGTGTGTGTGTGTGTGTGTGTGTGTGTGTGTGTGTGTGCATTCAGGATTTAGAGAAGTTCCATTTGGAACTGAGCATAGATAAGATGGAAACTCAAATATTTATAACTTCATTTCAGACATTTTTCAAACACAATTAGCACTTTCTGGGGATATCAGTCCTGTGGTACAGCAGAAAGACTACTGAATGTGGAATCATAAGACATGAGTTCAAGTCTTCCTTCTGACACTACTACTTATTTATCACTGAGAAAGATACTTCTGTACTCCAGGTCTCAGTTTTCTAGAACAATTACAACACCATCCTCGGCTGTCTTTAGGGAGGCACAGAATGCAGAAATCAGGGGGTGACCATTCCACTGTACTCAGCCACAGTCCGATCACAACAGGATGATTGATTGTGACCCTGTTTCTTCATCTCTGAAATGAGATGGAGAAGGAAATATAATTACCTTGAATTTCAAACTGCCAGTTGGATGTCTTAATCTGTATGTCCCATAAACATCTTTATCAATGTGTCCAAAACTGAACTGATTATCTTTCTGATGCTATTTCCTCTGGATAGACTCCCTTCCTAACTTTCATATCAACTATCATATATGTTGAGGGTTCTGTAATCCTGCCAGGCTCTCAATCTAGGTCTCATTCTTGACTTCTTTCTTCAGTTCCATTTCATATCCAATTAGTTGCCAGGTCCTGTCATTTTTAACTTCTTAACATTTTTCATACATAGTTCCTTTCTTCCACCTCTTACTTTCTTCTACCTCCCCACCTACTGCTAACGTTCTGGTATGAGCTTTCATTGCTTCATGCCTGAACTATTACAATAGCTTCTTGATGGGTTTCCTTGCCTCAGATGTCTCCTCAATACAGACAGTTTTTCACTAAATTACCAAAGTGATCTGGCTAAAGCACATGTCAGACCATGTCAGCCTTCTTCTCAATAAGTTTTAGCAACTTTCTATCATTTCTGATATCACATATAAAATAATGTTTGGCATTCAAAACCCCTCACAAGCTGGCACCTTTCTACTTTTCCTATCTTTTTATACGTTAATCCCTATGATATACCCTGCAGTTTAAAGGCTTTGCCTCATTGCTGTTCATTGAATAAAATGCTCCACCTTCAACTCTAGGAATTTTGACTTACCGTCCTCCAGAGGACATCCTGTGGTTTGGATTTCAGTAGAAAGCTAAATTCCCTTTAGGGCTGCTGGATGAATACTCCCTTTTCTGTCATATCTGCAGTGTATGAATATACACTGAAAGAACCAGATATTCAGAGAGTGTTGGAAAATTCTAGATCAGAGATATCAAACTCAAGGTCCACAAAATTGCTACTAATGTAATTGAGAAATATTTAACAAAATAAATAAAAATACAATAAAACATGAATAATGCTAATTTGTGGTTTTCTAAGTCAGGCCCAGGGGATCTGTTTCTATTTGAGTTTGACACCTTTGGTCTAGATCTTATACTTCCCCCATGTCATGGATGGAGTTGATTTATGATGCTCAAGTTAAAAAAAATTATTCATTCTTTAAGATGCATGCTGATCAAAAATTCCTCAGTTCTCTCTAGATGCTCTATTTCCTAAACTTTTAATTTAATTTTAGAAACTCTTAATGCAATCTCTAAAGTGGTCAATTCCTAGAAAATTTCTCTTCTCCATCTAGAAGGCTAAATTCCAGGATCACACTACCTAGGAAATAAAAAAAAAATATCCTTTACTTCTAAATAGGAGATATAGATTGAGTTATAATTACTAACTCCATTTTATTCTATGTATGGACAAGTATGCTTGTCTCTTCCTTGTGCTTCTATTCAAACTGATACTCTATGATTCCCTAAATTCCTAAAATTATCTAAGTTAAGAAAATTTACTCTCAGATTTCATATTTTTGAAAATTGCCTGGCAGACAACTTTCAGATGACGAGACTGTACTCAGCTGGAATGATCCTCAGAATCTAAGGACATGCTATTATCACTTTGCTCATACTTAAAGTATTCCCATCCTTTTTAGTCTTCCCAACCCAAATATCTAACCAAACCACACTCTATCCTTTTATATAGGTCCTCTGGAATGCCTGTTCAAGAGGGAATAACTCTCCTTCATCCTAAACCATTTCTTTTCCCACTCCTTCCATTTTCTCCTTCCACTGAAATCTGGCTCCTCCCTGATGATACAGTTTCCTTGGTCACCAGTGCTTGCTTTACTCACACCCATTCCCTTTGCCATGGCTTATACTTAATGTAAAAGTCAAGAGAGGGATGGTGTGTCTGGCTTGCAGGACATACCAGGACATACATGCCCATACCATGGTCTATGGGCAGAGACTTTGAGAAAGCAGCATGCCCTATAGTGCATGCCAAGATAAAACATTAGGGGCAGTCTTCTATGGATAACATGAATATTATAACTTCCACTATTACCTACCCAAGAGAGAAACAACTAAGTTCTTTCCTTTCCTGACAAAAGACAACCTAGTATGTCAGAGTATTGGATTGACGAAGATCTCAGTTCTAGATTTAGTTTGACCACTAATTAACAGTATGATTTTGGGCAAATCAGTCATCTCCTTTTAATTTCATCTGTAGGATGTAAAATTTAAAGTGCTTGTCAAGTCTAGCACACAAAGTCTGTATAAGGGATTGAGATCCAAGAAAATGCCTTGAAAACGTTAAACCGCTATGCAGACATAAGTTAGAATTCTTCTTTTGCTTCTATGCATATGTTTAGAACAAGTTAAATAGTGCTCTCCACAGAATAACTCTGTGAGGTTACATGACATGTTTTGTTATCTCCATTTTGCAGTTAAGAAGACTGAGACAATTAAGTGAACTAAGATTACAAAGCCAGAGAGAGCCAAGAACTCGGATTCCTATCTTTCTGAGTCTAAATTTGGTCCTCCCCGATGTTTCCTATCTGAGAAGAGAATCCATCATAGCACTAAAATATGAAAGATACTGAGTTGTGAACATTCAGAGGAGAATGTACATCTTGGAATTCTGAGGGGGATTATTCACCTGTAATCAACCACAGGTTTACTATCTTTAATCAAATGTAGGCCACCTTAGTGGGTAAAGTAGAAGTCAATTGTCACATTTGGTGGGAAGAAGAGAGAGCTAACTGCATCTATCACTGAAATAAGAAATTGATTTACTTAAGCAGATGTAGAGAAAACAAAGACATGATTCACTGAAGGGCTAGAGTATTTGACCACCTGATCCAATTCCCCTAAGCCCAATCTAATTAGATACATCAACTCTAACATAGCTGAGGTTTGTTCAGGGCACATAGTTCAGTCTCAGACTACCAATCTTCAGCTTGCTCACAGCCAGTGATCAAAAACAGTAAGAAAAAAAATCAACAATTTGTAGTCAAGTTTATTTACCATCAAAAAGAGATATTCTAAAAGAAATCCATTGTGTCTGAGGGAGTAGTTTATCCTCTGTCCACCCTAGACTAAACATCTAATTCCCGAGAAAATATGACAATAGTATTATTTTTTTCTAATGTAGAACATAATAGCCCCCATTTTCATGCATAATTGTCAATTCCCTTCCTTCAGCATTAGAGGGTGTACTCAGGAACCACTATCTAAAGGCAAAATGTTCACTAACAAACTCATCTACTGCAAATGAATTCATAGTATTTGTAGCTGAAAGGATACTTGGAGAACATTTACTCTATTTTACAGGTAAGGAAACTGATAGTGGGAAGAGAAATAACTTCTGTGGGGTATCAGAAATTTAGGCTTTGAACTCAAATTGTACCATTATGCTATGGTTACTGGAAACTGAATCAACCCATGGTGAGTCAGTTAATAAACATTTATTGAGCACCTATTATATGCCAAGCACTTTGTTGAATAATTGGGGATACAGAGAAAGGCAAATAGTTCTGTCTTTCAAGAAGCTGATAGCCTAATGGGACTAATGAGGCAAAGGGAAGAGGAAAGAAGCAAGAATCTATTAAGCTGTGTACCAGGTACTCTGTCAAGCACTTTACAAATATCTCATTTGAAAATAGATAATGATGATAATTAATTGTATAATAATAATCACCTAATATAGCCTCAAAACATGTAATATACCTGAGGTGAATACTACTTGTATTATTTAATTAATTTAAAAAACAAAGAACTTCTGATTTCCCCTCTCCATATTCCTTCTCTTGTTGTGCTTATTTCCTGAGGAAGCAAGGAGCTGGGCTGGATCCTGTGACTTCCATCTGCCCAAACATAGGCAATAAGCTTGCATTCATCCTAAATTTTGTCCTTTCCTGCTCTTTCCATATTCTAGCTAATACTGAAATCTGACTATGAATGACAGACCCTCCTTGACTATACTTTCCAGTATGGGCTGCATCTTTATTCATTCCTCTTGGCTCAGTGGTCCAGCTGAAGGAGTTAGAATATCCTTGGCTCCCCATTGCAACCTCTAGATTGTGTTCCTATCTCCTTCACTCTCCTTTGAGATTCATACTATTCCTATCTGCCACTCAATCAAAGCATTGGTGCCTGTGGTCTATAGACCTCCAGGGTACTCCCTTTCCTTCTTTACAAGCTGATAATATGGTTCAAATATTTTTCTCTCTTCTCCCACTCTTACCTTGTACCAGGGAACCTTTAACACACATATTGACTCTTTTTCAAACACAGTAACCACTTCCTATGGCCGACTTCTCTCTTCAACACCAGGCACACACAAAAATGCTCATAGTTTTGTATATTGTTAATATATTTTTTGCATAATGGCAAAATCTTTCCCATCCATTAATAGACCCATGTAACCTGCTTGAGTCACATGGAAGCCTGAGTCACATGAATCTGTACTGGGAAGAGCTTACTGAACAGGAAGGGTGGAACAGAGTTGAGAGGAAAACGGTCACAGTAGTTAGAGCTGAGGGAGAGAGAAGAAGCATGCATCGAGCTGTGAGTGTTTGTTTGAGGGAAGGCCCTAGAAAGGGGAAGGCTTGGGGATGGTGGTGCCCCCTGCATTGTTATTGTTTATAGATTTTTTTGTTGTTATGATGGACTTGGCTGACTTGTGTTTAAATAAATGTTTTGGTTTTGTCTTATGTATATTTTGTGATTCGAAATTATGCTGGTATATTCATAGCCCTGTAGGTGCTGTGAATATTGCATTGTTGCTACACTTTGATCTCATTATCACCCACCTATGTGCTACCTCCATGTTCAAGAATTGCAAATTATCCTTATTGGGCCATAGTTTATTGGTTTTCTATCTCTCCCCCTGCTTTGCCTTACCAAACACTACTCTTCATCCACACCACTGGAACTCTAATCCCTTGAACTATTATTTTTCTCCCAGATCATTTCCTCTAAACTAGCTATTCTCCCCTCTTATCTCCATTTTGACCACTTTATGAACCAGTTCAGATCTTCACTTACCTCTAATCTTAAGCCCCTATCATACATCATTCTGCTGACTGTGACTAGCCTTGGTTGATTTTCCCACCATCAGTCATATTCACTCTTATACATGTACTGATGAATGAAGGTGGAGAAAATCATACAACTATTCTGACTAGGCCCACTACAAATTTATATTATTCAGCATCAATTGGGCCCTCACTGTTTTCAGCTCACTATACCACTATACCACTCTCTATGGTGATTCTTCCAAACCTTTGTTTCCTTCTTCAAACCTCCTAATGGTTTCCCTGCCCTTCCCCTATCAGCTCAACACCTTGCCTCATATTTTCCAGAAAATATTGAAGTAATTCACTGTGAGCTCTCCTGTTTCCTCTTCTTCATCTCTCATCACACATGTCTTCTGCTACTATAACTTCCATGATCTTTTTTCATATGATAAGGTGGCCTTACCCTTTACCAAGGCTAACTTCACTAACTGCTCAAATGATCTTATTTTATTTTATTTTCTCCAATGGATTGTCCATTCATTGTCATTTATTTTCAATCTCTCTTTCCACTGGTTCCTTCTATACTATTCACAAATATGTCTCCTCCATCCTCAAAAATTCCTTACTTGATCCTTCCTTTCCAGATAATTATCGTACTGTATGTCTTCAGCCCTCCAAGGCTAAATTCATTGAAAAAGCTATCTATAAGAGGTGTTTTCACCTCCTCCCTTCTCATTCTCTGACAATCTAGCTTCTCAGCTCATTATTCCAAAGAAAATGCTCTCTCAAAAGCTACCAATCATCTCTTAATTGCTAAATTAAACAACATTTTCTCAGTCTTCCTTTTCCTTTACTTACATGCAGTCATGGACATTGTTGATCACCCTCTCTTTGATGTTCTTTTCTCTGGGACACCACTCTCTCATGGTTCTCTTCCTACCAATCTGATCATCCTTTCTCATACTCCTATGCTCGATCTATTCCTGGATTTTCTTCACTACCTGTATGTGCCCCCTCAGAGTTCTGTTCTGGAACATTTTCTCCCTTTATATTAATCCGTTTGGTGATCTCATAAACTCTAATGGATTTAATTGTTATTTCTATGGTGATTACCAAACATACATATCCTTTTCCAACCTCTCTGATGACTTCTAGATTAATATCTTAGACTGCTTTTCAGACATCTTGAACCGGATGTCCAGTAGATATCTTAAACTTAATTTGTCCAAAACAGGACTCATCTTTTTCACCTCTTACCATCCATATTACTCTAGATGACACACCATCCTCCTAGCCCCTCAGATTTGAAACCTAAGCATCATCCTGAACGTCTCACTGTCTCTCACCCTCCATAAACATTCTGTTGCCAAGGCTTGTTGATTTGTCTCTAGAACACACACCTCCATCATCAGTCTAGTAAAGGCCCTCATCACCTCATATTTGGACTATAGCAAAAACCTTCTAATGAGTCTGCTTACCCTTCATTGATCTCTACTCCAATCCACTCTCCATTCAGGCACCAAAGTTATTTTCCTAAAGTTTAGGTCTAATGATTAAAAATTAAATTAATTAAATTTAATTTTGCATTAAAAACGATTAAAAATAATATTTTTGATTTGGCACTTAAAGCCCTTCATGACTTAATCCCCTTCTCCCTCAGTCTACCTTACCTTATTCTTTGCCACATACTCTTTGATCAATTGGCAATGGGCTACTTGATGTTCCACAAACAAGATGCTCCATTTTTTCACTCTCGATGTTTTCTCTATCCATCTCCCAAGCATAGAATGCATCTTGCTAGTTATCTGCTGTATTTTCTGGCTTCTATTAGTCTCAACTAAAATCCCGTCTCTTACAGCAAGTCTTTCCCTACTCCTCTTAAGTTTAGTAGCTCTCCTCTGCTAATTAGTTCCTATTTATTCTGTATATAGCTTGTTTGTGCATTTTTTATTTTTGCTTGACTCTCACAGTAGATAATGAGCTCCCTGAAGGCAGGGACTCACCTGTTCTTGTTGCCCCAGTGCTTAGCACAATTCCTAGGATATGATATATGTTTAATTAATGCTTTTTGACTAAAACTGATTAAGTGATTTGCCCATAGTTACATAGCTACTCTCAGAGGCAGAATTTTGACCAAATTCTTCTTACTCCAAGTAAGGACTTTAATCCACTATGCTGAGCTATTTCTACTGAAAGAATTCTAGGCTGGGAGACTAGGATTGTTGATGTAGTCTCAGATCTGACTTGTTTGAATTTATACAAGTCACTTACTATTCCTAGAACTCAATTGTTTCATCTGTGAAGATTAAAACAATGGCACATTACTAGCTGGAAAGTAGGAGTCTGAAGCAAATGATTTATTTTAAGGTATTTTGTCTAGACCATAAAAAAATAGTGGCTATTGAATATTGTTTGTGTGGTACCTTTGTTTTTATAACATCTATTTATCTTAGAATCCTAGGATCATAGAAGTGGAGGTTAAAGGGACCTTGGAATTCTTGGACCCATTGTGTCCAATTGCCATATTTGATCATTTCTGGGAGCAGTTAAGTCAAAAAGGAATATTGTAAATGAATAAAATAATGACTGATATTTATACAATGATTCAATGTTTAGAAAGAGAACCAATGAAATAAATGATTAGTTAAACTAATTAGTTAATAATTAGTTTTTTTAAAAAAGAATGAAAAATAGAATCATTAGTATTAAAACTCAAAAGGATGAATGTAATACCAAGGGAGAGGAAATTAAAGTAATTATTAGGAGTTAATTTGTCCAATTATATGCCAATAAAATTGACAATGTAAGTGCAATGGGTAAAAATTTACAAAACCATAAGCTACCAAAATTAACAGAAGAAGAAATAGAATGTGTAAATAAGCATAATTTTGTGGGAAGAGTGGGCAAAGGTATGGGTTCAATGAACTTCCTAAGAAAAAATTCCCAGGACCAGAAAGATTTACAAATGAATTCCACCAAACATTTAAGAAACAATTCCAGTGATATATAAACTATCTGAAAAAAATTAATCCAAAGAGGAATCTTACCAAATTTGTTTTATGAAACAAGTTTTATTTTGATAGTAAATCAGGGAAAACAAAAACAAAGAGAGAAAATTACAGATTTATTTTATAAATGAGTATCAATGTAAAAAAAAATACTAGCAAGGAGACTATAGCAACATTTTGCAAAGTCTATACACTATTACCAGGTGGGATATATACAAGGAATGCAAGACTGGTTCAATATTAGTACAACTCTCAGTATATTAATCAACCCTTTCAATAACAAAACCAACATAAACCATACAATTACATCAATAAATGCAGAAAAAATCCTTTGACAAAATGTAACACCCATTTATATTAAAGAACACTGGAGAATATAGAAATCAATAGAGCTTTTCTTAAAATGATAAGTACTATCTACCTAAAATCAAGAATAGACATTATCTCTGGCAGAGATAAACATAAAGCCTTCCCAATATAATCAAGGGTGAAGCAAAAATATCCATTATCAACAATATTATTTTATATTTTACTAGAAATGCTAGTTGTAGCAATAAGACAAGGAAAATAAATTGAAAGAATAAAAACAGGCAATGAAGAAACACAACTATCATTTTTTCAAAGAATCTAATGATAAATTTAGAGAAACCTAGAGAATCAACTAAAAAAATGAAAACAATTAACTTTAGCAAAGTTGCAGACTATAAAATAAATCCATATAAACTATATAGTACTAATAAATCCCAACAGGAAGAGATAGAAAGAAAAATCACATTTAAAATGAATGCAGACAATATAAAATGCTTGGGCATCTACCCAGCAAGAGAAATGAACACAATTATAAAATGTTATTCAAACAAATAAAGACAAATATAAACAATTGGGGAAATGTCATTGCTCATTGGTAGGCTGAGCCAATATAAAACAAATTACAATACTTACAAGTTAATTTACTTATTCAATGCCATACCAATCAAATTACCAATGAATTATTTTATAGTACTAGAAAAGTAATAATAAAATTCAACTGGAAGAACAAAAGTTTACAAATATTAAGAAAATCAATGAAAAAAAGCAAAAAAAAAAAAAAAAGCAATGTAGCAGTCCCAGATTTCAAACTATATTACAAAGTTGTAATCATTGAAAAAATCTGCTACTGGATAAGAAACAGAGTGGTATTTCAGTGGAATAGATTAGGTACATAATACACATTAGTAAAGGTAATAGTAACCGAGTGTTTGATAAACCCAAATATCCAAGCTTTGGAATCAAGAACTCTACCATAGACAAAAAAAAAAATTGCTTGGAAACCTGGAAAGCAATAGGCAAAAACTAGACCTATGTCAGCATCTCTGACTGTATATCAAAAGAAGGTCAAATCTATAGATAAGGGAAAAATTACGACCAAAGAGGATCATGTGAAGTAAAATAGACAGTTTTGATGACATGAAATCAAAATACTTTTGCATAAACAAAATCGATGCAGCCCAAATTATAAGGAAAACAGGAAACTGGGGGTGGGGGATTTACAGCAAGTTTATCTGATAAAGATTTAATTTCTCCAGTATGTAGGATACTGAATTGAATTAGAGAGAGAGAGAGAGAGAGAGAGAGAGAGAGAGAGACAGAGAGAGACAGAGACAGAGAGAGAGAGAGCCATTACCTAGTTGATAGTCAAAGGATATGAACAGTTACTTTTCAGAAAAAACAAAGCATTAATAGTCGCATAAAAAATTCTTCAAATCACCATTAAAAAGAGAAATATAAATTAAAACAGGTCTGAGATAACACCTCACATCGATAAAAGTGGCTAACAACAGAAAAGGAAAATGATGTTAGTGGGGATGTAGAAAAAAAGGAAACAAATGCATTTCTAGTGGAGTTATGAGCTAATCCAACCATTTTGGAAAACAATTTGGAATTACTTCCAAAGAGCTATAAAGATGTGATCCAGCAGTTCTACTACCAGGTCTATATCCCAAGAAATCAAAGAAAATTAAAGTTATATTTGTACAATTGTTTTTATAGCAGCTCTTTTGTGGTGACAAAGAATTGGAAATCCAGGGGATGCCCAAATTTTGGGGAATGACTAAACAAATTGTGGTTTATTACTGTGATGGGATACTATTGTTCCATAAGAAATAATGAGGGGGACAGTTTAAGAAGAAATTGGGAAGACATATGAACTCATGCAAAGTGAGGTAGACAGAGCCAGGGCATCATTGTACACATTAACTGCAATATTGTAATGATGATTAAGTATGAAAAACTTCCTACTCTTATCAAACAATGATCCAAGACAACTCCAAAGAACCCATAATGAAAACCGCTTTCTGCCTCCCGAGAGAACTGATGAACTCTGAATGTAGATTTAAGCATTTTTTTTTGCAATTAAAAACTGACTGTGTTTAATATGATTGCACATGTGCAGCGTATATCAGATTGCATCAAGTTTGGGGAAGGGGAAGCGGAGGGAGGGAGAAAAAAATCTGCAGCTCAAAATCCCATAAAAGTGAAAATAAAAAGCTAAAATAACAACTAAACATTTAAAAAATAATAAGAGATTAAAGGAACAAAACTTTTCCAATAAAGGATATAATAAGTTTAAATTAAAAGGATAAAATGTTTCCTTTGTAATCGCAGGTCAGGAATATACAAAGAAGTGAGCTGCATCTTGGGAATTATTTCTGATGCAATCCTTCCCCCTGGCCAAGGCTTTTATTTTGAAAAGTATCATTTCTCCTGCTAATAGTTCCACCCCAAGCCCTCTGACTCCTGAGCCAGTGAATATTTATATCACTGCACCACCCTCCTCGCTCAGGAAGTGTCCATAGCTGCCTATTGCCTAGTTTGTGGAAAAAACAAATTTGTCAGCCTGGTATTTCAAGCCCTTCACGGTCTAGATCCAGGCTACCTTTTGGGGATTATTTTGTATTACTTCACTAACACATCATTTTTTACTTTATTATTCTTGATATATATATTTTTTATTTTTCTACATGACCAACTTGGAAATAAGTTTTACATAATTTCACATGTTTAATTGTTATCACATTGCTTACCTTTTCAAGGAAGGCATTGGGAGTGAATGTGAAAATCAAAATTTAAAAAATTAACTATTTTACATGTAAATACTTGAAGTCAATTTTAAAAATCTTAAAAAAGAAAAGAAAAAGTCTACACACATGACGTTATTCAATATTATTTTTTACATTTTACATGTAAATACTTGAAGTCAATTTTAAAAATCTTAAGAAAAGAAAAAGTCTACATACATGACATTATTCAATATTATTTTGCATACTAGTTGTATACATGAGGAAAAAGAGTCAGAGTTGTCAAGAAATTTTCACATGGTCTCATGTTTTAAAAGTGTCATGGGTAGGATTTGGTCACAGGTCTCTTTTGACTATATAGGGTCAGACCTTTTTTCACACTATACCATACTACCTACTCAGTCATCTCATTCCAATTTTGAATAGTTATTTATTAGGGAGATTTTTTTCCTCTTATTTAAAAGTAAAACCTTCCCTATCAATTATTTCTCCACATTGCCAGTAAGCTCTGTCTCTCCTTTCCCTCCATCGGATAAGAGAGAGCATGAGTTTTGATGTAAGGACGAGGCACAAAAAATTCCTGGTTTTAATCCAGTCACCAGTTTATTACTTTCCCCCCTATTATATGACATCCCCAACTGAATACAATGTGCCATATGTCCTTAATCCTGGTCACTATAGCTCTCTTAACATGAATTAATAAATATAAAGACAGTTTTACCAAGGATTTATTATGGGGGAGGACATTTGCTAGATACTAGGCATACAAAAACAGGCTCCAAGGTAGTCTTTGACTTCAAAAACCTTATATTTGAATAAGAAAGATAAAAAGACAAACATAATGGAAAGCTAGATAGGTTGTGGGAATAGGAGACATACATGAGCACATAGTTGGGAAATGACTATGACATGTCTTAGCCTCTTGGTAAGATATGAGGAAAGTTAACTTATGAGAGCCCAGGGTCCCAGGGGTAGACTTAAATTTCTGTTGCAGTGTAAAGGAGAAGAATGGCAAGAGCTCTGTTAGCATGGATTGAAAATGGCCAGGAAATACCTAACATCATGTATTGTTTGAAAAAAAAAATGTGACAGCCTACTGTTGTCATATAGTAAGCTTGTTGCCTATTAAAACCCATAGACTTTTTTTTTAGATGAATTGTTGTTTGTCTATGACTCCCCCATCTTATGAGGGCTTTTTTAATTTAAGGGTAAGATCTTACTTTTAACCTGTAAAATTTTATACTATATTCTGCCCAATAAAAACCTTGATGGAACCTAACTTTCATACAAGGCATTAATTTTGTATCATCAGAAAAGCTGATGGGAATGCCAGCAGTCAATAATTAAAAACCACAACCATCACAACAACAAAACATGAAATGGCAGATGCCAAAGTAATTTATTATTTTGTTAAAGAACTATAGTGTCTAAAACCCAGAGAATATTCTCAAATAGAGGAAGTTAGACTGTGAAGAAAGGAACTTAGATTATATGTTACAATTAAAACAAATCTTTGAAGAAGAAAGTGGCCTTAGAATGTGTAAAAACTTTCTAGAGCATTT
This sequence comes from Potorous gilbertii, assembly GCA_028658325.1. Classification (NCBI taxonomy): domain Eukaryota; kingdom Metazoa; phylum Chordata; class Mammalia; order Diprotodontia; family Potoroidae; genus Potorous; species Potorous gilbertii. The sequence goes on along the minus strand of CM053769.1, from coordinate 142,078,953 downwards.
TTTCAGCACACAATTTTATAGCTAAAAACATTGCTGAGTGAAAATCAGACCACATCTAGGTGTGTGTTCCTTAGTCTCTTGTTTTACTTCGTTGGTTAAAGTGTCCTCAGATTTGAAATCATCAACATTTTCTTGGTTCCTTTGAATTTAAAACATTTTTGGCACCAAATACAATGTGAAAATTGATTATTTGCTACAATGAGTTCTATTTTATGATAGACAAAATCCTGAATCCTAGAATTTTTAAGCTAGAAAGGATGTCAGAGGTCATCCAAACCAACCCTACTTTAAGCATATTGTTGTTCAGTCATTTCAAGCATGTCATGACCCCATTTTGGGAGGTTTTCTTAGCACAGATACTGGAGTGGTTTGCCATTTCCTTCTCCAGCTCATTTTATGAATGAGGAAACTGAGGCAAACAGGTTTAAGTGACTCTACCAAGGTCATACAGCTAGTGAAGTGTCTCAGGCCAGATTTGAACTCAGGAAGATGTCTTATCTTCTATGCACTATGGTGCCACCTAGCTGCCTACCTTAAATATAATCCTCTTTAACCACACCTCTAATATGCCCTTATTGCAGAACCAGATCCCCATCATCTCCCAACTTAAGTGATTTGGACATGTGCAGCAAGATCCCCATTATACTTACAATTAGATGTTCCATCCACTTCTGGAAAGCTCTTTGTTAGGGAGATTTTTTTTCTTCCCTATTTGTAGATAAAATCTACCTTGCTGCCCTCCTTCTTTCTATTTATTCTGTCTAAGGAGTAGCTAGGTAGGGCCATGGATAGGATGCTGGGCAGGGACTCAGGAAGACTCTCTTCATAAGTTCAAAACTGGCTTCAGAAACTGTTTGACCCTAGGCAAGTCACTTAACCCTGTTTGCCTCAGTTTCCCCATCTGTAAAAAATGAGCTGGAGAAGAAAATGCCAAACCACTCTAGTATCTTTGACAAGAAAACCCCCAATGGTGCCATGAAGAGTCAGATATGACTGAAAGAACTGAACAACTATTCATTCTGAATTGAATCACATAACAGTCTAAATTTTCTTCCATTTGATATTCTTCAGATACTTGTAAATATCAATGCCGTATTTTATATTTTTTTTCCCCAGGGTAAACACCCCAAGTTCCAAAAATATCCAGAAATTTGGGTAGCAAGTTGTGAACCTAAGACTGTAGATATGTTATCAGTCAAGTTTGAACCCTGAGTAAGTCATGTACAAATGAAACAGAAATACTAACCTACATTTCTATAAGTATACCAATTACTTTTCTTACTCTCACTCCATGATATGGATGGTACAGGTAGAATCATCACCATTTAAAGAAGAAACCATAGTAGGGAAGTCACCCTATTTCCACCAAAATCTTACTGTTAAAAAATGCCAGATGACAGATTCAACCTCTGGTCTTCTAACACTAAATCCTATTTCCTTTTCCCTAAAGCAAAATTATCCCTTTCCTAAGTGCTCCTCAGCAACTCCAGTTTATAATGCTAATTTCTCTAAATTTCTTTTGCACAAATATTCCTTTTTAAAATTAGCATTTTATTTTTCCCCAATTACATGGCAAGACAATTAATATCCTTTATTTTTACAAGATTTTGAGCTCCAAATTTGTTTTTCCCTCTCTCCTTCCCTTTCCTACTTCCTAAAATGGCTGGGAAGTATTTAGATAATATGCATGCTATCAGGTAAAACATTTCCATATTGGTCACAGTTGTGAAAAAAGAAACCGATCAAAAGGAAAAAAAATATGAAAGAATAAGGCAAGTGAAAAAAATGTGTTTTGATCTGCCTTGAGAGCCCCACAGTTCTTTATGTGGACATGAACAGCATTCCCCTTCAGGAGTCCTTTGTCTTTGTCTTGGATCATCACAAAAGGCACAAAACGTACAGTGTACACGGCTTTCTCGGCTCTGCTCATTTCACTTTGTATCAGTTTCTACAGATCTTTTCAGGTTTTTTTGGTTTGTTTTTAACAGGGATTCAAGCTTCATTTATTGAGTACAGAAAGCTACCCATATAGGAGATGGTAACATAAGTAGGGCCTGTGGGGCTTGTTGAAAGATTTATTCCTACAAGGTGAACATTTGTGAAACTCGGAAAAATACGAAAGGGATCCATCATCCCAGGAGTGGGGTAGACTCGGAACTAGCCCCTTTGTGGCAGCTTCACAGGTAGGGGTGGTGAGGGCAGGGACTAGGAGGGGCAGAGTATGGACAGAAGTGCTCTAGAGACTCCTGAAATCTCTCAGGAGGGGTCAAAGTCTGGAGGCGGTGGTGGGTTGGCAGATGCTGCCCCATTTTCCACAGTCTGGGTTCCTAGACTGGAAGAAAAGCCTTGGGCAGAGTCCCTCTTCCTTCTTTGGTGGGGGATACTGTGGGGAGAGGTATTGAGACAGTGCAAAGCCCAGTGCCAAGGGTGATCCTAGGTCCTGCGCCAAGCCCTGAGAAAAGTCCTGGAGGTGAGCCTGGGCAGGCAGGGGTAGCCACACTGAGAATCTGCAGTGAAGTCTTTGCATGGAGCAGTAGAACAGTCCATATCAGACCACGTGTGGTCATTTCAGCTGCCCAAGGTGAAGAGTGATGCCTCCAAGATAAAGACTGGCCATCCCAAGGCCCCACCCCCTGAGTCACCCCGACTCTCTTCTTTAGCTAACTGCATTGACTTCCCAAAATAATAGACTTCGCTGGGTACCAAGCTGCCCCCAATGTGGTTCTGGGCTTTGAGCTCCATCCAGCCTCTGTCCTCTGCCCATGTCTCCCTGGTGGGGGTCAGGGGAGTATTGAGAATGTCAGGGAGAGGGAGCCCCTTCACTGGCACAGATTACTTCACCGCCTTTTGCAACCCATCACCAACAGCTACACCACATCCTGGTTACTCTTGGAGAGTCTCTTCCTGGCTTGGTCATAGAACACCATGGTCACATCCCAACCATTCACTTACATTATCTTGTCTCTGATCTAGAGGCTGGTCACCTCGACAGAGTACCAGGCAGGGTACCAGACACTGACATCCTTGCTCGAACTAAATCACCAAGCATTTAAACTATGCTTCAGGGGGTGCAAATCCATTGGGCTGGTCATGTTTGAATGCAAAATGTACCCTTGCCAAAAAGACTGTTTTATGGAGAACTCGCATGGGGCAGGTGATCCATGGAGGTCAGAAGAAGTGGTACAAGGACACTCTCAAGGTCTCTCTCAGGAACTTTGGATTCGATTGAGACATGGGAGACACCAGTGCAGGACCACTCAGCATAGCGTGCCCACATCAGCAAAGGTGCTTTGATCTGTGAGAAAAGCAGAATTGAGACAGCACAAGGGAAACGTAGGATGCGTAAATTTGGAGTAATCACCCCAAATATTCACACGGACTATCTGTGCGCAATCTGTGGTAGAGCATTCCGAGCTCATATTGGTCTGATTAGCCACAGTCGGACACACTAAAATTTCACTTTCTCGTAGTGATGTCATTTTGGTCCTCTTCGAGGATGAAGAACAACAACCAACCAATCAACCTACATTATTGAGTGTTAGACTTGAAATCAGAAAGAGCTGGGTTAACAGCTTTTCTTAGACATGAACTAGCTGTGTACCCCTAAACAAAACCACTTAGAAAAGGAATCAAGGTCAGGATGATAGGTCTGTAGCTGAAAGAGACCTTAGATATTATTCGGTCCTCTTATTTTATAAGTGAGGAAACTGAGGCAGGGAAGTTACAAAGGTAATAACGGTCGGGAGAGGGACTTAAAATGAAGTCCTCCGACTCTGGAGCCAGTGATCTTTCCTGTACACTGGCCCTGCTGACCCTGGGAGATATAATTGGTAGCAGAGATACAGAAAAAAGTTACAGAATCAAATTTAGACTGGAGACAAGGCACCATTTCCTAACAGTTATTGTTGTTATCTAGTCCTTTTGTTCACATGGGACTCTTCATGACCCCATTTGGTGTTTCCTTGGCAGAGAACCTGGAGTGGTTTGCTATGTCCTTCTCCAGCTCATTTTACAAATGAGGAAACTGAGGCAAACACGGTTAAATGACTTGCTCAGGGTCACAGAGCTAGTAAGTGACTGAGGCCAGATTTGAACTCAGGAAGATGAGTCTTCTTGACTCCAGGCCTGGCATTCTCTATCCATTGTGCCACCTAGCTGATGGATTTCTAACAATTAGAGTTCTCCAAGTATGAAATGGGTTCTGTCTCCAGAGGTAGTGGGCTCTCCTTCCTTGGGTCATTCTCCATCACCCCCCACACACACTCCATATCTAATTAGCTACCAAGTCCTATTTATTCTTAATTGCATTGTTCTGATCAGTCACAGTCGTACACACTGAAACTTCACTTTAGCCTGGTGATGCCATTTTGGTCCTCTTTGAGACCTCAGGACAGCAACCAACCTGCTCTTAGAGGTGTGAGATAGTACCTCAGAGTTGTTTTCATTTGCATTTCTCTAACCAAAAGTAATGTAGAGCACTTGTTCAAATATCTATAGATAGCTTTGATTTCTTCATTTGAAAAATGCCTTTTCTTAACCTTTGACTATTTATCAATTGAGGATGACTTGTATTATAAATTTTACTCAGTTCTCTATGTATGTGAGAAATGAGGCCTTTATCAGAGGTAGTTGCTGTAAAGATTGCTTCCCAGCTTTCTTCTTTCTTTCTAATTTTGGTTGTATTGGTTGTTTGAACAAAAATTTAATTTAATTTTTAATTTAATATAATCAAAACATATTTATAAAGTTTTCATTTTGTAATGCTCTCTATCTTTTATTTGGTCATAAATTCTTTACCTCTCCATAGACCTGACAGGTAGACTATTCCTTGATCTTCCAATTTGCTTGTATTGTCACTCTTTATGTCTAAACCATTTCTTCTTTTGCTTTTGCTTTTTCTAAGATCAGGGTTGCTACCCCTACTTTTTTTTATTTAGTTGAAGCAAAATGTATTCTGCTCTCGTCCCTTACCTTTACTCTGTGTGTGTCTCTCTGCTTCAGGTGTGTTTTTTAATTTATTTTAATTTTTCAACATTCATTTTTACAAAACTTTCCGTTTCAAATTCTCTCCCCATCTCTTCCCTCCCCCCACCCCAAAACGCCTTGCATTGCCACTTCCACCAATGTGCCCACTCTTCTAACAGCCCTCCCTTCCCTAATTCCCATTTTCTCTCTTGTCCTGTAGGGCAAGATAAATTTCTATACCCCTTTACCTGTATTTCTTAATTCCCAGTTGTACACAGAAAAAATTCTCAACATTTGTTCCTAAAACTTTGAGTTCCAACTTCTCTTCCTTCCTCCACCCTTACCCATCCCCACTGAGAAGGCTACATATGTGTAGTTGATTTCCATAATAGTCATGTTGTATAAGATTAACTGTATTTCCCTCCAGCCTATTCTACCCTCCATTTCTTCTATTTTCTCTTTTGACCTTGTCCCTCCCCAAAGTATTTACTTCTAATTGCTCCCTCCTCCCATTTGCCCTCACTTCCATCATCTCCCCCTGCCCCACTTATCCCCTTCTCCCCTCCTTCCTGTAGTGTAAGTTAAGTTTTCATACCAAATTGAGTGTGCATGTTGTTCCTTCCTTGAGCCAAATGTGATGAGAGTAAGCTTCACTTTTTCCCTATCACCTCCTCCCTTTCCCCCTCCATTGGAAAAGCTTTTTCTTATCTCTTCTATGAGAGATAATTTGCCCCATTCCATTTCTCTCTTTCTCCTCCCAATATATTCCTCTCTCACCCTTTAATTTTATTTTTTTTAGATATAGTCCCTTCCTATTCAACTCACCCTTTGCTCTCTGTCTCTGTCTCTATATATACATATATATGTGTGTGTGTGTGTGTGTGTGTGTGAGTGTGTGTGTGTGTGTGTGATCCCTCCAACTCCTCAAATACTGAGAAAAGTTTCAAGAGTTACAAATATTATCTTTTCATGTAGGAATGTAAACAGCTTAACTTTAGTATTGTGATTTGTCTTTCCTGTTTACCTTTACATGCATCTTTTGACTCGTGTTTGAAAGCAAATTTTCTTTTCAGCTCTGGTCTTTTCATCAAGAATGCTTGAAAGTTCTCTATTTCATTGAATGACCATTTTTCCCCCCGAAGTATTATACTTAGTTTTGCTGGGTAGGTGATTCTTGGTTTTAATTCTAGTTCCTTTGACTTCTGGAATGTAATATTCCATGCCCTTTGTTCTCTTAATGTAGAAGATGCTAGATGTTGTGTTATCATGATTGTACTTCCATAATACTGGAATTGTTTCTTTCTAGCTGCTTGCAATATTTTCTCCTTGACTTGGGAACTCTGGAATTTGGCCACAATGTTCCTAGAAGTTTCTCTTTTTGGATCTCTTTCAGGAGGTGATCAGCGGATTCTTTCAATATTTATTTTGCCCTCTGGTTCTAGAATATCAAGGCAGTTTTCCTTGATAATTTCATGAAAGATGATGTCTGGGCTCATTTTTTGATCATGGCTTTCAGGTAGTCCCATGATTTTTAATTGTCTCTCCTGGATCTCTTTCCCAGGTCAGTTTTTTTTTCCCATGATATATTTCACATTATCTTCCATTTTTTCATTCTTTTGGTTTTGTTTTGCAATTTCTTGACTTCTCATAAAGTCATTAGCTTCCATCTGTTCCATTTTAATTTAAAAAAAAATTATTTTCTTCAGTGAGTTTTTAAACCTCCTTTACCATTTGACCAATTCTGCTTTTGAAAGCATTCTTCTCCTCATTGGCTTTTTGGATCTCTTTTGCCAATTGGGTTAGCCTATTTTTAAAGATGTTATTTTCTGCAGCATTTTTTTGGGTCTCCTTTAGCAAGCTGTTGACTTACTTTTTATAATTTGCTTATATTGCTCTCATTTCTCTTTCCAGTTTTTCCTCCACCTCTCTTATGTGATTTCCAAAGTCCTTTTCGAGCTCTTCTGTGGCCTGGGACCATTGCATATTTGTTTTGGAGGTTTTGGATGCAGAAGACTTGACTTTTATGTCATCCCCTGATGGTAAACATTGTTCTTCCTTATTTGAAAAGATGGGAGAGAATGCCAGTTCACCAAGAAAGTAACCTTCTATAGTCTTATTTTTTTTCCTTTTTTTTTGGGCATTTTCCCAATCAGTTACTTGACTTTTGGGTCCTTTGTCAAGAGTAGGGTACACTCTGGAAGCCTGTAAGTTCTCAGTTCCTCCAAGGTGGTACAATCAAGGGAGAGGAGTTTACTCCCTGGCCTAGCTCCTGGCTAAGATTCAGATCAGCTGCTCAATTCCCCCAGGGGCAAGGTCCCTACTAAGGACTGAGGTTCACATCAGCTACTCAATTTCCCCAGGGGCTTTAATTCAACAGTGGAAGCTGGCAGCTGCCTGCCCAGCCACTGTAGCTGGGGCCTGCTGCTGCCACCACCAGGGTCACTACCTAGAGCCAGGACTAGAGGAGAACCCTGCTCCCTTGTCATGGAGGTAAAAAAGCTCTCTCTCTGACCTTTAAAGCTACCTTTGGCACCTTTGGGTTGAGGGATCTCTGAACCACCACTACTCCTGGGGATTCTGGCCCTGAGGCCTGCTCCTCCTCCTAGCACCATGCTGCCAGGGCTGGGCTGGGCTCCATTCTGCATCTGGTGTGACAGACCTTTCCTGTTGACGTTTCAGGTCATCCTGGACTCCACTTAGTTGTTTTGTGGCTTTTGGTGCTCTAGAATTTGTTGAGAGTCTTTCTTTACTGATATTTTATGGGCTGAAGGGGGAGACCTCGAGTATATGCATCTTTCTACTCCACCAACTTGGCTCCACCCCCCCAGGTGTGTTTTTTGTAAACAACATTTTGTAGGATTCTGGTTTTTGATGCACTCTATCGGCTTTCATTTTATGAAGAGTTTATCACATTCACACTTATGATTACTGTGTATATCCTACCATCCAATTTTCCTCCTTTTTGTCCTTTCTCTCCTTTGTCCCTTTCTCCCTTCAACATTGTTTTATTTCTGTCTACTGCCTCCTTCCATCTGCCTTCTCTCCTCACATTACCCTCTCTGCCCCCATTCCAGCCTTTTATTTGATTGCCTTCCCTCCTATATTCCTGTAGGGTAACAGAGATATTTTTCTATTAAACTGATTGTATGTATTATTCCTTTTTAGAGCCAATATTAATGAGAGTATGGTTTGATGTGCCCATGTCCCATCCTTCTACCTTCCCCTCCACCGTAACAGATTAAAACAATTTACCCCATTTTACCTCTTCCTACCCTTTGTATTCCATTTTCTCATCCCTTACTTTTTTATGTCATTCCCTCAAATTAATTTTATACCCATACTCTCTGTCTACATATATTCCTTTTAACTGTACTAAAAGTGTTACAATATTTAAAGAATTACAAACATCGCTTTCCATAGTAGGGATGCAAATAATTCAGCTCCATTTAATCCCTTATGTTTTATTTTCCTTCTTTAATTTTTTCAATTTATCTTGTGTCTTAATATTGAAGATATTTTTTAAATTTCTTTTGATAGATTCTGACTTTCTTTTTATGAAAGCTTGAAATCCTTCTATTTAAGTGAATAAACACTTTTTCCCTTCAAGTATTATATATAATTTCATCAGGAAGGTGATTCTTGGTTGCAGTCCTAACTCCTTTGCCTTCCACAATGTTGAGTTTCATAACCTCTGATCCTTTAATGTTGAAGATGATAAGTCCTACGCAATCCTGATTGTGGCTCCCCAATATTTGAATTGTTTCTTTCTGGCCACTTGAAACATTTTTATTCCTTGACCTGAGAGTTCTTGAATTTTGTTAAAATGCTCCTTGGAGATTGTCCTGAGGTGACTGGTAGATTCTTTCAGTACCTATTATGCTCTCTGGTTTCAGGATATCAGGGCACTTTTCCTTGATAATGTCTTGAAAGATGATATCCAGGTCCTCCTTTCAATTATGGCTTTCAGGTTGTCCAATGATTCTAACATTGTTTTCCTATGAGGTATTTTATGTTGTCTTCTTTTTTCTCATTCTTTGCATTTATTTGACTGATTCTTGGTGTCTCATAGAGTCATTAGGTTCCACTTATCCAATTTTAACTTGTAAGGAGTTGTTTTTCTCAATTAATTTTTGAACTTACTTTTCCATTTGGCCAATTGTAGTTTTTAAGCAGTTGTTTTCTTTTTCCAAGTTGTTTACTCTTTTATTATTCTTTTGTATAACTCATTTCTTTTCCCAATTATTCTTCTACCTCTCATGCTATTTTTGAAGTCCCTTTTGAGTTCTTCCACGAATTCTTTCCGGGTTTGAGACTATTTCCTATTTTTGTTTGGGGTTTTGCACATAGATATTGTGACATTAATATTCTCTTCTGAGTTTGTGTCTTGATCATCCCTGTCACCATAAAAATTTTCTATGGTCAAATTGTTTTTTGTTGTTACTGTTTGCTCATCTTTTTTTTTTTTGGTCTTTTTTCTTTCTTTTAAATTTGAGCTCTGCTCCTGGAGCAGAAGGGTCATTGTCTCAGGTTTCTTGTGCCAGGGACTGAAGGTCCTGGCTGTTTACCTGGGGCTGTACTGATGTTGCCCTGGGGCCAACAAGGGATCCTAGTGTCTCATGCTGGGCTGAAAGTGTGGAGTGGAAAGTGTCTGGCACTGGTAGAAGCTGTAGGGGTCTGGCAGCTTACCTGGAGTCCTAGTGCTGGTGTCTGGCATATGCTGATGCTGGTGGGGTGATTCTGTGTTTCCCTAGAGCTACACTGAAACATGTGGGGGTCTGACTACAAGTTGTCTGTTTGCACAGGGCTATAATAAAGCACTTGGTTCTCAGAACTGGGGTTTGCCCATTCCCCTGGCTATGTTGATGCATGTGGGGGTTCCTAGTGCTGGTGTTTGCCTGCTCCACCTCCCTGGGGCCAAAGAGTTCCTGAAGATTTCCTGAGGTGGGGCTTACTGCTGGCTTGCTGGGATGCTTCTTGTTCAGGATTGCACTCCCCTTTAACCCAAGTGAGAAAGATCCTTCCTATGGATCTTCCAAGTTTCTTATGCTAAAAGATTTTTTCACTTCATCTTTTAGCTGGTCCTGCTATTGCAGGATTTGTCTTGGGGTGCTATTTTGTGATCGTTTGTGGGTGAATATGGGAAAGTTACAGGAATTTTCTACTTACTCCAACATCTTGCTCCTGGAAGTCTGCATGGATAGTGGTATCGAACTTAAATAGAAACAGGAAGCCATTAAACCATACAAAAGGACCCTATAGATTGACTTAGAAAACCACATATTAATATTATCTATGTCTTGCTCTCTTATCTTTAATTTTGTAAAATATTTCCCAATTATATTTTGTGACTCATGATGACTGGGAGTATTATTGTCCCTAATGCTACACAAGCTGGGTGTTTGATACTTCTGATGTAATAATAGTCCCCTCCCTTTGAAATCTAAGGACTTATTTTTATATTCAAGTTTTATTTCCTATCTCTGTGACACTGAGAATTTATTTTAACTCAGTTTCCTCATATATTATCAGGGGGTTGAACTAGAAAGTTTCTGAGGATCTTCCAAGCTCTAAACTATGATGTGCAATGACTGATGTCTAAGATCTTTATTTTAGTTCTAAGTTCTATGAAAATAACTTAAGTCCTTAAAATAACTTGAGATTTTAAGATTCTGACCCTCCCTCTTACCCAGGGATGTATCAATAGAGGTAGTTAGGTGCTACGGTGAATGGAACACAGATTCTGGAGTCAGGAATACTTGAGTGTAAATCTAAACTCAGACACTTATTGCATGACCCTAGGCAAATAATTTGTGATGTCCCTCATTCTTGTTTTCCTCATCAGTAAAACTGAGATATTAATAACCCTACTTCCTAAGGTTTTTACGAGGACCAAACACAGTTATATTTGTAAAGCACTTACTTAGCATAGTGTTTGGTACATATTAAAAACTTACTAAATGATATTGTGTTCTCCTTCTGCAAAATGGGTATTACAGATCCTTAATAAGCATTGATAAAAGACATAATCTTGAATTTTAAATACCACCCTCTCCCCTCCATACCTCTCTCTCTCTCTCTCTTTCTCCCTCTCTCCCCAAAACCAGGTCTGAAAATTCATTATTTGGTTTAGAAATTAGGGTCATTTTTTCTGGAAGGCATTAACTGAATACAAATAGAGAATCTCCCTGCCACTTCTCTGAGATACTATTCTAAGGGTTCTTGCAAACAGATAAAAAGAGTTGCCGGAGCAGAGAGAACAATTAAGAATCAGGGTTTCTCTCTATTACTTCAATTCTGTGTTACAATCACTGCAGAGGAAATCTCAGATTGGTGACTCAGCTAATGATTTCCTGGGCCTTTGTGTTGAACCTCGCTAACAAATTGAGAGACACTTTCTTTTTTTAACCTAATGACCCTATCATTCAGGTAATATTGTATTGTGATTAATTTTTTCTTTTTTTTGCAGAAACAAAATATTTCCACAGCCATTTAGTGCACATCTACTAAATGTGATCTCCCCCTAGTGTTTCATTTTTTACTTAATAGCTTCACTACATAGAAATTACTTTTGTAGATTTAAATGAAGATAATATTAAACAATGACAAATAGTTCTTGGTAACATGCTGTAATTGGTTTCTTCTTAAGCAAGAGTTTCAATACATAAACATATACTTTTTTTCAGTTACAGGCAAAACCCTGTCCCTAATCATGATAGTTTCATTCCAGAAAGGAGAGAAAAATCTGCAATTATAAGATTCTGTGGAATCATATTTTGCTAAATTTAAGTGACACCTCAAGACACGTGGTTACCGCATTGAATAGTATTAGTGCTAACAGAACACAGATTGTTAGTGAAGGAGCTTCTTATCATCTTTATCACAGGGTAGTGCATTGCCCCATGAGGACCTTTTCTTTAGATGTCCCCAGTACTTAAATGCTCTGTCTTTTCACCACTGTCTCCTGACTTCCTTTAAATTCAGTTCCAATTTCATCTTCATTCCCTCCATGCCATTCCCCAATGCTAATGCATTTCTTCTGAAATGCCCTACTTGATGAAGATCATGATAATGTCATGGTAACCCATGGAGACTAAATAAAAGTCAATGCACAAACATTGTATATGAAAGGGAATTCTGCCTCTGTGGCAAGGTAGTAAGCAAACACTGGTGTTATAGAAAGAAAATTGGAGTTGGAATAAGTAGATACAGGTTCAAATATTATTTATGACTCTTGCAAAAGAAGACAAGAAAATTTACCTCTCAGCGCCTCAGTTCCTTAGACAGTCAAGTGAGAATGATGTTAATCCAATAATTCTACCTCATAGAAGTGTGGTGTGGATAAAACTGAAAAACAATTAGGAAGTACTTTAAAAAAAAACAAGGCACTAGATAGAAGTGAGTGTCAATAATGCTGATGTATACTCAGAATGACTTTTCAACTTGGCCTTTAGTCCTGTAACTCTGAGACCACATTCCCTACTTCCAAAATCTACATTTGCAATACTCATTTTGATGCTGCTATTTGCAAAATGGATCATAATACCAGCTTGCTCCAGTATTCACATTGGCAGGATAGACAGACTAAATCCGTGTGATATTGTTTAGCCGTCCAAAGATCTGCAAGTAGCAGGTGGTGGATGTTTAATCACACACTGAACATGGGTAAGCATCAGTGCCAACTTGGGATTCGGGGGATGGTGAATTTCCAGCTGTATCTTGGGACCCTAGGATCCTTGAATGTCAGAGCTAGAAGTGGTCTTGGAGATTATGTGATTCAACCCCTTCACATTAGAGAGGAAAAAGAAAACTGAGACCCCCCCACCTAACTTCATGCATAGTCTACTGTCTCCCACCTGCCCAGTGGATAAGATCAAATCATAATTTACCTATTTTCATTGAGACATCTCTGATTGGTAGAAGTCATTACAAATAACTAAAATATTGTTTGACATTTCTTAAGTTCTTAGCATGTGAAAAGAATTAAGTTTTTTTGATGCTCTTATCAGAATACTTGCCTGATTTGGACCCTAATTTACTTCACATTTTTAATGCTATATCTATCAATCAATCCATCTAGAAGCATTTTTAAGCATGTACTTTGTAGTGAACACTGAGTTATATACTTCAGGTACAGGAATATAAAAACACATATACACATATGTATATATGTGTAGCTTACAATGTAGCCAGAATGATCAATATGTGTGTGCATATATACACACATATGTATTTGCATGTATACAAAATATATACAAGATAACTTGAGGGGAAGAGACTATTATTTGAAGATATCAACAAAGTCATGTGAAATGAGCTCTGAAGGAAATTAGAGATTGAAAGACGAAGGGATGAAAAGAGAATATTCTATAGGCATGTTGGACAACCTAAGCAAAGGCATGGTGAAAGAAGATAGAGTGTTGTGTATGAGGAGTGGGAAGAAGACCACTTTCCTTAATTATAATGTAATAAAAATGTACATAGGTCAGAGCCAGGTTGGGAGGGGCTTTGGTTACCAAACAAAGAAGTTCACATTTGATTGGTAGGCAGTCAATGGCATTTTAGAGTAAGGGATGACATAGTCAAGCCAGTGTTTTAAGGAAACTAAATTGACCATTGTACTGAAGAAGGATGATACTGAGGCAAGTGGACCAGCTAGGGGGTTACTGCCATAATCCGCTCAAGAGAGGTTGTGCTTTGTAAGTAGAGAGAAGGGAATGGAGGTGAGACCTGCTATGAAGGTAGAAATGACAAGATTTGATGGCTGGCTGGAAATGTGGGTGAGTGAGATTAAGGAGTCAAGAATGACACTGAGGTTGTATATCAAAAAGAAAGAGGATTGTGGTACCTCAAATAGAAAAGGGAAATTCAGAAGGATAAGATTTTGGGGAGCAATTGGAAGGGGGTGAGAGGGAGAAGATAATAAATTGTTTTGGACATTTTGAGCTTGAGATTCCTATGGGACACCTAGCAAAACATTCCCATAATACAATTTAATATGTGGGAGTAGAACTCAAGAGAGATACTAGTATCAGAGAAACATTTGCTTATCTTTCAATGGACCCACCCTTTCCACCTGTAGGAATTATTCTCTGCTAAACTATACTAGGGAGTGTGGATTCTTATAGGCTAATACAATTCCAGAGTAACAGGGGTCAGTTATTCAGTAAATAACTATCATGTCTCCTATGTGTCAGGCATTGCACTAAGTGCTGGGTAAGGTCCCTGTTTTTTAGGGAAATAGTTCTTCCCTCAACATCTCTGTCAGCCCCCACCAATGGCACACACACACATGAGTATATTCTTCAGTAACAAGGGAGGTGTGAGAATGGTGCTGACTGAACACAGGGTTGGTGTCAGTTTTAGGGACTTTTGCATTTTGGATCCTAAGTGTCCTAGACAATGTAGACAGCTGAAGTTTCCTTATCTTAGGGATATAATTTCTGCTTTGGAGAAGTTTGAGAAAGTAAGAGGATCACAAAAAAATGTCTAGTGTTACATCCTGAACACAAGCTCCCACTAAATGATTTTAATGAATTTCTACACTAAACTATATGTATGTGATGTGTATGTGTTCAACCTTTGTTCTCAAACCATTGCTAGCTAGCTTCTGATCTCAACACTAGACTAAAACTATTGACTCCAACGTTAACAATGATCTCTTAGTTGTCAATTTTGATGTCCTTTTCTCATTCTTCACCCATCTTGACTTCATGGTAACGCTTGACACTACTGACCAAACATTAACTGTTTTTTCTTATTTCTTTTCCTACCTTATGGACCACATTTCATTGTTTTATGATCAATTATCATCCATGATTCCTAGCCAGAGGCAGAGTGTTGGATCTGGAGCCAGGAAAACCTGAATTCCAATCTGGCATCAGGCATTTATTAGGTGTGTGACACTAAGCAATTCACTTAAGTTCTTTTTGTCTTGGTTTCCTTAAGTTAAATTGAGGATAATAAGACCTACTACCTCACAGAGTTTGTTGGGAGGGCAAAGATAATAGCTAACATTTATAAACAAAGTTTACTATGTAAACTTCAGACACTGTGCGTAGCACTTTACAAATATGATCTCATTTGATGCTCACAACAACTTTGGCAGGCAGGTGCTATTAGTATCCCCATTTAACAGTTGATGAGGTTGAGGGTAAGAAAATGTTAAATGACTTGGTTAGGGTCATGCAGGTAGTAAATGTCAGAGATTGGACTTGAACTTAGGTCTTCCTGTTTCCGCTACCATGTACAAGCAAAGAAGGACCTTGCATTTAATGTCATGAAAAGTATGTTGCTTAAAACAAAAACAAGCATTACATACCATGAATATTTACTAGAACTTTTTCCAATAAATACTGGAGTGAAGGAAGTATCTGGAAATGCTAATAGTTGCAATAAGGTAAGAAAAATAAATTAAACTAACAAATATAGGTAAAAGGAGATAGAACTATCCCCACTTGCTGATGATATGTTCATTTCCCTGGAAAATCCCAAGGAAACAGCAGAGATACCAACAAAAAAACTAATAAACTCAGCAAAGCTGCAAGTTACAAAATAAATTTTTAAAAATCAATAGCATTTCTATATAATAAAAAAATACAAGAAGCAATAATAGAAAGGTAAAGCTCTTTCTAAATAACTACAAATGCATAAAATAATGAGTGATTAACTTACAAAAGAATACACAAGAACTTATGTAGACTCAATTACAAAGTGCTCAAGAACAACCTAAATATCTGGAGGATATTCATTGTTCATGGTTAGGCTGTGCCAATTTAATAAAAATGAAAACACTGCTAAAACAAATTTTTAATTTTATTAACAAAAAGTTTTAATTACCTTTCTTACCAATCAAATTACCCCAGGAGATGCTATATTGAACTTGATAAAATAAGAAAACAAACTCCTTTGGAAAAACAAAAGATCCAGGAAATGATTAAAGCAGGGATGGAGAAGGAATAGCATTTTCCAAACTCAGAAAATATAAAACAACAGCCAACAAAAGTACTTTAATATTAGTTAGAAGTGGAGAGATAAATCAGTGGAATAGACCAGTAAGGGAAAATCAGGAACAATAAAACTCAATAACCCATTGTTTGATAAAGTGGAAAACATAAGTTATCTGAGAGCTAGGGAAGAAACCTGTGTATTTGCTAAGGAAACCAAACCTCCTGGGAATACTGGAAAAGCATGTGACAGAAAATTAGATTCAGACCAACGCCTTAAAACCAAATCCTACAAAACATTCTAAATGGATACACAACATTAATGTTAAAGATCGTGTTATAAAACAAAAATAATGGAAGAAAAGTAGATGTTATTTATACACTGAAATCCATGGATAGGAGATTCTTAACCAAAGAAGAGATAGCAGCAATTAAAAAATATGAAGGAGATAACTTTGGAAGTAGAAAGTTTCTGAATAGACAATATTAATGCACACAGGATAAGAAGGGAAGTGATTGAATGGGGAAAATGCATAAATTTAAGTAATTGTAACATAGTTTAAAAGACCAAGCAGAACTGAAATAAAGAGCTCTCAGAGGGCCCTGTCACCCTATCTCACTGTAGAGGAGGGAGGTCCAGTGATGCTATACACTGCACACATCTTCAGACTTTTTCTACCTTGACCAGTTGTGCTAATTTATTTATTATAGTCATTGTATTGTTACATATTATTAACTATCATAATTATCATACACACAATATAAAATCGCAATATGCCATATTAATAATATGATCAATGATTTTCTATATTATTTTATGGTACTATTTATCACAAGGAATGACTTTTTTGTAGTGAGAGGGGAAAGAATTCTTGGAATAACTGTGATCATTTAAGAAACAAGATTATCAACCAAAACATATTTTTTAAAAAAGAGTATGGAGAAGAAAGGGAGGAGAAAAGGGAGAATAAAGGGAAGAAGGAGGTTTAAAAGTGATGGTAAATTGAGGTAAAACAAGTTCATAAACAAACAATTTTCAACCATGTAAGATGGATTATAAAGTACTAATTATAAAAGAAAGAAAAAGCATAAAACCCATCAATTTAATCTGCAGTGGGAAAAATGAGGAAGGGCAAAGAACAGGAACAGATTATTTCAATTTTACATTACCAGGTTTTTTTCCATCTCTTTTTTCATCAATTTGTTTTCATATAAAAGGAAGGGAATGGAGGGGGAAGCCACAGAGAAATTTTATGACAAGATATGATAAAAGAAAGAACAGAGTTAATAATTAAACCATGAATTTAAATGCATTGAATTCACTTACAAAACAGAGGAGAATGTAATACAGTTAATCGAGCAGATTAGAAAATAAAAGCTAACAAAATGTTGTTGACAAGAATGAATATTTGAGATTACATGAATAAGACACAAAAACTATTGAATATAATAACGTAATGTTTGATAAACCCAAGGACACTAATTACTTGGGGAAGGACTCCCTATTTTGACAAACACACTGTAGCATCAATGTGATATTCACAGCACCTACAGTGGCCAGAAATATCCCAGCACAGTTCTGAATTGCAAAATACAACAGACTCTCCAAGTGGAAGACAAAACCAAAACATTTATTAAGACTCCAGAAAGCCAAATCTGTCAAAATCTATATATAGTAACAATTCAGAATATAGCACTGTCCCCAAGCCTTACCCCTGTTAGGCTTCCCACAAGCCAGCTCCCTTAAACAAAATCACATACAAGCTCTTTCACTCAAGCTAGCCAGCTGCCTGTTTTTCTTCATCCTCCTTGGCTCTAACGGCTGTCAAGACTAACTTTCTCTCAGTTCTAATCTGGTTCCACCTCCCTTCCTGTTCCACCAGTTCAGCAAACTCTTCCCACCACAGCCTCCTTGTGACTCAGACTTCCCTGTGACCCAAGCAGATCACATGGGTCTATTAATGAATGGGAAAGATCTTCCCATTTAAATTAACATTTTACACACACACACACACACACACACACACACACACACACACACACATTATAACAGTAAGCACCCTAAGCTACAGAAGGGCGGGGCTGCTATCACAGGTTCTTAGATCTGCATTCATAAAAGGAAAGGCAACTTCTGAAAGGTTAACAACCACTTTAATCAAGCACATGTATCATTCCTTTAGTCAAGCACATATATTATTCACCTAATTTAGGGAAGTCAGCACCCTGAACTTCACAGAAAATACAGAGAAATTAAAAGTCAACAGACATGGTTTTCTCTGCCTGAATTCAGCAAACAGTTCCAACTGTCTGACCATAGTTACCAGAGAGGGAAGCATGGCATCTGGGTTCTCAAAGTTAGGGGACTCCTTAAGCAGCTTCCCAGAATCCTCATCTGACCAAACACTTCCAGTCAGTAAACCCCATAGTAATCAACAGACATGGCTTCCTCTGCTTGACCATAATTCATCAGACAGGCACAACTGTCTGACCATAGTTACCAGAGAGGGAAGCACTGACATCTGTGTTTTCAAAGTTGGGGGGCTTCTTTAAGTGGCTTCCCAGAGTCCTAGTCTCTCCTTACAAAAACTAAGCCCCAAAGTAAAACCTTACCCTAGAGTAATTATACATTTTTTAGAGCCAGAGGGCATGAGGCCCTGACTTAGTGCCTCAATAGAAAAAACAAAAGGTACTTGGGACCCTCCTATAAAACAACTCCCCTCATCAAGCTTCCCATGATAGGCAGACCCATCAATGTGTGGGGAAAGGTCTTCTTTAATCCCATCATTCAAGCAGAGGCACTTTTAGTAAAACAAAAACAGCAAAAGAGCCTAATTTGATTGCCATCACACATACACAAACACACAACCCCACTGAGAAAATTAGAAAAATCTGGCAGAAATTATGTTCAGGCCAAGATCTTACAGCATACACCACAATAAACTCCAAATGGTGAAATAAGAAGTAGGAAAAGTCATTACTGAGATTTTTTAAAAGGACAAAACAAGGAAATACCTAAATGTGTTTCAAAATTATGCCCAAGTAGAGAATTCTTACCTAAACAACAACAAAATTGGTAGTAAAAGAAGAAATAGACGATTTTGATTACGAAGGCTAAAATAAAACAATAATCCCCCAAACATCTACCCAAGCAAACTAAAAGTAATTTCAATTAGAAAGGAAGTAACTGATTAGGAAAAAGAATCACTGCAAATATCCTAGTATAATAACTAATACCTGGAATATATAAAGAAATGATCCGAATATATGAGCAAGAAGGTATATAGAAGAGAAAATAGGTTAATGGCAGGGACACCAATTTAGAGGCTATTGGAATAAGTCATGGAGATACAACGATGTCTTGAACTTGAATGATGACTGTTAATGAAGAAAATAGGACACATTTGAGAGATGTCAAGGAATAAGAAATGACAAGATTTAACAACTGATTTGGATATGTTGGTTGAGGGAGACTTAGTAATAGAGGATGAAACTAAGACTGCAAATGTGAGTGATTAGAAGAATAGTGGTAGCCTGGATGAAAACAGAGAAGTTAGAAATACGGGCATGTTGGGGGAAAGATAATAACTTTCTTGTTGGACAAGTTGATTTTGATATGTCTATCAGACACTAGCATTTGACCAGGAAACCTGAGTTTAAGTCTCATGTTAGCTACTAATTGCCTTTTTATTTTTAACCTTGAGCCAATCAATTCTTTCCTCTGGGAATAAGTTTCCACATAAGAGTGGGGCCTATGTATTCTCCATGATCTTTTCTAGCTCTGACTTTCTAGGTAATTTGTGATATTCAGGAGTGTTCTAACTAATTTATGAAGATGTCTTTATTTCCCAGACTCATTTACTTCCAAGATTTTGCAGCAGAGGACAGGACACTGTGATTCAAAGTACTCCATTCAGCATCAGTCTTTACTCATCTTTTCATTCTCCCCCCTCCCTTTACCCAATGCCACTAACTAAGCCCAGTCAATGTAATAATGTCATATATAATAAACTGAATATGAATAAATAGAACAAATGGAAGATTAAAACAGAATGGGGACACTCAGAAACTTACTATTTGGTTAATACTTGTCACAATCTCAATGACACAAAAAGATAAAAAACAATTCAAAGAACATGGATCTGTACATATGAGTATTCATTCCAAATTCATACAATAGTAGAACTGAAGATCCTTATATCTGGGGACTTAGATTAGAAAATATGGAACTGTACAACCTGTTGGAAGTTTCAGGCAAAGAATAGTAGAATTGGATGGGGGTTTATTAATTGATTATACTCCCTTTCCTACTTTTAATGGATGAAGAATCTAGGGCCAATGAGAGAAAGTGACTTGCCTCACATGACCTAAGTTAGTTCCAGAGGTCAGACTAACACCTCAGAGTCCTATGCCTATGCTCTCCCATTACACCACACTGTCTCCTTTTATTGTGCAGTCATAGAGCTCTCTAGAAGTGATTTTTAACTTCTAGGAATTCAAAACTCAATATATATCAGGGTGAGTTTGGCAAATGAGCAATGGGCATATGAAATAGCCTGCAAAGGGTATCTAACTATATGAGTCAAATCAAGTGAAAATTTGGTGGGGAACCTATGGGGTGGTTCCTCAGAGTCAGATTAAAAAGAAAGTAAATAAAATACATATTAAATTATTTTGTTAATACACATACTTATACACACATGTATATACACACATATATATACACAAACATACACACATATGTACATATACAAATTTATATACACACATATATACATTTGTATATGTATATATCTAAATCTATCTATCTGTCTGTCTATCTATCTTCTCTGAGGTTCAGTTTCCTTAGAAATGAAGAGTTTGAGCATTTTTTTCTAATTCATATGGTCTAAGATTTTTTTCTTATTCATATGATCTTTTCAATATGAAAAAAATTATTTTTTCTTGACTATTAATGTATTTTTTTCTTTTCTTAATAGGGAGATGGAAGGGAGTGAACATAGATTTTGTTCATTAAAAAATAAATTTCATTCTAAAATACTTACTGAAAAAATCCAATGGGATTTCTCGTTTTTTATTTTTCTGACATGATTTATCCTCTCTCTACCCATTATGTATATCAGTTGCTATAGACTCCTTTCATTTTCCAGTTGTCTTTGAGAACTCCTAATGTTTATAAGATGTGGAGAGGTAAGCATCCATACAGACAAAATTTAGTCAAAAGTCAGCCATCAAAAAGATCCTGGAAGCTGCGGCTTTGCACTTACTCGGTGAAACATCATTTCATCCTTATTCCAGAACTCAATCTAATATTAAAATATTCAACATCCATTCACAGGATCATGGCAGTTAGTAAATTTATACTTGTTCAATGTGGAGGCTAGTTCAATTTTCTCTTTATATCCTCAGTGGACACTCCTATGTTTAACACATTAGAGACACTAAATACCTGTTGATTAATTAGAGCTGAAAGTGACAGAGGTCATCCAGTTCCACTGCCTAATTTTGTAGATGAGGATCCCCACAGTGAAGTGAACAGACTTGTCCAGAGTTATGGAGTTAATCAGTGTCAGATCCAGGATTTGAACCCAGGACCTCGGGTTCAAAATTCAGAATACTTTCTACTCCACCCTTGTCAATCTCTGTTAAAATGCTTCTTATGAACAAAATCTCCGTTAAAATCATCCTAGGAGGATAAAATGTGATAGGAATGCTTGTTTCTCTTTAGTAATGTCACTAGAGCTCACATTCTGGGAGGCTATTGCAAAATGGAAAACATTTTGAGTTCAAGCCTTTTGATGGATCAAAGATCATCCTAACTCGGTAAATTATTGAGAGTCTCATCATCCTAAATCATGAGTCAATAGGAAGATCTGAGGGGAGCCAGGGAAATTTTTGCCAAACTACACATAGCTTAAAGGTAGAGAGGGGTTATGATCTGAGTACATGTACTTACAACAAAAATGTTGACAGTTCTTGAAGTATTTACAAAACATTGGGTTAGCCCTTTAGTAAGATCCAGATATAATTAAGTCATGATTCCAGAATCTAGAGAGTACACTATGTAGTGAGGATAAGATATGTAACTAAATATGTAATTCTATTTAAGTGTAAGAGTGCTAGGCAAAATTAAGTAGCCTACTTTGCATGTAAAAAGGGTCAGAAAGTTCACAAAACAATGAGCTTCTGCCTTTTTCTCAGAAAAAAAAGATCTTTGAGTGTTTAAAAGATTTCCTTAGCTGACAAATGTGACCAAATGTGATATAGAGAGCAATGAATAGATGAGAGGAATCAAAGAACAGAGATCCTGCTGGAGAAATGGGGAGTGAGAATGAAAGCCAAGTCTTCTGTCCATCTTGAGCTTTCTGAAAGTATGAGCTAGTAACTTAAGCCATGATGTCAAGTGCAAAGCTAGAGGCAGAGATGACTATAGTCGAGCCCTGAAGGTGTATCAAGCAGAGAACAAGTTTGTAGAAAGCACAAATTGGAAATCAGCAGATGTCAAGTCTCAGTGACTCTGAGTTGCATTTCTTTGCAAGCACCTTGGACACCTTTGTTTCCTAGGCCCCTTAGGGAGTAATGGATAGAGTGTTGGACCTGGAGTTAGGAAGTATTAAATTCAAATCCAGACTCAGACATTTACTAAGGGTGTAATGCTAGGTAAGTTGCTTTGCTTGGTCTCCTCAATTGTAAAATAGTGCCAATAACAGCATCCACTTTTCAGGGTTTTTGTGAGGCTCAAATAAGAGGACACTTGTAAAAATACTCAACATGGTAACTGGCACATAGTAGGTGCTTTATAAATACATATTCCTTCTCTATGTGTAAGCTTTTTTTTTTCTGGTTGAAGAATTTATTTTGGAAAGTTTTTTATTCCTTTATTTCTACATGTAATATTTCATACAAAGAATTTAAAAGTCATTTCTCTCAATATTTTACTTTTTGCTTATTTCATATTTTATTTTTCCCCAAATACTTGCAAAACAATTTTTAACATTTATTTTGAGAAGTATTGAGTTCTCAATTCTCTCTTTCTCTTCCCCCATCATTCAGAAGGCAAGCAATTTTATATAGGTTATACATGTGCAATTATGCAAATTTATTTCCATATTAGTCATTTTGTGAGAGAAAACAGACCAAAAACTCCAAGAAAAATAAAGTTTAAAAAAGCACGCCTCAGTTCACATTCAAATATCTGGAAGTGGATAGCATTTTTCATCATTAAGTTTTTCAGAATTATCTTGTACTGTTGTATTGCTGAGAAATGGTTAAATCATTCACAGTTGATCATTGAACGATGTTGCTGTTATTATATACAGTGTCCTCCTGGTTCTGTTCACATCACTTTGTGTCAGTCCATATAAGTGTTTCCAGGTTTTCCTGAGTCCATCCTGCTGATCATTTCTTATAGCACAATAGTATTCCATTACAATCATATACCACAACCAATAAATGATTCTCCAATTGATTGGCATCCCCTCAATTTCCAGTTTTTACCACTCCAAATAAAGGGCTGTTATAAATACTTTTTCTACGTATTACTCCATACCCCCTCCACTGTAAAAAATCTTTTATCACCTCTTTTATGTGGGATAATTTTCCCCCATCCTACCTCTCCCTTTCCCCTTCTCCTAGTGCATTCCTCTTTCTTACCTCTTCATTTTCTTATTTTAGATGGATATTTAGATATCATCCCATTGTATTCAACTCACACTGCTGCATTCTGTTTATGTATTTTCATGATTGCCCTAATAATGACAAAATTCTTTGGCATTATTAGTATCAACTTCCTATGTAGGAATGTAAACAGTTTAACCTCATTGAATCCCTTATAATTTCTCTCTCCTCTTTACCTTTCTGTACTTCTGCGGCAGATGGCAGAACTGGTTAGAAAATTTCAAGTTCTCAAGATATTCCTTCACAAAAGAAATAAAATAGCATCTCTATATAAATAAGAGTAGGGGCAGACAAAGGATCCTCTTGGGACAACTGGAGAAGACCTGAAGAAAAATCCCAGGACTAGATTTCCTCCCATTACAGTAATTTGCTTTAACAACCAGCAGTAAGCTGTTTAAACAACTAGGGACAAGCCCTGGATTTAGCCGGATTGGGAGGCTGCGCTGGCCCCAGCCACAGAAACTTTCACCCTAGGGACAGTGAAGGGAGGTGGGCGCATGACCTGCAAAAGATCTAGGGAACTCTGCTGACAAGGAACAGCAGATTCAGGAACTAGCACATGCTCAGAAAGCCCCTGGCTGCAGGCACTTACAGGAGGTTGGAGATTTGTTTTTTGTTCCAGGCTAGAGAGGAGAACTGAAAATTTGGGACAAGAAACATCATCCTCCATACCCTAGGACTAAACGTGATTATAAAATTAAGTTATTACAAAAAAAATTGCAAGGCAAAGGAGAAAGGATCTGATCATATAGAGCTACTGTGGGAATAGGTAAGACCAGGGTTCATCTTCAAAGCAAAGAAATGCTTTTCTACTCAAAAAGCAATGTCTAATGGTCACCTGCCTAAAAAGAATTCATTGAAATACTTAAAAAAGACTAAAAATCAAATAAGAGAGATCGAGGAAAAATTAAAAAGAAAAATAAGGATAATACTTTTTTCATACTTCTCTTGAGTCTTCTGTTTCAATGCCAAATTTTCATTCAGGTTTGGTCTTTTCATAAAGAGTGATGAAAAGTCCCCTATTTCAGTGAACATCCATTCCCCCTCCTGACCCCCCCC
>CM053769.1:142028276-142053812 GCA_028658325.1 Potorous gilbertii | reverse complement strand
GAGGACTTTCAAACATTCTTGATGAAAAGACCAGGGTTGAATAGAAAATTTGGTGTTCAAACACAGGAATTAAGAGAATCATGAAAAAGGTAAACAGGAAAGAGAAAACATAACGGACATTCTAAAGTTGAACTGTTTGTATTCCTACATGGAAAGATAATATTTGTAACTCTTGAAACTTTTCT
Organism: Potorous gilbertii; assembly: GCA_028658325.1. Lineage (NCBI taxonomy): Eukaryota > Metazoa > Chordata > Mammalia > Diprotodontia > Potoroidae > Potorous > Potorous gilbertii. The sequence goes on along the minus strand of CM053769.1, from coordinate 142,053,627 downwards.
CAGTATTTGGGTAGTTGGAGGAATTACATACACACACACACACACACACACACACACACACACACATATATATATACATATATATATATATATATATATATATATAGTACATATATATATATAGATAGTGTACAGAGTGAGTTGAATAGGAAGGGATGATATCTATAAAAATAAAATTAAGGGGTGAGAGAGGAAAATATTGGGAGGACAAAGGGAGAAATGAAATGTGGTAAATTATCTCCCATGAAAGAGGTGAAAAAAAGCTTTTTTCAAAGGAGGGGGGAAAGGGGGAGGTGAGAGGGAAAAAGTGAAGTTTACTCCCATCATATTTGTCTTAAGGAGGGAATAACATGCATACTCAATTTGGTATGAAAATCTATCTTACACTACAGGAAAGTAGGGGATAAGGGAATAAGTGGGGTGGGGAAGATAACAGAAGGGAGGGTAAATGGGAGGAGGCAGCAATTAGAAGTAAACATTTTTGGGGAGAAACAAGGTCAAAAGAGAGAATAGAAGAAATGGTTGGCAGGATAGGATGGAGGGAAATGTAGTAAGTCTTACACAACATGACTATTATGGAAGTTTTTTTGCAAAACTACATACATATAGCCTATATTGAATGGCTTATCTTCTCACTGGGGATGAATGGAGAGAGAGGAAAGGAGAGAAGTTGGAATTCAGTTTTAGGAACGAATGTTGGACATTGTTTTTGCTTGCAACTGTGAAATAAGAAATACAGGAAATGAGGTATAGAAACCTGTCTTGCCCTACAAGAAAAGAGAGAAGATGGGGATAAGGAAAGAGGGAGGTGCGATAAAAAGGAGGGCAGATTGGGGGAAGGGGAAATCAGAATGCATGGCATTTTGGGGTGAGGGAGAGGAGAGATGAGGAGAAAATTTGGAACTCAAAATTTTGTTGAAATGACTGTTGAAAACTAATAATAAATAAATAAATATCAAAAACAACAAAAGTTAAAAAAATGGTCTTTTCAAAAAGTTTAGCCACAGGAAGTTCGGGGGATTTAGGATGATAGCTATGTTACCACAGACAAAATCCTTATCCTCTCAAAACTCATTGCACTCTGAGACTGAATTACATTCAAGGTCTTGTTCTTCTTCAATGCACAAAGATTCTCAAGTTGATGAAATAACAGGTCAAACAAACAAAAGAATCCAGTTCCATCCCTGGATACCTTGGAACTTCCACTATAAATATATGTTGCTAATGAATTCTAAGCAAAGAATTTAATATATTCTAATATAAAATATATTATAATGACAGGTAATTTTAAAGTGTGTGTTTAATACATAATTCAAATTATCAAATATGTAGTCGTATAAAATGATGGAAAAGTTTTAAAAAACTTTTTAAATTTGTATATGTAAATTTCTGGCAAGTATCTCTGTTTTTTTTTTTATTAATGTAGGGGCTTGAATAATTATTTGATAGGCATCCACTCATAATAATTTCTAATCATTTCATAATTAATCTGCCCTCTATATGCAGTGTAAAAGTGTTTTTCTTTATCACAACAGTTAAGTTATTTCAGCTGGCACTATGTTTACCCAGTAGAAATTTCTCACATTAGTTTTTCTCCTGATATGGAGAACATTTCTAGCACCATAAAAGAGGATCCATTTGCTTTGTATTCAGTGTGACTAAGGGAGAAAAAGACATAATCACAGAATTTTTAAAATGGCAGAGTTAAAAAGTGCTTTAAAGATCATCCTGGGCAATCCCATTTTGTTACTGAAGAAGATGTGAAGGAACTTATCCAAGGTCAGAAAACTATTATGTAATAGATCCAGGAAAGTAGCTCTAATTATTTTGACTCCATTTCTAGGTTTCTTTCTCCTTTCAATATAATCTAGCAGTCTCTAAGTCAAATATTAAAATGGATTTGATACCTCAATTATTGGGTATTTCTTTCAAAGAGGCAGATAACATCCTGCAGATTCCTTAAGAGGGCTCCTCTCTTTGACCATCATCTCCACTCCTCCAGAAACATGAAACATAAACCTTGATCCCCTGGGTTTCATAGGTGTGCTTTTTGTCCTCTTGCAGAGAACCAGGCTTCCATGTTGCCTCCTAAAATCTCCTCACTATACCTACTTGCAGGTGCCCTCTCTCTCTTCACTCCCTTTCTCTTGTTTTCCAGAGTCCTTTCATGTGTGTCTTCCCTCATTAGAATCTAAGTTCCTTTAGCAGAGACTCTCTTATTTAAACATCCTCCAGCATTTAGTACAGTTAGCATAGTGATATGTAATAAGGAAGAAAGGAAACAAGAATTTATTAAATACACATTATGTGTCACATACTGTGCTAAAGTTATCTGTGCTAAATTATTTGTCAAATACTCTGCTAAAGTATTTCACAGATATTACCTCATTTGATCCTCTTAACAACTCAGGCAAGTAGGTATTATCCTTACTTTGCATTTGAGGAAACTGAAGTAGGCAGAGAGTAAGTGATTTGCCCATGGTCATACAGCAAGTGTTTCAGGCTAGATTTGAACTCAGATCTTCCTGATTCCTGCCCTAGCTCTCTGTGTCCTGTGCCATGTTCTGCTCACCCACCTACTTGCATACCTACCTGTCTGCCTGCCTATTATAATCCATATAGTCCTGTTCATACTATAGGACCCTTTCATATCCTGCCCTAAGTTCACCAAGATGGTCCTTCTGATGTGGTATATAGTGCTACTCCAAATCCTTATTCTGGCATGAAATAGAGCCTGAGTTTTCAAAGGCTATACTAGTAGAGCATTGTCTCTGGCAAACTCTATTAATCTTAAAAAGCTTCAGTTATGGTTTCCACAACAGACTGAATCCATTTTCTGAGAAATAGTGTGTGGAAGGTCTTAACCACTTGACATTCTTTGGCTAGGAAACCCCATGAATCAAGAAAATCTCAACCCCCACCTCCTCCAGGCATGTAAAGTCACATACAAGGGTTTCCTTCTCCCTTTTTTCCCTGGAGCCTCCTCCCATTTGGTTGCTTCCCCCTACTACTTAGCCTTCTGCCTTTCCTGGTTTTCCCATCATGATTATTCTTCCACATTGGTTCCCATTGGTCAATTCCTCTCAAGCCATCAGTTTGTGAAGAGAGGCCTCAAGCTTCCCAGCCTTCATTTCCTTCCAGATTCTACTTCTCCAGAGTTTGACACATTCAGATATTCTGTTGCCTTCCTCTCGGGTCTTTCCCCATGAAAATGTACAGTCCTTGAGGTCAGGAATTGTCTTCCTTTTTGTTTGTATTTGTATCCCAGCACTTGCCATAGTGTCTAGTACTTCTTAAATATTTAACAAGTGGATATTTTCATGTCTTTTCTCAATCTTATATACCTCATTTTGTTTCTGTTGTGACTGGGTGGAGGGGGAGGGTGCAGTTAACAGGCAGAAGACCCAACGACTTAGTGAGAATTTAGACTACCTACAAACATTAGCTAGATCCTAAAAATAAAATCTCTGATCAGTGACCAATGAGTGGATATACTTCTGGAAGACCAGAATCAAATTAACTTTGACATCCTCAAAAGACAAACAAAATAAGATGCAAGACAGAAAGTGTATCTAAATAAAAAGCTGGTTTACAGGTACAGGAGTGGAGAGAGGGGATGTAAAGGGGAAGTTACATCCTATCTCATTTTCATAAGATATAATAATCCATTGTAGTTTACATGGGACATTATAGGTCTTCATGAAAATAATTATAATTCTGAAGTCATGAAATTATAAATTTTTACAACTAAAATTGGTGAATTTCAAAGAACAAGCATTATGGAATGTCTACAATTTCCTAGACACTGTACTCAGTGTGAGGCTACCATAGCAAAAAGGAACTGTTTCTGCCCTCAAAGAACTTATATTTTATTAAGGTAAACAATGTGTATAGATAGATAGACAGACAGACAGACAGACAGATAGATAGATAGATAGATAGATAGATAGATAGATAGATCTATGTACAAAATACATACAAAGCAAAGTAATTTGATGGACATGTAGGTAGCCAGAGAAAATAAGAAAAGTCCCATGTAGTAGTTGAGTTCTGAGTTGAGCTTTTAGGAATTGTGAATTCTAAGAGATATAAGAAAGGAATACACTCTAGATGTAGGGGACAGATTGTACAGAAGCACAAAGCACCCCAGGGGATTGAATGTCATGTGAGGGACAATGGGAAATCCAGTTGTGTGGCTCAAGCATGTGTGAAGGAAAGTTGTTTGGAGCCAGGTGGTAAAGTGCATCAAATGACAAGAAGAGGAGTGTATATTTGACCGTAGTGATATGAGGGAGTTTGGAGCTTTCTGCACAGAGGAAAGGTTTAGGTCATAATTGACTTTAGAAATAGCATTTTGGTACCCCATCCCCGGCCTGTTTCAGCTTTCAACTAAAATCCTACCTCTTGCAAGAACCCTTCCTTATCCCCTCTTAATTCCAGTGCTTTCATCTTTTTAATTGTTTCACATTTTTCTTTATATAGTCTGCTTTGTATATATTTGCTTGCATGTTCTCTGTCCCATTCAATTGTTCAACTCCTGGAGAGCAGGGGCTGTCTTTCACTTCATTTTGTGTCCCAGAGCTTAGCACAATGCCTGGCATGTAATAGGCACTTAATACATGTTATTGATTGATTATCAGTTTTATGGAGGATTAATTGGACAGTGGAGGCCCTGAAAGCAGGGAAGCAAATTAGGATACTCTTGTAATAATTGAACTCAAAAGAAAATCTGACAACAGCAGGATCACATGTTGTGGTATCTTTCCTTCCTGAACAATCTTTGTGCTTGTATGTATTTTCAGCATCCCAGAGTTCGGGTTTTGTATTGTTAGAACTACTGAATTTTGCATCAAATATAGGTACCTCTTCATCAAATAATGCTTATAACTCAACCAGAGTCCTCTGTTCACTGCAAAGGCCTACTATGGTCATGTTTCCCCTAGAGGAGGGGCCAGTGAGAGATCTTGTCCAAGTGAAAGAATATGACTCATCCAAGGACACAAAACTAGTTTGGGTTCAGTGGAAAGAGTATTGCAGAGAAAGACAAAGAAGGAGAAGGAGGAGGAAGAGGAGAAAAAGAAGAAGAAGAAGAAGAAGAAGAAGAAGAAGAAGAAGAAGAAGAAGAAGAAGAAGAAAGAGGAGGAGGAGAAGGAGGAGGAGAAGAAGAAAGAGAAGGAAGAAGAAGTTATGTAAAAGAGAATAGATTTGAAGTTTCACCTTCTATCTATTATATTGGCAAAGATGATGACAGGCAATTATAAATAGGCATGTGTGTATGAAGTGTGCCCTGGATATGCCAGAATACCCTGAGACAAGTTTTCTCATTGGCCCCTCCTCTAAGGAAAGTATTAGCATAGCAGGCCTTTCCAGAGCACAGAAAAATTCTAGTGGTATTAATAACATTGTTTGATGAAGACATACCTGTATCTGATGCAAAGTTCAATAGTTCTGATCTTACAAAAACTCAACCTCTGAAATGCTGCAAATACACACAAGCAGAAAGTCTATTCAGGAAGGGAAGGTAGCCCAATGCGTGATTCTGGTGTTCTCAGATTTTCTTTTATGTTCAATTATTTTTTTGCTTTTTTTGCTCATGTACAATTCTCTTTGTGAATGGTAATATGATAAATTTTGTTTAAAATCCAAATAAAGACTGCAACCCCCTCACTCCTGGAAATAGTATCTGAGATTGGCTTACTGTAGTTAAGAACTGAGATTGAAAAAGTCACAACTATGGCCAACCATCTGCACTTAAACCAAAAGTTAGTGTGATATATTGGAAAAGTCAGAAGACTTTGAAAGTCATTTGAAGTCAGCCTTAGTCACTTATTAGGCACAAATCACAAATTCTCAGAACTTGTTTGCTCATCTGTAAAATAACAGGGTCAGATTAAATCTTAATGTGGAGTCTGTTAATTTTGATAATTTTATTCCAACATAATTGTTTTCATTGGTAATCTTGGGTATTTTATTTTACGCATTTTAAAATATGGGTACATAGACTTTACCAGAGTGTGAAGTCAACAAAAAGCAAAATAAAAACAAACACAAAAAACTAAGAACTCCCAGAAAAGATAATCTGCTTCATAGGCTATAGTAAAATTTTACGTGTCCAGATTCCTTCCATTTTTTTCCTTACAATTTAAACACTCTTCAAGGATTCTGTATTTTAAGGTCCCTTAAATTTCAGACATTCTCTAATTCTGTGATTTGACCCTTTAATTTTTGCTGAACAATATTTTTTAGTTTTAAAATTCTCTTCTCTTTGCTAGAAGACTGCCTAGCATGAGTAAATTCTTACCAAATTCTTGTCTTCTCTCTCCCTAGTTCAACTGGTAATAGCACAAAGTACAATTTTCAAATGCTTTCATTTACAGAATGCTTTGTAGCTACAATGTGATCTGATTAACCATCTCATTTAACACTCACAGCAATCCTGTTAGGGAGATGGTGCAAGAGTTGTAATGCTCATTATACACAGGTGGAAGCAGAGGTTCCGAGGGGTGGGCCTGGGCCAGGTGACATAACTGAAATTGACACAGCTGATAATTGAGTCCAGGTTTCTGAATCTAATCTACAAGTCTATCCTCTCTCACTGCCTGCCTATATTGGTAAGGGGATGACTGAATTCTTTTGCGTATTTTATGGAAGAAAATACAGAGCACAGAGAAGTAAAATCATTTACATATGACTGTACCCAATTTAGTCCTATTTTGGGACAAGAACCCTAAGTCTCATGTCCTCTTGGCAGCTAGGTGGTGCTATGGAGAGAACACTGGGCCTAGAATCATAAAGACTTGAATTCAAATGCAGACTCAGATATTTGTGAATCTGGACAAGTCACTTAACTTCTGTCTGCCTCAGTTTCCTTAAATGTAAAATGATGATGATGATGAAAATAATAACACCTCCCAGGGTTATAAAGAGGTAATATTTGTAAAGTGTTTAGCACAATACCTGGCCCACAGAAGGCACTTAATAATTGCCTACTTTCTCTGGTTTCCTCTTTCCATTTCACCTGAATGTAATGTTCCTTATCATCGTTGCTGAGGGCCTTTTATTAAGTAGATTTGAGGCATCACATCCATTTTGCCTTCCATCACTCTTTCTATACCTAAAGACTCCTTTGATAAGACCTAGCTTATCAATGGGTCTCAGAGTAAGCCAGCTTCCATTAAATAATGAGCATAGAATGAAGATACACATACATCCTCAAGAAAGATGAATTCCTCTGTACTTATGCAAAATTAAGATAGTTTTAAAATTATCTTTCCAATAAATTTCATTGTGATATTCTGCTGACGTATTTAATTTAAGCTGTATATTAATGCTTTAATAAGGACAGATATACTTGCTCTTGCAACCTGGTAAAATATGAGAGCAATGAGATTTGCTTTCTCTCTACCTTCAACAGACCTGAAATGGATCTTCTATTTTCTAACTCTTAAAAAAAAAGTCTTCTAGTAAGATTTAATACCAACTAATGAAAATGTAACATTCTCTACCTAACAATCGGCCTCCTCTCTCTTAAATATGTCATTGCTTCCCAGAGATAGGCATAACCTCCACCTTTTAGAGGCAGTGTGATGTAGTAGCAATAATGGTACCAGATTTGAAGACAATGAGCATGACTGACTCCTGGGTCTGCTTCTTCCTATTTCCATGATATTGCCTAGACAGTTTTACTGGAATGTGACTGCTGCACATGCTTCTTGGAGTCACAGACAAAAGTTGGGGGGAAAGGGATACCAAAAGCCCTGAAGAGGGCTCAGCAAGTCCTCACAACAAAGGTGCTTGTCCTCCCTAAACACAGTAGTGGACAACACTCTCCTAATCCCCATAGCTATACATTATTTCTCCCCACTCTATTATCTAGCACTTTGTATACCTTTCACACATTTATTCCAATTTGTATTAGAGCTTATATATGTATAATAGTCATGCTTATGAAAAAATAATATCTAATACAGTTTGCCAAGCACTTAACATATATTTGTCCATTACAACAAGCAGTGATACCATCATCCCCACTTTAGAGATAAAGAAACTGAGGCCAAGAGAGGTTTGGGAACTTGTGCACGATCACACAGCTAATCTCAGCTTGTTCAAAGCAAGATTCAAACTCAGATCTTGTTGCCCCCAAGTTCAGTCCTCTATCTACTATGCCACCTCTCTATTGAGAAATCATAACAATAGCTCAGATATATATAGCGCTTACTTATCCAGCATTGTGATAAGTAGTTTATAATTATTAATCTTATTCGATCCACACAACAACTCTCACAGGTAGGTAGGTGGGTACCATTAGTATCCCCATTTTTCAGGTGAGGAAACTGAGGTAAACAGAGGTTATGTGCCTTGTATCAAGTGTTTTGAGGCCAGATCTGAAGTCAAGCCTTCTTAACTCCAGGCCCAGAAGTCTACCCACTGTGCCATGTAGCTATCTAATGAATGAATGATGGTAAGGGGCATAGTATTTATTAGGTGTATACTATGTTCCAGAAATTGTGCCAAATACAAACTAATAAAAAGTCCTCACCTTTGAGCAGCTTATATTCTATTGGGAAAGACCAGAACCTTTAAAGGCAGACAAGGGTGTGGTACAGCTTGGGAATGACTCTGAAGTTATATGAGAGCCTGTTTCTAGGCAATATCAGACACAAACTCAACTATCAGGATTCGGAACCAGAGGTAGATTCCAAGTGTTCCCAATGAGAGTGAATTGAGGAGGATATGTGTAATGGAGGCAGCCAGTTCTGTAAATGTCATGGAAGTTCTTCTAACACAAGACCTTAGAATCCCAATCTTTTTAATGTCCCCCTGAACACCTAGAACCCAGACATCATCCTCCATATGTGGTCCAACCATTGTAGAGAACACTGTTACCATGTCTTATTCCAGATGTGATGCTTCTATCTAAACAAATTAAGACAGTTTTTTTTCTTTCTTGTGATATTATTGGCTCATTTTCAGGAAAAATTCAACCAGGATATAGTAAGAAAATTCTGATGATAAGGCCCTATGTTCACACTGTGTTGGTGTTAAGGATAGAAGAATTTTAAAAAACAGAGTCCCTATTCTCAGTTATCTTACATTTATTAGGTGGACATGACATAGATAAGGATAATTCATATTAGAGACTGATGGAGGCAAAGGGAGGATCCATAAAAGGAAGCACTCTAGGAATATTTGAAGACATAGAGAACATTTTCCACTAAAGGAATCAGGAAAGATTTTATGGAGGAGGTGTTACCTGAGTGAGCCTTAAAAGATGGTGACAGAAGTGGTGAGGAAATGTGTTCGAGGTAAATGGGACAAATTATGCAAAGATATAAAAACAAGTATTTGCATGTTGAGTTTAAGTATAGTTCATACTCTGCTTGGATTTATAGAAAGATAATGCAAAATAAAGCTGGAAAAATAAGACAGAACCATTTATGGAGAATCTTTAATGACATACTGAGTTTTTTATTTTATCTTGAGGGAAATAGAGTTTGAAGGATTTTGAGCAGGGAGGTGATAAGGTCAGAACTTTGAAAGCTCATTTGGGAAATGAGAGAAGGAAAAATTTCTGCCTTTTTCGTGGGGCACCATCAGCAGACTCCAAACCTGAAAGGAGTTCCTGTAGACTTTGAAGTCCTCCTGGCGCTTAGGTTTCCAGATTTTATTGTGCTGATTGTAACAACCTCTGGAAATTTACAGAGCAGCCTAAAGGAGACAATCACAATGGTTCAAAAGAGTTCAGCTGTTGAACACAGGGAAACAAACAAACACAAAGCAGTAATGACAAAATTGCAAACCTATTTGCCAGCAGTGATATATGGTTAGATAGACAACCCATAGAGTTGATCTAGCATTGCACATATCTTGTACAGGCATTTTGAATGACTGATAAACTGGGATTAGAATTGGAAGAGAAAATGAATAAGCTAGGTTAACAACAAGGAATTGCTGAATGCCTTTCATATCTCCAGTCTGCTCCCTAAATCAAAGGCCTACTTTTACAAGAAAAATATTCTTGTGATTTCCTATGTTTACAAGTCTGAATGTGCCTGGTTATACTCAGATGATGTTCTCTATACAATACTGCATAGGGTACAGCTGGTTGACACTGGAGGTAGAACGTATGTAAATGAAATCATCTAGTCTTGGAAGTAGGGAAGGAAAGGACATAAACTAGCAGGAGTCATGCCAATGAGGAAGTCAAGGAAGGCGATTACAATATGAACTAGGATGGTTTTTTGTTAGTGGCAAGAAGAAGCTACATGTAAGAGAGTCTATTGAGGTAGAATTAAAAAAAAACAACTTGACAACTAATCCGAAGCAGGAAATAAGGGAAAAGGATGAGTTGAGGAGTTTGAGTTGAGATGACTCCAAAGTTTGAGCCTGGTCACCAAAATCAGGACAGAGCAGAATGGAAGAGGATATGCCTCCAAGTTTGAATATTAGTGGATCTATTCAAGGGATCAGATAATTCAGTTGCAATTCAGGGGAAGGATTGGAACGCATGCAAATTTAGTCATCATTTGTACAGAAGAGAGGATGGAATTATAGATTTAGAGCTGGAGGGAAAGTCAGTGGACATTTGGCTCATTCCCTAATAATGGACTCAAAGTCATTCTGTTGAGCATTGGTAGAGTCAGGATCAAACACGGGTCTCTTTGACTCCCGGTTGATGGAAAAGTGTACCAAGGTCAGGCCTGAGCACATTACATGGGTTGTAGTAGGCCCTGTGAGGCAGACAGAATTTCAAGTCACATGAAAACAAGAGTATATATCACTACAGAATATGCCCTGCCAAATAAGCCGACAGACCACAAATGTTTCTTTGTTTCTTATATAACAGAAGGCTTTGCAATGGCAACGTTGCTGCTGGCATGCACATGAGCATATAAAAAGCACCCAGAGAGGGCACTCATGCCTCTTTGGACCTGATGGACTCTCCATTCTGTGTGGGCAGCTTCTGACATCATTTCATTGTTGTCACCATGGAGAAAACAGGGGGCATCATGGGAAGGACCAGCTGCTCAATTGGGATGATCAGCATACATTGCTGCTCTATTTTTGACAATTATATCCTTATTCTTATGGTTTCTTGGATACCTCTTGCTTATGTCAGGTCAGTCATTTGCAACACTCTGATCAACCTGAGTTTAGGATGGCTGCCAATAGCATTCTAAGACAGATGGTTTTCCAAATCCACCTCACAGACCGTACATACTCGGTTTTTAATAACCTTTCTGGCTCCAAATTGTTCCAGTTTCTACAATTAGGTGCATTTAGAAATAGTGGAATTAAAATATTTGAGCTAGAAAGGTGTTGAGATGATCAACTCAAGATAAAATGTTGAAGTTAGAAGGGGTCTTAAAAGTAGACTATACAGGTTGGGAATGATTTTTAAAAGTAGGAGGCAGAATGCTAAAGTAGAAAGAGAAACTACAAATCATTTGAGCCATAAATACCCTGTTTCCCTGGTTTTCTAATACCCCCTTGGCCTCTCTAGTTTTGACTTAAATTGGAAAACTTCCAATTTCCTTCATAACTAATAGTAAGAATGACCATTCAAAGAGTGTTTTAAGATTTTGTAAACAACTTTACAAATATTATCTCATTTTATCATTGTAACAACCCTTGGAGGTTACTGTCATTTTATTCCCATTTTACAAATGAGGAAACTGAGGCTGAGAATAGTTACATGGCTTGCTCAGGGTTACACAGCTACTAGCAGAGGCTTGAATTGAACTCTGTTCTTCCTGACTCCGGGTCTAGCTCTCTATTTTGTGTCATTCTGGAAACCAAAGTAAAGTGGAAAGAAAAATGGATTGTCCAAAGTTCTCAGCTCAAGCATTATCTCTGCTGCTGCTTAGCTGTTAGTTTGTGAGTTTCTTCTCTGATTCTCATTTTTTTTCATCTACAAAATTAGTGGGGCAGGATGAGAAGGATCCTTAGTTCCTTGTTAGTCCTAATTGGTATCATGCTCTAATGAACTCAAACCAACAGATCTGCTAAATAATGCTGGTGGAGAAAACAGGAGCATGAGAATTGCTCCAGGCTTGGCTGGACTGATGGTTGTTCCTATTGTTTTACTGCACATTCTAAAAATATTTGAGCGTTGCCCCTAAATCCCCAAATCATAGAACTCTCATGGTCCTGGGATATGGCAGCTTGTAAAATGTTTAAAACTTCTGGGATTTCCAGCTTTGGTATAGAAACACATTTCCATGTAAATTAATCCATTTATTTATCCAAGAAAGGTCACTGAGCCCAGAAGAGTAAAAAAGACAGAGAAAGAATGGTCAGACTGAGGCCAACCTCAAATGAAGTAGGGATCTAAAGATGCTTCTTTCCATCATCTCTGCCCAGACGTTGAACCTCCAAAGTTTTGTGGGGTTTTTGTTTGTCTATTTTATTTTGTTTTGGGTGAGGAAGTTGATAATAAGGTACAATGACAAACCACATGGGTTTCCTTCACTCTTAATTGTCTCCCTGGGCCTTTGCCTTAATGAAGAAAAGACAAATCCAAGGCATTTAAAAATCACGCCTAGAATTGATGGATCAAATAATTATTGAAAAGAGCATCAGCCTGGGAGTTAGAAGACTCAGCAAATTTGTTTTATATTCTTTTCAGTGTTTCCTACCCTTACAGTTGACCTTAGTCTAGTCTGATAAGGATAGACTCATCAAATTGTTTTCAGTCCATACTGAGTCTACCTTCTTTGCTTTATTTCCTTTTACAAACCCAACAAGTCTGAAGGATAGGGTGCTATTTTTGTTTCTATTTTACAAATGAAGGAAGTGAGGCTGGAAGAGGTAAAGTGACTTGCCTAGGGTTACACAGCTAGTTTCTGGTCTAGGTCCACCTCTCTATGGGGGTGCTTTTCTTTCTTGAGTCATAAGAGACATTCTGGTTTAACATTACAGTTTGTATTCAAACGTTCTGTGTTCTGACATTCCTTCCAGCTTGGACATCCTGCGGTTATGATGCTTTGTGGCTCATTTTGAAAAGAATGCAAGTCAGAAAAAAATAAAACAGCAACATCCACAAAAATGTCCCTGTTTGTAAGGTGAATACGCTTTTTGTTTTCTTTCAGAATCAGATTTTCAAAAGACAATGAATTATGTGCAGCTCAGTCCAAGAAAGTTAACTTGAGTGGTAACAACTTGGTCCCACTCCTCTGAGGAACACACGTAAGTTCCTATGTTCTCTATCCCATCATTTTTCTTTCTGAATTTTCCAATATGGGAGGTCTGCATAACAAGGTACATAGTAGCCTCAATATTGAAAATGGGCCCTGACAAAAATCTTTCTTGTCTCTGAGTGTATTTGCATTCCAATAAGGCTCACCCACATTGCTCAAGTAGAATACTAATAAGTAGAGCCTTTATACTTTCTTTGAATATTTTAAAGCTTTGCCAAAGTGTTTGAAAATTCATTCGGCTTTTATTCGACTTTGCTTTTATTGTATAAAAATAAGGAGTCCCTGGTGGACGTTTGTAATCAACATGCTTCTGGAACTGTACCCATGGAGGAATAAGAGACTTTTAAAAAGGATCCTGTCTAGGTGACTCTTGGAATTTTTCATTGCAATGTATGTGTACACACATCTACACACGTGAGCTCTTTCACACCTTTCAAATTAAACCAGCCCACCGCATGGTGAGTGTTAAGTCTAACCATTTTAAAAAGAAAGCTTACATGGGGTGAATTACATAGGAGAAAAAAAAGAAAAAAGACACTACAAAGAAAGCAATTCAGAAGGGCAGTAGAACAGAAAGTGGTAGTTAATTATGATTTATAAACTTATTAACTTGCTCAGTTTTCTAACCAACCAAGGAACAAATTTAATTTTAACTAACATTAAAGAAGCAAAGTTGCCCAGTGGAAAACACAACCACGAAAATGTACTTAAAGACTGAGAAATCACATTTTTAGGAATGGTAAAAAATGTCACCTTTTAAATTCTGTGCTCATCTATTTAAGATGTATGTAAGTTGAACTAACTCAGAACAATAGTGATTCAACATTTCTAATATGACTTTTATTGAATAGGCTGAAGCTGATTCTTCATGGAGTACTGGAGTCAGAAGGAAACTGAATGTTTAATATAGCCCAACTCCCTTACTCACAGAGAAAGAAATAGAAATCAGAAGGGAAGTGATTTGCTCAAGGTCACATGTAATAATTAATATATAAATATAATAATTAATTAAATAATAATTAATTGGAGTAACCAAATCTCCAATCTGAACATCTGAATGCTATCGTCAGTTGCAAATTCTATAGTAGATTACTTTTTACAGAAAAAAACACAACACTTTGGGACATTCACAGAATCAGACTGAGAACTAGAATTGAGTTTGCAGGCTATTGAGTCTAGCCCTCTCATTTTACAGATAAAGAAACTGAGGTTCAAAGAATTCAGTGATTGGTCAAAGGTCATACAACTAGCAAATATCCAAGGTGGAATTTGAATACAGGTCTTACTGACTCTGAATTCTGCATACGCCATAATCCTTGTCTTCCCACCATTCTGGCCCTCATCTTCCGGATTCACCTCAGCATCTATTCTATTTCTTTTACTCTTAAAATGAAATGTTCCAAAATGAAGATAAAACTTTAAGATATTGCCAAACTACGACTTTTTTTCTTCTGGACATGATTCCCCTTTCAGCCCAGATTTCTTGGGTTCTCCAGTCAGCATGAAATATGTTGATTTATACTTGCTATTTACTTAACAAAACAAATCATGACTTTTAAAAATATTGTTAGATTTTACTTTTGATCCAGTGATAACTTAACAATAAACAACTGCAGAATGCAATGAGTCAGTGTAGTATTTGGAGTCACAGAGGACGTGAGTTCAAATCCTGGTTTGGTTGCTTACTTCATGTGCCACACTGGGAAAGCCATTAAACTTATCTTGACCTCGTTTTCCTCATATTAAAAAAAAAGGTAGTTGGACTAGATGTCCTCTAAGGTCCATTGCACCTCCAGATCTTTCAACCTCCCATAGCATCTTTCTATTAAAAATAATCTAATGTAGCATTTGTTACTGATAATACACGTAACTTATTTATATCCTTCAACCTCTTTAATCTGAAAGGAGTATGTTTCAACTTCAACAATATGGAATCAATATATTTGTATTTGAAGTATAATGTATTGAATTTTAGTTTGACTTTATTTTTCTTTTGGATTTATTTTTTTAATTCTGAATCAGTTCACACAAGTCTTTCTCTCTTTCTCAGAATTCTTATATTTCTTATTCCTTATGGCGCAATAATATTCAATTATATCCATATACCTTGATTTCTGCTACTCCCCAATTGTTAGACTCATAAATTTGTTTCCATATTTTTGCCATTATAAAGAATGTTTCTCTGAATACTGATCCATAGACGACCATTATTTCTGCCATTGATCTCCTTAGGCTAGAAAGCTAGTAGCCGAGTCACAGAATCATGGAAATTTAGTGGCAGATGGGAATGCACCTTAGTCTAACCCATACAAGAAAAGAAATTCCCATTATCAATGTTATCTTCTCCTGGAAAACCATTTTGTAAAGCAATAAAACTCACTGCATCCAGTGGCAGCCTATTAAACTGTTGGATAGCTCTAATTATTGAGGAGTTTTGGCCAGATATCAAGCCTAAATTCACCTTTTCACAACTTCTTCCCCTAGTACCTTTTCATCAAAGGGTATGAAGTGTTTTTTTTACATAATTGGAAATTGTTTTCTCAAAAAAGGTTAGACCAATTCACAAGTAGTACACTTGTCTTGACATAGGTCCTCCAATATCGATTATTTGTATCTTTCAACATCTTTGTCAATTTAATGGATATTAGGTCATACATTAGATTTGTTCATTTAGATTTTTCTTATTCCTAGTGATTTAGAGTAATTTGAAAATATAATTGTTGCTAATTTTCTTTCCTTTGAGAATATTTTTCCATATATTTTGACCAAAGTCTCAGTATTATTTTTTCATAGAAACTATTGTCTAGTTGTCTGTCTCTGGTCCTATATTTTTGAAATTTATTTTTAGAACCCAAGTTTAGAACTTGGCATTTATCATTTCATGAATCTAGTCTTCTTTGTAAAACAATATCTTCAACATTTAGGATTTACACCTTGACTCCTTTTCAGGCACACAAAGGGTGTTCATGTCTTTCATCTCACTATATACCATAAGTGGTTGACCTCCATGATTCAGGACTTTGGATGTCAACTAACCATAGCCTCTTGTCTTTCCCGCTTTCTTTGTCTCTTGACTATTTTAAAGCTGTTTTCTTAACTTAAACTTGTTTCCTTAACTTTCAGTTTTGAGACTAAATGTATGCAATGTTCTTTCATTAAATCCTTTCTCCCCTTGTCCTTTTTGCTGTTCATTTATTTTTTGAATTTTAACCTGAAGTATCTACATTATTCTTTTTTTCATACAAAATGGTGCTAAATGCTACTGGAGAAAATCATACAACTATGCTTTCTGTATCCACTCGAAATTTATGTTACCTCATTTCAACTAGGTTCCTATAACTGCACAATAATCTTTTATTTCTCCCTAAAATTAAAATATTGGATCACAGATCTAGTGCTTGAATGGACCCCGGAGTCTATTACTCCAGTCTCCTCACTCCTCCTCTACATTTGAAGAAACCGAGACCTAGTCAGTTTACATGACTTGCCCGAGTTTAGACAAATGATAACAGAGGAAAGAGAGTTTTCTGTTCTAAATCTTCTTTCCTGTGTTCAGGCAATTTTATTTATTATACTTTACTGAAAAAATACACCACCTGTGATAAGTTCCATATTCTCCTCAATTTTATATTTCAATTCCCTTCAATATTTCCCCAACTGATATCTTTTTCCTCCTTTACCCCAGTCTCAATCAAAGACATCGACTTTCTCATTACAAAAGCAATTCATCTATTCATGAGCTTGGTACTACATCCCTTTACTCCTCTTTCTAATTCCTTTTTTATCCACCAATCCTCTCCCTGGAGGCTAAGAACACCTCAAAATTTCCCCAATTCTTAAAAACAAACAAAAGCCTTCATTTGACCAAGTTATCACCTTAAGCAATTGTCATATTTCTCCTCCCATTCACCGTCAGTCTCCTACGGGGAAGAAGACATCTATATAGTTCTTGCCTCCATTTCCTCACCTCCCACTCACTTCTCAACCCTTTGAAATCTGTTTTAAATCAGCACTTAGTCTCTGCAGTTTGTTTGGCTTGTATTAATCTGAGCTCTGTTTCTCTCTTTGCTCTCCCTCCCTTCCACTACCCTGCCCAAACCTAATGTCCCTGGGTTTATGTCTCTTTGGCTCTGGCTCTGTCTTTTGAAGGTCTCTCTTCTTTCTGTTTCTCTCTTTCTCCGTCTCTACTTCAATATCTTCTTTTGTCTTTGTCCCCATCACTGTCTCTATCTGTTTCTCTCTGTCTCTGTCTTTCTCTCTTTCACTCTCTCTGTCTCTCTCTTTTCTCTCTCCCTCCCCCCCTCCATCTCTCTCTTTTCCATATTTCTGTCCATATTTCTTTCTATGTTTCTATTTCTGTCTGTCTGTTTTTCTTTCACCCCATCATTCTCTTATTTTTCATCATTCCCTTATCCAGGCCAGATAACAGCGCTGCAACCTATTCTTCCTGCCTTCCCCCCCTCAACTTCATGCCTTCATCTCCTCATCTATTTCATTAATATTAATTTATAATGCTTCCTTCAAAGAAGTATATTTACTTTCTACCCCCATTCTTATGCATTACACCTTTTACAATTATATAGAACCTATTCACCAGAATATTAATTTTAAGGCAGGAAGCAGTTCAGTATATTGGAAATTGTTCATAACCCAAGTCTGGAATCCAACCCTATTGTTTTCTTCCTCTCCACTTCTCTCTTTTGATGGAATCCCACCTCCTCTTTCAACTTATGAACTTTTTCCACCTCTTCAAATTGTGCTTTCCCAGTTTTTTACTGTATCTCTTTGCCTAGGACTTAGTACCAAATGTTTGAGCCTGTATTGTAGTGGCTGACCAATGGAAAGGTCCAGACAAAATCAACAAGATGCTGTAAGAAACCTATTTCACCCCCTCCAATTTTTGTGAGGTTGGCTTGTTGCCATTTGTAGATTGTTCCTTTCCTGCTGGTTATACAAATCACTTAGCTTCCCTTTCTGTTCTGTACTCTCCTCCCAACACAGTTCCATCCTCATTCACCCTTCATCAAAAAACAGGGAGAGAAATTGAAAGCCTTTTGTTTACTTCCCCTCACAAGTTCTGACCAGTCATTACCTGCCCTGTTTTACCCTCTCCCCTTTCCATTTGAGATTTATTCTCCTATTCCACCACCTATAATATTGATTTGGTAATGTGGAGATGGTACTTTCGCCTTGAAATATTAATTCACTTCCTCCACCTACTCTCCTCCTTATTTTTCCATTACATCTTTACTCCTCAGATTCTTTAGTCCTTTAATGCCCTCTTTATCTTATGACTGTCAATCATTGAGCAAGATTTTTTTAAAGTAAATCAAACAATAGAAATATCACTCCATCACACACACAGAAATCCATGCCCTTTTCTATCCACATGAATTAAGTGCATCATTTCTTAGTCTTTCATTCATACCTGATATTATCTAACTTTATGCTGCTTGATCAGTGTGTAAATCAAATACCCTGTTTATACATGCGTTCTAGTAAAGGAATGAAGCAAATGATTCCTTTGGTTGAATGTCCAGTTATTCTTTTTATGTTGAGGTTCACTTTTCCAGGATTTGGTATATTGAAGTACCAATTTATAGTTCTTTGCTATTAAAGGTATCATTTTCCAGTTTTTCCTTTGATTTTTTGTAACCATAGAATAATACTTTGCTATTTCTATTTTTTCCATCTTAGAATTTGAAAGGTTTTGTTTTTCTTTCTGTTTGCAACATTTATTCTTCAACATTTATAAACTCTCATTTATCCTAAAATATTCATATTTTTAAATTTTTCTCTAGTGTTTATTAAGGAATTAAACATGGAATTTCCTTCTTTAAGAATTCTATGATTTTTTATATGAAATTTCCATCAGTTTCTTTTTTTTAAATAATTATTTGAAATACGGTATTTACTGTTTATTTTTCTGAAAGAACTATATTCTTCAGATGATAACTGCATCTCATGTTAATGTTCAGTATTATTTATTATTGTTGTTATTTTGTGTTATTCTAATTCTCTTGCTTTTAAATGTTTGCTCCATTGTTTTCCCTTTATCTCTTCATTTTTTTCACTTGATTTCCACTTTTTCCTTTTTCTGAAAATCTCCTGAAATAGATTTTGACCTGCCTTGTATCAAACCTTCTCCAGTTACTATCGCCGTTAGATTTGCTGCTTTCATCTTTGAGGGATGTCATTTTTGTCCTTATTCCTTTAAAATCTCTTATTTTATTGACTACTCTTCTAATACATTCTGAAGGTTGTGAGAGTTACTTATTTCTAAGTTTTTAAAGATTTTTTATATTGCCTTCACCTTCCCCAGGAGATTTTTGACTCAATTTCTTTTGTTGAAAAATACTTTTCTACCTTTTTTTCAATACTTGCTTGTTTCTCTTCCTCAGTGTATTTCTATCTAACTCAACAATTCCTCTTTTCCTCAGCCTCCTCTGTTTTTCTTGGTGGAAAATGTACTCGCCAATCCCAGAAAGTCTCCTAATAGTATATTCCTTCCTCAGACACTGATTCCTGTCATAATTTATCTCAGACCCATAGGAATGCCCAACATCTATTTGCCTCAAAGTACAAGTAAAGTTGACCTGCTATTGTGAAGATATTCTGAGTGACCACTCTCATATGATTTATTTTCAGCTTTGATCATTTCTGTCCTTTTGTTCCCCACTATCCTTTCATGAACAAGATTTATTCGGTAATCAGAGGAGCTCTTCAAGTTGGGTCATGTAAGTATTGCTGGAATAACCACTAGGATGCTCACACTTTGAGAAGCCTTTGTAGTCAGGTGTTTTCTTCAACTTTCTTTTGCTACTTCTGTTGGTTTTCTCTTTTATTCCAGTTCTGTAATAATTACTTTGAATCAGTGCTGTGTTTCTTGTTTCCTTCCTCCACTTTTGGATCCATGAAGCTCAATATTCCTTCACAATTCCCATAGTCACTTCTTCCTTATTCTCTGGATTTTTTTTGCCCTATTAATTGGATTTAACATTTCTTCCTATTGAAAAACCAGAAAGCTGACGTAGAATTCACTCCATAAGTTATATTATAAAAATGGCAATATTCATGTGAGTCACAGAGTTTCCTTAGGCCAGAGAATCATTCCTTACAATATGATTCCCAATTCTAGCACTCCACTGAAACTGCAATCTACAAAATTATCGATAGTCAATTAATCCAATGATCTTTTAACCATTTGACCTCAGCACCATTCAAATTGACCACTCTTCTTTGTGGATACTCTCTGCTTCTAAATTTTTAGTGATATTAGTCTATTCAGATTCTCCAGCTATCTGTCTGATTGTTCCTTCAATGTGTCCTTATTGAATTCTAATGACTCATATTTTCTGTGTATATTTACTGTGGAGTTCTGTGCTAGGCCCTGCATCAATAAGTACTCCAACATACACATGGGGGGCTTCCTACCACAGGTTCTTAGATCTGCATTCATAAAAGGAAAGGCAACTTTTCAAGGGTTAACAACACTTTAATCAAGCACATGCATCAGTCCTTTAGTCAAGTACATATATCATTCACCTAGTTCAGGGGAGTCAACACACTGAACCCCAAAGTAATCAACAGACATGGCTTCCTTTGCCTGACAATAATTCAACAGACAGGTACAGCTGTCTGATCAGTTACCAGAGAGGGAAGCACAGCATCTGGGTTCTCAAAACCTAGGGATATGGGGGGATCTTAAATGGCTTCCCAGAGTCCTTACCTGGCACTCAAATCTTCTTACCAAAGCTAAGTCCCAAAGTAAAACTGCACTTCAGAGTCTTTATACACTTTTTACAATCAGAGTTCATCATCACATCCCCAGAGAACCAGCGCCTCATTAACAAAAGGCGTGTACCTTCTTACAAATCTTCCCAGACCAGACAGTGTGTGGAAAAGATCCTCCTCAGTCACATTCAAATAGAGGCCTTATATTTGATTATACTAAAATAAAAACAGCAAAAGACCCTACGTTAGTTGCCATGACAGACCCTCTTTCTTTTCAATTCTCTCTGCAGTTTCTGTCTTGCTGAATTTGCCAACTTACCCAGACTTTATTAACATCCTCATGTTGTGAATTCAACATCTACATTTCTCTGATCTCTCATCCTCATCTCTCTCCTGAACTTCGTTCTTGCATTGACAAATATCTATTGGACAGCTCCTCCTTGATGTCCAACAAGAACCTCAAAATTAATAAGCTTTGAACTAAGATCCTTATCCATTCTTTTATAGCTGCCCTTTTTCATAACTTCCAAAGTTCTGTTGAGGGGTTTTATTCTGTCAAGTTGGTTATAATTCTGGAGTCATCCTTAACTCTTCATTCTCCATCATCACCCATAACCAATCAGTTGCCAAGTCTTGTCCATTCTGTCTCCACAAAATCTCTCCTATCCATTACCTTCTCTTCCTTATATGATCATTACCCTTCTTTAGGCGCTCGTCTTCTCTTGTCTAGACAACTTTAACAGCCTTCTAACTGGCCTCCTTGCCTCTAGTCTCTCACTTCTATAATCCACAATCCATATAACTGCCAAATCTATAGCCCTAAAGCACAAATCTGCCCACGTCATTCACTTGCTCAGAAAGTTTCAGTGGCTTCCTATTAACTCTAGAATAAAAACAAAAATGCCTTTGGCATTTGAAACCCTTCACAATATTGCTCCTATGTTTGCAGTTAGATTTCACATAATTAGGTTACAAATACTCTATATTCCATCTAAAAAGACCTATTTGCTGTTTTTCAAATGTAGAATTCCATTTCTTGATGTCATGCCTGCACATCTCCCAAACTTGGAATGCTCTCCAATTTCACTTTAACTTCTAGGCATCTCTTGCTCTGTTTAATACTTAGCTCTTCCGTCATAATCTTCTTTTATGGAAACCTTCCACATGTCAGTACTATCCTTCTCTCCACCAAAAAAGATACTTGGTATTTATTTCAGTCACTTCAATATTTGCAGTAATATGTAAGTTCCTAACTTACATTATAACATAGAAACTCTGACAGCTTATACTTCTATATCTGTAGGTACTTTCAAATTTGTATCTGTAGCATCTGGCACAATGCCGGGCCATGTAGTAAGTGTTTGCTAAATGCAATAATCTAAGAATTATTTCATAGAGAACTAGCACCAGGATCTCAATGAGGCAACAATCTTGAAGCACCTATTTCATACCAGGCACCATATGTATTCTGAGAATAAAATATGCAAAGAATGAAGCAATATCTACCCACAAGGAGCTTGCCCTTTAATAAGAAAACAAGTGCACATAGAAATATTTACCAAATAAATATAAAGGGAGTAAAGGCAAAGAAAATAAAGGCAAGGCAGTTTGATAGCAAGGGGAACTGCAGCCATTGGGTATTTGTTTTGCAAAGCTTGACTGTCTTCTCACTCCTCCCCAATTTCTTATAGTACAAAGTGTATTCTATACTTTTCACTCCTGAGAAATCATTCTTCTTTGAAGAGGAAAGAGAAACAAAATAAGAATTGAGTAGTTCATCCTTCTTACCAAATTCAATTTTCAACATCCCATATAAGCTTGGCAGTGACATCCCTTCTTTGATCTTTTCCTTGGCCCAAACAATAGCTAAAACAAAAGCAAACCATCACCAACGACAATGACAGAAACAACAAAGGAAAAACCTTTATGTTGTCCTTTCTATTTATTATTGTGAGTATCAGATTGTTCTTAGTTTTAGTAATCCTGACATTCTTACAGAATGGAGAAACTTCATTTTTATGTGTAGTTTCAGTTGGTATTTCCTTTAATATGAACTTTTTAAGTGAGCTCTTTTTGTATCTATAATTAGCAATAGTTAATATAGGCAGCTCCCTCTTTTTTCCCCTTCAGAATAATTCCATTTATGTTTTCACTATATCTTTCTTCAGAATTTGCCATCATTCTTTATCTTATTTCTTCTGCAAAATATCAGAGTATTTATTCTTACCTAGTTTTCCTCTGATACATAGGGATTATCTTCCTAATATATTTTCCTACTTTCATTCTCTCCCTTCTATCTAAATCCCATGAACATGAAAACTGGCCATGAACCAAATCCATGCAAAAATGACTGTAAGCCAGTTTGGACCCAAAGGTCATAATTTACCAGCCCTGTTCTAATACAACATTTATATGGTTCTCAGTTTAATTATCAATCTGCACAGCTTTTGTCATATGACTGTTCAAAACCTTTCAATGGTTTTCCAAAACTCCCAAGTAAAATTTAAACTCAGTGGTTTGTATTAAATTTCCTTAATAATCTAGTGCCACCCTACCTCCATATACTCTATTGGAAGATATTGCTTCATTCTTTGCATATTTTATTCTCAGAATACATATGGTGCCTGGTATGAAATAGGTGCTTCAAGATTGTTGCCTCATTGAGATCCTGGTGCTAGTTCTCTATGAAATAATTCCTAGATTATTGCATTTAGCAAACACTTACTACATGGCCCGGCATTGTGCCAGATGCTACAGATACAAATTTGAAAGTACCTACAGATATAGATGTATAAGCTGTCAGAGTTTCTATGTTATAATGTAAGTTAGGAGTATAGAGTATAGAGTCCAAGCAACCTGGACTGTTGAACATTCCGTGTTTCCACCCCTCCATGTTCTTGTCCATACTGTTCCCTTCTCGTAGAATGCCATCTGCTTCTCTTCTTTTTCCCAGCACTATCTGTATAAATGTCCCCTATACTCAAGTGCTGCAATGTTCAAGAACACTACCTTGGTTGGATCCATAATGATCCTTTTGTCATCAGGTTAGGGATGCCCCCATCATGCAATGAACATGTATCATGTATGTCACTATTATTTGTGCACATATTTCTGAACTCTGCAGTCTTTGCATTTTTCCCAAAACTTGAGTTAGGATTCTACCTTCATTTGATGGGAAGTAAATATCTGATGAAACAGAAGTCTATCACCCTCATATTTACTTTGCCTGCTCTACATGAACACGTCAAGCATGAGTATTATGAATTCAAATACTCTGTTTCTGGAACAGAGTAAGTGTTTAACAAAGACTTGTTGACTTAACTTTGGGGTCCACCTCTGCTGATATAGTAATTTGTACCATAGCTAGTAAGAACCATATGAAAATAGACCATCTCACTATGAAGGAGATTGACATATAGAGGCAAAGAGCATGAGCATGTGATGTTTTGTCCTTTGGGAGTTTTAGTGATGAAAGAGTGTGCTCACAAACAAATCAATGGACCTATTCGTAGAGAGAACCTTTGACCAGAAAGCCAGAGAAAGACTTCCCAATTCTGAATCCAATGCTAACATATTCTGTGACCTTGGGAAAATCACTTAACCTCTCTTTTAGACTCAGTTACTTCACTGGCAAAATAATCTCTAAGGTCCCATCTGGCTTTAAATATGTTATTATTATAAGTCACAGTTATACTATAACATCCATTCATAAATGCATATATATGTACATATGTTTACATGCATGAATGAACAAAAATGATGCATTCAGACATTTTTTCAGTAGCATCTTACATACAATAGCTGTTTTTCAAGTAGGCAACCAAGGTTAATGAAGTCCCACTCAAATCTTTTTTGTGAATCTTTTGTCTGGATCAGCACTGCTGAGTTTCTCCCTGACTTCTAACAAGTCAGCTGGTCATCCATAGGTGGCAACAGCTTGAAAAGTAGATGACTCTACATCCCAAGGCTCTGGGTCATATAAGGATTTAAGTTTAACCAGGTCTATCCCAGGTTGAAAACATCTGTTCCTCTTTAATCAAAGTCTGGGCAAGCAAGAAAAATGACCTGTATTAAATTAATTTATAAAAAGAAGTTTGGGACAGAGGAATTGGCAGTGAAGGAGAGGTAAGTGGGAAAGGTAAGGAAGATTTTTGTTGTTATAAAATCCTATGTTCTTTCCACCTTCAATACTCTGTATTCTAAAGTCACATCTAGCTTAACATTTTGTGTTCTAAAGTATCTCCCAGCTCTATGATTCTAAAAATTATGCAAAAATCTATTAACTCCCAATGAATGTTTATTATTTAGATAGATGGAGAGCTAGGTGGTCCAGTAGACAGTCTGGGCCTGGAGTCAGGAAGACTGATCTTCATGAGTTCAAATCAAGTTGTACACATTTATTAGCTGCGTATGTGACT